>JAOTON010000595.1:210000-524514 GCA_034440635.1 Lepas anatifera | reverse complement strand
GGCCGACAGGCTTCCCGGTGAAATGTCACCTGTCACCCGGAGAGAGCAACAGGGAGAGGGACCAGCCCCAGGGACGACATTAGCTCAGCCCGCCAGTACCCGCAGAAGAGGCAGCCCCCTCTTCCCAGAAGTGGTCGGGTCCCAGTGCAGCGTCAGGGAGGATCCACCCCAACAACAGAGGGAGGCGAGCTGAGGGCTGAGGTGCCAGCAGCCAACACGGCGCCAGCATCACCATCAGCTCCAGCACCATCTCGATCAGTCAGGTCTCCATCACCTGATGGGAGCCCCTTCCCAGAGCAACTACCAGTCCCAGGCCTAACTCCAGGTAATATGTCACCAGGGGCACCCGAAGATCCGACGTCCACTGAAGATCAGGTCAGAGTCACCCCCGGTGCAGAGGCACCAAGACCGCCCCCAGCATCCTCCCACTCCACCCCGCCCTCCTGGGGGCGGGAGGAAGAAGACACCGCCAGGCACGCCATCCCCGCGCATCCCCATGGTGAACACGAGACCCCATATCAGCCCCAGACCGCCGGCCAACAATGGATTGACTCCCCCGCCCCCACAGATCCGAAGGACATCTTCTCTTGAGGTCCCCACTGCAAGCTCAATCGGTTTTACATACAGTGCTAGCAAGTTTGATGAAAATCCTCCCACTGTTTGTGTAGTAGGAGAGTAGAGGTGATGTTTCCCTAGGTGTGTGCAATTTCTGCAGCATTTTGACCACTGCAAGCCTCTCAGGGGTGAGGCTCTCATGTATGATGAGACCATACTGCTTGGGCTTAACCCTACGACTGTAGACATCACATACGCTGTTCTAGGTAGGCCGAACTGGACCAGAATCACCCTCTTGTTTTGGAGGCGGTGGCGAAGCAGTAATCTCGCCCGGACGGACCTCTACTCCCAAAAAGTCCTGAACAGGCATATAGCCACATGTCCGGGAATTTTCATCACGTCTGGTGGAGGAACAACTTTTCCAGACAACAGGAGGTGTATTTCCTGGAGTATTGATGCTGCTCCTCCACTGTAGCAGCTGGTTTCTTTTGATGTTCAGTCAACAGAGAGTGAGATGCAGTAATAGCAGAGACACTGCTATCCAAGGTATCCATGCTGGTTACTAGTTTTTCCTGTCCCTCGATAGATTCTGAAACCTTTGACTGGCACTGGAGGAATTCGGAACGTACCTCACGAATCTCATGCTTGAGTTCCGCGAGTTCAACCATTAAATGAACCAAGTTGCTCCTAATACTTTCGATAGCTGAATCCAGGAATTTCAGAGAAGGTTTTGAAGGATGTGGCATGATAAGTGTACGGAATAGCCCTATTCACAATATATCTTGTCAAGCAGTGTGTCAATGGAGCCTTTTACAATACAATAATGCCAGATTCAATGTGAGATTACAGTAGGTCCACCCATTTCTTGTTAGCAGAACATAATTTACAAAATGGTTCAACAGTAATAAGCAGTCTCCCGATAAATTACCTTCAGATGTACTGGACACCAGCGGAGGGTAAGCACTTAGGTCCTAGAATCCCAAGGTTTCGGATACCAGACTTTTGAGCCGACCATCAAAGGAAGAACAGCCCGATTCGGTCAAATTTCTGAGAAACAGAAAATGCTCTGGTTAAAGTTTGGGAAGCCAGGGCAAAATATCAATTTTGACTGAGTTTGAGATTAGGCAAGCATACACAGCAACCAACGGCTAAGAAGAAAGTAGCCAGGAGAACTCTCCAGATGGTTTGAAACTGATTGAGACACATTCAGTGGTGCCAGAACTTGAAAACTTTATAGCAACAATGCGATCAAATTACAGATAAGGACCCCCCACACGAAAAGAAAGCGAGGGAAAACTGGACCTTCTTTACAATTTACAAAACAAAATTAGGACAATAATAATAACGCACCTTAGATACTGTTCGAAAGTGGCGCGGGACCAGTGAGCTTAAGCCCGATACGAAAAACCAGGAAAAATGCAGATATGCCTCGAAAAACCCGGTGCACTCTCCCCGGAAGCAGATAAAGAGGCAGATACACCTCCCGTCTTCCACTCGCCACCACGAAATGGCGCGCGTGGGCCTTGGCTGGTAAGCTTAAATGTGTGAGGCACCGCCCCTGAAAAAGGAAAATGGCTGACTTAATACAAAAAAGCCGCAGCAAAGACAAGTGAATGAAGCTTTGGCAAACTAAAATAAAGAAAATATTCGAATAGCACAAAATAATTGTAACGTTACGCTTTAATCGATGCTGAATAATACAAATGATAAAGAGAAACTTTAACTTCTTCTTAAGTTTTCTTTTAGACCAGAAACTCCCCGCGGCCACTAACGGTCACGCGCGAAAGTTCAAAAGTTATTGTCCTGGATACTTCCAGACACAAAGATAGAAGCAAAAACAAGAGCTTTTTCGATGGCAATTCAGCAAGAACCAAAGAAAACCACAAATAACTTAGAATCTAGAAACTAATTTGACTGTAAATCAAACAAATCTAAAGATATTATCTTATACTTATAAGTCACGTGACCCAACACACCAAAGAGGCACGAGGCGGAGCTCCCGGCGACACGTCCGAACGGCACGGATGGGAGAGCTTTGTGGATGTTACCGACGAGGGCTTGTGCCGTTGCCGTGCTGAGCCGATTGGGTGTGCTCACACTGAACAACACTGAGCCGGCTGCTGCCGCCCTCCGAATGGGACGCTTCCGTGGCAGCTGCAGCGACGGCAGCGGGTGCCTGCACACCGTCTGCAGCTGCCGACGGCGGAGAGGGCGCCACAATCTCTACCGCCAGCTCCGAAAGTCGCCGAACCCTGCAGCTTCTTGCGTGCGGCTTCCATAGCGAGGGGCTGCGTCTGGCCGCGGCGTTCACTCTCCAGCTGGGCGCGCCTCCTCTTGGAGGAACTGCCGCGGTGCGTGGTGATCCACGGCGAGTCCACCAGGTGCCGGAACTGGGCCATGGCAGAGGCCACGCTGCAAGCCGCCTCCGAGGCCGACGAGGCTTGTGCCGTTGCCGTGCTGAGCCGATTGGGTGTGCTCACACTGAACAACACTGAGCCGGCTGCTGCCGCCCCTCGAATGGGACGCTTCCGTGGCAGCTGCAGCGACGGCAGCGGGTGCCTGCACACCGTCTGCAGCCGCCGACGGCGGAGAGGGCGCCACAATCTCTACCGCCAGCTCCGAAGTCGCCGAACCCTGCAGCTTCTTGCGTGCGGCTTCCATAGCGAGGGGCTGCGTCTGGCCGCGGCGTTCACTCTCCAGCTGGGCGCGCCTCCTCTTGGAGGAGCTGCCACGGTGCGTGGTGATCCACGGCGAGTCCACCAGGTGCCGGAACTGGGCCATGGCAGAGGCCACGCTGCAAGCCGCCTCCGAGGCCGACGAGGCTTGTGCCGTTGCCGTGCTGAGCCGATTGGGTGTGCTCACACTGAACAACACTGAGCCGGCTGCTGCCGCCCCCTCCGAATGACCTTGTATCGCTCGATACAGCTGTACGCCGTTCCTTTGCAGCAAAGCAGCACACCGTAGCACTCTTCTTTGACATGGAAAAGGCGTACGATACAGCGTGGCGCCACGCGATACTTCAAAAGCTACGACGGGCAGGGGTCAAAGGTCGTATGGGTTATTTCCTAGAAAACTTCGTAAGAAACAGATACTTCCGAGTTAGAATCGGCAACTCCCCTGTCGGACAGGTTTGAACAGCTGAGTGGGGTGCCACAGGGCAGTGTTTTAAGCGTGACACTCTTCGGTGTTTTAATCAACGACATATGTGACGCAATACCCTCGTCCGTGAACCGATCGCTCTTTGTTGACGATTTCGCTGTGTGGGTAACCACGTCCACTACGATATCAGCGCAGCGACAACTGCAGATATGTATTGATCGCCTGACCGATTGGAGTCTGCTTAATGGGTTTAAGTTTTCAACGGAGAAAACTACGTGTATCCATTTCTGCCGCAGGACGCGATATTGTCCAGAGGCATCACTGCGACTGTACGGAAGACGTGTTCCGACCACTGATAGGGTTAAATTCCTCGGTGTGACCTTTGACAAACGTCTTACCTACTCTCCACACATTTCATCTCTTAAAGACAAATGTACTGACCGCATGAATATCATTAAGATGATCTCTCGTACATCCTACGGTGGAGACCGAACCTCCATTCTCCGACTATACCATGCATTGATAAGATCTGTGCTGGATTACGCTTCAGTGGTGTACGATGGTGCATTGACGAGCACGAAACAACCCCTAGACGCTGTCCACCACGCATGTGTTCGTATCGCAACAGGCGCCTTCCGGACATCACGAAGAGCGAGCCTTTTAGTAGAGGCCAACGAGCCCCCGCTTGAATTGAGACGAAGTCGACTCGCTCTCCACATATGCATGTAGAATCCGCCAATACCCAGCCCATCCTACCTACAAGTGGATCTTCTGGGCACATATAGCCAAAGAAGCTGAAGTGCCCTTAAACACCAATAATCATCATACAAGTGGATCTTTGATAACTCATTGACAGAACTTTTCACAGGCGGTAGACAAAGCTCATCCTCAGCTCTATGCACCCGGGTTACGCACTGGCTACAAGAATCGGGTATTAACTTTGGGACCATAGCAAAGAAACGACCTGAGAGGCTGGAACCATGGCGCCGAACTACTGTTGAATGCGATTTTGAGCTGATGCAGCACGGGAAAACGAGAACAGCCCCATCAGAACTCGCACAACTAGCCTTAGAAAAGATAAGTTCATACCCAGACTACTTTAAGTTCTACACTGACGGATCCAAGGGAGCTGCTGGTGCCGGGTGTGCCTTCACAGGCGAAGGAATCCGTCGATGTTTTGGTCTCCCGAGAACTGTGTCGGTTTTTACCACCGAACTATATGCTATTTTACAGGTCATACGGTATATCCGTCAGCTCCCCGAGAAACATCACCTGATAATCACCGACTCAGCCAGCTCGCTGGCAGCTCTCCGCTCTAGTCTATCACATTCATCATGGCTCGTACCCGCGATTTTAAAACTGTTGACCACTGCTGCATCTCACGGTATCGAAATTAAGTTTTTATGGGTCCCGAGTCATGTTGGTATACCCGGGAATGAACTGGCGGATGAAGCCGCCAAATCTGCGTCGTGGTTGAGCCCCAGCGAAGGTTCCGGGTACCAGCGGGTGACCTGAAGGCTGATAGCAATAATTTCTTCTCCTCAAAGTGGCAGACGAGATGGGATGTTGAACCGGACTGTGCTCTGAAACGTCTCAGGACAACAATAGGTCACTGGGAGTCGAGCGCCCGGCGAAGTAAGGAGAGAGGAGGTGTGTTTGGCTAGACTCCGCATCGGCCACACATTCATAACACATGGACACTACCTTTGTGGCGCCGCACCAAACACTTGCACCCGCTGTGGCGCAAGACTGAGCGTCGAGCACGTTCTCTCAGACACTGATGCCTGTGCAGGGCTACGCGAAGTGCGTAACCGCTTCCTCTCTAGACAAACGATGGCTGAGATTCTTGGTAAACACCCAACAACAGACTTTAACCGCGTTTTATCGTACCTGACTGAGATAGGTTTCCATATCATTTTACAGCCCATACAGGGCTTGAGTGGGTGACAGAGCCCGAGTCTGGGCCATTTCTAGCTGCCCGTAGGAAGCTTGATACCAACAACAAAGCGTAATCCAAGACTAGACTAAACTGACCTGATAGGCGCGCTATATGGCCCTGGCAGCCGAAGCGCCCTAAAGCACCAACACACACGACGCTTCCGTGGCAGCTGCAGCGACGGCAGCGGGTGCCTGCACACCGTCTGCAGCTGCCGACGGCGGAGAGGGCGCCACAATCTCTACCGCCAGCTCCGAAGTCGCCGAACCCTGCAGCTTCTTGCGTGCGGCTTCCATAGCGAGGGGCTGCGTCTGGCCGCGGCGTTCACTCTCCAGCTGGGCGCGCCTCCTCTTGGAGGAGCTGCCACGGTGCGTGGTGATCCACGGCGAGTCCACCAGGTGCCGGAACTGGGCCATGGCAGAGGCCACGCTGCAAGCCGCCTCCGAGGCCGACGAGGCTTGTGCCGTTGCCGTGCTGAGCCGATTGGGTGTGCTCACACTGAACAACACTGAGCCGGCTGCTGCCGCCCTCCGAATGGGACGCTTCCGTGGCAGCTGCAGCGACGGCAGCGGGTGCCTGCACACCGTCTGCAGCTGCCGACGGCGGAGAGGGCGCCACAATCTCTACCGCCAGCTCCGAAGTCGCCGAACCCTGCAGCTTCTTGCGTGCGGCTTCCATAGCGAGGGGCTGCGTCTGGCCGCGGCGTTCACTCTCCAGCTGGGCGCGCCTCCTCTTGGAGGAGCTGCCGCGGTGCCTGGTGATCCACGGCGAGTCCACCAGGTGCCGGAACTGGGCCATGGCAGAGGCCACGCTGCAAGCCGCCTCCGAGGCCGACGAGGCTTGTGCCGTTGCCGTGCTGAGCCGATTGGGTGTGCTCACACTGAACAACACTGAGCCGGCTGCTGCCGCCCTCTCGAATGGGACGCTTCCGTGGCAGCTGCAGCGACGGCAGCGGGTGCCTGCACACCGTCTGCAGCTGCCGACGGCGGAGAGGGCGCCACAATCTCTACCGCCAGCTCCGAAGTCGCCGAACCCTGCAGCTTCTTGCGTGCGGCTGGCGTGCTCTCGTCTGAATCAGTTTCGTCCAAGAGCCGTTTCGGACGCCGGGGCGTCTTCCGGTATTTGGCGTGTGTCGGCTTGCCAGGAGTGAGGAACTGGAACGCCTCCAGACCGCCCGGGGCAGTGAAGGTGTGACCGTTGGGTGCGAAGGAGACCTGCGGGCGGTGCGCCCCGTCGTCAGCAGGCGTTGCAGAGGTGGCGCCCTCCGGCTCCACTGTGGGAGGAGTATCACCGCCCGCTGACTGCGGACGGTGCGCCCCGTCGTCAGCAGGCGCTGCAGAGGTGGCGCCCTCCGGCTCCGCTGTAGCAACTGAAGCCGTCAGGCCCGGCTCCAGCTCCGGGACGGGGTTTGGAGGGGGCGCCACCACAGCCGGCCTCCGTCCGCGCCGCCCGGCAGGGGCAGCAGGGCGAGTCGGCACCACCGCCGCTCTGTTGGCGCGGCCGGGCCGGGTCCCAGCCTGAGGAGGTGGCTGACGCGCCAGCCGACCCGGCGGCGGCACCGCAGCGGGAGCCGTCAGAGTGCGGGTGCTCCGACCCACCGCACCACCAGCAGCCGTCATAGAGCGGGTCACCCGGCCAGCTGCACCACCGGCAGCCGTGCGGGCGGTAGACGGGGCTGTTGTAGCAGCCCTACCCGGCGGGCCCGGCCGGGCGGCGGTGGCCCCTGGGCCACCTCCGCCCGGCCTGACCCAGGGGCCACCGCCGCCCGGCCGGGCCCAGGGGCCACCTCCGCCCGGCCGGGCCCAGGGGCCACCGCCGCCCGGCCGGGCCCAGGGGCCACCTCCGCCCGGCCTGGCCCAGGAACCACCTCCGCCCGGCCTGACCCAGGGGCCACCTCCGCCCGGCCTGGCCCAGGGGCCACCGCCGCCCGGCCGGGCCCGCCGGGTAGGGCTGCTACAACAGCCCCGTCTACCGCCCGCACGGCTGCCGGTGGTGCAGCTGGCCGGGTGACCCGCTCTATGACGGCTGCTGGTGGTGCGGTGGGTCGGAGCACCCGCACTCTGACGGCTCCCGCTGCGGTGCCGCCGCCGGGTCGGCTGGCGCGTCAGCCACCTCCTCAGGCTGGGACCCGGCCCGGCCGCGCCAACAGAGCGGCGGTGGTGCCGACTCGCCCTGCTGCCCCTGCCGGGCGGCGCGGACGGAGGCCGGCTGTGGTGGCGCCCCCTCCAAACCCCGTCCCGGAGCTGGAGCCGGGCCTGACGGCTTCAGTTGCTACAGCGGAGCCGGAGGGCGCCACCTCTGCAGCGCCTGCTGACGACGGGGCGCACCGTCCGCAGTCAGCGGGCGGTGATACTCCTCCCACAGTGGAGCCGGAGGGCGCCACCTCTGCAACGCCTGCTGACGACGGGGCGCACCGCCCGCAGGTCTCCTTCGCACCCAACGGTCACACCTTCACTGCCCCGGGCGGTCTGGAGGCGTTCCAGTTCCTCACTCCTGGCAAGCCGACACACGCCAAATACCGGAAGACGCCCCGGCGCCCGAAACGGCTCTTGGACGAAACTGATTCAGACGAGAGCACGCCAGCCGCACGCAAGAAGCTGCAGGGTTCGGCGACTTCGGAGCTGGCGGTAGAGATTGTGGCGCCCTCTCCGCCGTCGGCAGCTGCAGACGGTGTGCAGGCACCCGCTGCCGTCGCTGCAGCTGCCACGGAAGCGTCCCATTCGGAGGGGCGGCAGCAGCCGGCTCAGTGTTGTTCAGTGTGAGCACACCCAATCGGCTCAGCACGGCAACGGCACAAGCCTCGTCGGCCTCGGAGGCGGCTTGCAGCGTGGCCTCTGCCATGGCCCAGTTCCGGCACCTGGTGGACTCGCCGTGGATCACCAGGCACCGCGGCAGCTCCTCCAAGAGGAGGCGCGCCCAGCTGGAGAGTGAACGCCGCGGCCAGACGCAGCCCCTCGCTATGGAAGCCGCACGCAAGAAGCTGCAGGGTTCGGCGACTTCGGAGCTGGCGGTAGAGATTGTGGCGCCCTCTCCGCCGTCGGCAGCTGCAGACGGTGTGCAGGCACCCGCTGCCGTCGCTGCAGCTGCCACGGAAGCGTCCCATTCGGAGGGGCGGCAGCAGCCGGCTCAGTGTTGTTCAGTGTGAGCACACCCAATCGGCTCAGCACGGCAACGGCACAAGCCTCGTCGGCCTCGGAGGCGGCTTGCAGCGTGGCCTCTGCCATGGCCCAGTTCCGGCACCTGGTGGACTCGCCGTGGATCACCACGCACCGCGGCAGCTCCTCCAAGAGGAGGCGCGCCCAGCTGGAGAGTGAACGCCGCGGCCAGACGCAGCCCCTCGCTATGGAAGCCGCACGCAAGAAGCTGCAGGGTTCGGCGACTTCGGAGCTGGCGGTAGAGATTGTGGCGCCCTCTCCGCCGTCGGCAGCTGCAGACGGTGTGCAGGCACCCGCTGCCGTCGCTGCAGCTGCCACGGAAGCGTCGTGTGTGTTGGTGCTTTAGGGCGCTTCGGCTGCCAGGGCCATATAGCGCGCCTATCAGGTCAGTTTAGTCTAGTCTTGGATTACGCTTTGTTGTTGGTATCAAGCTTCCTACGGGCAGCTAGAAATGGCCCAGACTCGGGCTCTGTCACCCACTCAAGCCCTGTATGGGCTGTAAATGATATGGAAACCTATCTCAGTCAGGTACGATAAAACGCGGTTAAAGTCTGTTGTTGGGTGTTTACCAAGAATCTCAGCCATCGTTTGTCTAGAGAGGAAGCGGTTACGCACTTCGCGTAGCCCTGCACAGGCATCAGTGTCTGAGAGAACGTGCTCGACGCTCAGTCTTGCGCCACAGCGGGTGCAAGTGTTTGGTGCGGCGCCACAAAGGTAGTGTCCATGTGTTATGAATGTGTGGCCGATGCGGAGTCTAGCCAAACACACCTCCTCTCTCCTACTTCGCCGGGCGCTCGACTCCCAGTGACCTATTGTTGTCCTGAGACGTTTCAGAGCACAGTCCGGTTCAACATCCCATCTCGTCTGCCACTTTGAGGAGAAGAAATTATTGATATCAGCCTTCAGGTCACCCGCTGGTACCCGGAACCTTCGCTGGGGCTCAACCACGACGCAGATTTGGCGGCTTCATCCGCCAGTTCATTCCCGGGTATACCAACATGACTCGGGACCCATAAAAACTTAATTTCGATACCGTGAGATGCAGCAGTGGTCAACAGTTTTAAAATCGCGGGTACGAGCCATGATGAATGTGATAGACTAGAGCGGGAGAGCTGCCAGCGAGCTGGCTGAGTCGGTGATTATCAGGTGATGTTTCTCGGGGAGCTGACGGATATACCGTATGACCTGTAAAATAGCATATAGTTCGGTGGTAAAAACCGACACAGTTCTCGGGAGACCAAAACATCGACGGATTCCTTCGCCTGTGAAGGCACACCCGGCACCAGCAGCTCCCTTGGATCCGTCAGTGTAGAACTTAAAGTAGTCTGTGTATGAACTTATCTTTTCTAAGGCTAGTTGTGCGAGTTCTGATGGGGCTGTTCTCGTTTTCCCGTGCTGCATCAGCTCAAAATCGCATTCAACAGTAGTTCGGCGCCATGGTTCCAGCCTCTCAGGTCGTTTCTTTGCTATGGTCCCAAAGTTAATACCCGATTCTTGTAGCCAGTGCGTAACCCGGGTGCATAGAGCTGAGGATGAGCTTTGTCTACCGCCTGTGAAAAGTTCTGTCAATGAGTTATCAAAGATCCACTTGTATGATGATTATTGGTGTTTAAGGGCACTTCAGCTTCTTTGGCTATATGTGCCCAGAAGATCCACTTGTAGGTAGGATGGGCTGGGTATTGGCGGATTCTACATGCATATGTGAGAGCGAGTCGACTTCGTCTCAATTCAAGCGGGGGCTCGTTGGCCTCTACTAAAAGGCTCGCTCTTCGTGATGTCCGGAAGGCGCCTGTTGCGATACGAACACATGCGTGGTGGACAGCGTCTAGGGGTTGTTTCGTGCTCGTCAATGCACCATCGTACACCACTGAAGCGTAATCCAGCACAGATCTTATCAATGCATGGTATAGTCGGAGAATGGAGGTTCGGTCTCCACCGTAGGATGTACGAGAGATCATCTTAATGATATTCATGCGGTCAGTACATTTGTCTTTAAGAGATGAAATGTGTGGAGAGTAGGTAAGACGTTTGTCAAAGGTCACACCGAGGAATTTAACCCTATCAGTGGTCGGAACACGTCTTCCGTACAGTCGCAGTGATGCCTCTGGACAATATCGCGTCCTGCGGCAGAAATGGATACACGTAGTTTTCTCCGTTGAAAACTTAAACCCATTAAGCAGACTCCAATCGGTCAGGCGATCAATACATATCTGCAGTTGTCGCTGCGCTGATATCGTAGTGGACGTGGTTACCCACACAGCGAAATCGTCAACAAAGAGCGATCGGTTCACGGACGAGGGTATTGCGTCACATATGTCGTTGATTAAAACACCGAAGAGTGTCACGCTTAAAAACACTGCCCTGTGGCACCCCACTCAGCTGTTCAAACCTGTCCGACAGGGAGTTGCCGATTCTAACTCGGAAGTATCTGTTTCTTACGAAGTTTTCTAGGAAATAACCCATACGACCTTTGACCCCTGCCCGTCGTAGCTTTTGAAGTATCGCGTGGCGCCACGCTGTATCGTACGCCTTTTCCATGTCAAAGAAGAGTGCTACGGTGTGCTGCTTTGCTGCAAAGGAACGGCGTACAGCTGTATCGAGCGATACAAGGTCATTCGGAGGGCGGCAGCAGCCGGCTCAGTGTTGTTCAGTGTGAGCACACCCAATCGGCTCAGCACGGCAACGGCACAAGCCTCGTCGGCCTCGGAGGCGGCTTGCAGCGTGGCCTCTGCCATGGCCCAGTTCCGGCACCTGGTGGACTCGCCGTGGATCACCACGCACCGTGGCAGCTCCTCCAAGAGGAGGCGCGCCCAGCTGGAGAGTGAACGCCGCGGCCAGACGCAGCCCCTCGCTATGGAAGCCGCACGCAAGAAGCTGCAGGGTTCGGCGACTTCGGAGCTGGCGGTAGAGATTGTGGCGCCCTCTCCGCCGTCGGCGGCTGCAGACGGTGTGCAGGCACCCGCTGCCGTCGCTGCAGCTGCCACGGAAGCGTCCCATTCGGAGGGGCGGCAGCAGCCGGCTCAGTGTTGTTCAGTGTGAGCACACCCAATCGGCTCAGCACGGCAACGGCACAAGCCTCGTCGGCCTCGGAGGCGGCTTGCAGCGTGGCCTCTGCCATGGCCCAGTTCCGGCACCTGGTGGACTCGCCGTGGATCACCACGCACCGCGGCAGCTCCTCCAAGAGGAGGCGCGCCCAGCTGGAGAGTGAACGCCGCGGCCAGACGCAGCCCCTCGCTATGGAAGCCGCACGCAAGAAGCTGCAGGGTTCGGCGACTTCGGAGCTGGCGGTAGAGATTGTGGCGCCCTCTCCGCCGTCGGCAGCTGCAGACGGTGTGCAGGCACCCGCTGCCGTCGCTGCAGCTGCCACGGAAGCGTCCCATTCGGAGGGGCGGCAGCAGCCGGCTCAGTGTTGTTCAGTGTGAGCACACCCAATCGGCTCAGCACGGCAACGGCACAAGCCTCGTCGGTAACATCCACAAAGCTCTCCCATCCGTGCCGTTCGGACGTGTCGCCGGGAGCTCCGCCTCGTGCCTCTTTGGTGTGTTGGGTCACGTGACTTATAAGTATAAGATAATATCTTTAGATTTGTTTGATTTACAGTCAAATTAGTTTCTAGATTCTAAGTTATTTGTGGTTTTCTTTGGTTCTTGCTGAATTGCCATCGAAAAAGCTCTTGTTTTTGCTTCTATCTTTGTGTCTGGAAGTGTATCCAGGACAATAACTTTTGAACTTTTCGCGCGTGACCGTTAGTGGCCGCGGGGAGTTTCTGGTCTAAAAGAAAACTTAAGAAGAAGTTAAAGTTTCTCTTTATCATTTGTATTATTCAGCATCGATTAAAGCGTAACGTTACAATTATTTTGTGCTATTCGAATATTTTCTTTATTTTAGTTTGCCAAAGCTTCATTCACTTGTCTTTGCTGCGGCTTTTTTGTATTAAGTCAGCCATTTTCCTTTTTCAGGGGCGCTGCCTCACACATTTAAGCTTACCAGCCAAGGCCCACGCGCGCCATTTCGCGGTGGCGAGTGGAAGACGGGAGGTGTATCTGCCTCTGTATCTGCTTCCGGGGAGAGTGCACCGGGTTTTTTCGAGGCATATCTGCATTTTTCCTGGTTTTTCGTATCGGGCTTAAGCTCACTGGTCCCGCGCCACTTTCGAACAGTATCTAAGGTGCGTTATTATTATTGTCCTAATTTTGTTTTGTAAATTGTAAAGAAGGTCCAGTTTTCCCTCGCTTTCTTTTCGTGTGGGGGTCCTTATCTGTAATTTGATCGCATTGTTGCTATAAAGTTTTCAAGTTCTGGCACCACTGAATGTGTCTCAATCAGTTTCAAACCATCTGAGAGTTCTCCTGGCTACTTTCTCTTTCTTAGCCGTTGGTTGCTGTGTATGCTTGCCTAATCTCAAACTCAGTCAAAATTGATATTTTGCCCTGGCTTCCCAAACTTTAACCAGAGCATTTTCTGTTTCTCAGAAATTTGACCGAATCGGGCTGTTCTTCCTTTGATGGTCGGCTCGAAGTCTGGTATCCGAAACCTTGGGATTCTAGGACCTAAGTGCTTACCCTCCGCTGGTGTCCAGTACATCTGAAGGTAATTTATCGGGAGACTGCTTATTACTGTTCAACCATTTTGTAAATTATGTTCTGCTAACAAGAAATGGGTGGACCTACTGTAATCTCACATTGAATTTGGCATTATTGTATTGTAAAAGGCTCCATTGACACACTGCTTGACAAGATATATTGTGAATAGGGCTATTCCGTACACTTATCATGCCACATCCTTCAAAACCTTCTCTGAAATTCCTGGATTCAGCTATCGAAAGTATTAGGGAGCAACTTGGTTCATTTAAGGTTGAACTCGCGGAACTCAAGCATGAGATTCGTGAGGTACGTTCCGAATTCCTCCAGTGCCAGTCAAAGGTTTCAGAATCTATCGAGGGACAGGAAAAACTAGTAACCAGCATGGATACCTTGGATAGCAGTGTCTCTGCTATTACTGCATCTCACTCTCTGTTGACTGAACATCAAAAGAAACTAGCTGCTACAGTGGAGGAGCAGCATCAATACTCCAGAAAATACACCCTCCTGTTGTCTGGAAAAGTTGTTCCTCCACCAGTACGTGATGAAAATTCCAGACATGTGGCTATATGCCTGTTCAGGGACTTTTTGGGAATAGAGGTCCGTCCGGGCGAGATTACTGCTTGCCACCGCCTCCAAAACAAGAGGGTGATTCTGGTCCAGTTCGCCTACCTAGAACAGCGTATGTATGTCTACAGTCGTAGGGTTAAGCCCAAGCAGTATGGTCTCATCATACATGAGAGCCTCACCCCTGAGAGGCTTGCAGTGGTCAAAATGCTGCAGAAATTGCACACACCTAGGGAAACATCACCTCTACTCTCCTACTACACAAACAGTGGGAGGATTTTCATCAAACTTGCTAGCACTGTATGTAAAACCGATTGAGCTTGCAGTGGGGACCTCAAGAGAAGATGTCCTTCGGATCTGTGGGGGCGGGGGAGTCAATCCATTGTTGGCCGGCGGTCTGGGGCTGATATTGGGTCTCGTGTTCACCGCGGGGGGATGCGCGGGGATGGCGTGCCTGGCGGTGTCTCCTTCCTCCCGCCCCCAGGAGGGCGGGGTGGAGTGGAGGATGCTGGGGGCGGTCTTGGTGCCTCTGCACCGGGGGTGACTCTTGGATCTGGATCTTCAGTGGACGTCGGATCTTCGGGTGCCCCTGGTGACATATTACCTGGAGTTGGGCCTGGGACTGGTAGTTGCTCTGGGGAAGGGGCTCCATCAGGTGATGGAGACCTGACTGATCGAGATGGTGCTGGAGCTGATGGTGATGCTGGCGCCGTGTTGGCTGCTGGCACCTCAGCCCTCAGCTCGCCTCCCTCTGTTGTTGGGGTGGATCCCCTCCCTGACGCTGCACTGGGACCCGACCACTCTGAAGAGGGGGCTGCCTCTTCTGCGGGTACTGGCGGGCCTAATGTCGTCCCTGGGCTGGTCCCTCTCCTGTTGCCTCCGGGTGCCCGGGGTGATATTTCACCGGGAAGCCTGTCGGCCTACCGCAGCCGGCCGGCGGTGGTGACTCCTCTGTCTGGGGTTCAGGCGCCCCTGTCTCCTATGTCCACTACTGGCACAACTGACTTTGTGTAAAATCTCATACATTTACCATTTATACCTGTCTACATACTTTATTCACTTTCGTAGGTGCCTTTTGTATTTAGTGCTGACTTGATCCCAACACAACTTGACATGCCTGCCTTATTTTGCTATTCTGCCTGCCTCATTGCAATTGGCTCAACTGTGGTCCACCTATTTCTGTTAGTAATGAGTTCTCGGAAGGCCTGCTGAAGATAGGGTGCCATAAACCGCAGAGTGTTGTGGGAATGACCTAGGACCCTAAAAAGATGATACAGATGACAGTAAAAGCGCTAAAAGACTGGCAGCCTAAAACGCCAAAGTCCAGAAACTAAAACGTCTCAACCCTAAAAAGCCCAAAAAGGCTACGTCAAGGTAAAGATAAGAAGAAAAAAGCGTGGGGTGAGGTAAATACAACGTTTCGGTCTTGGACCGTCGTCAGGCGAGGGGTGAAAGATGGAGGTGGCTAGAGGCCTGAGGTAACCTTTTTCCAAATACCGAGTGACTGGAGGCCTAAGGTAAACTTTTGGTCGAAACAAAACGTTGGACTCTGGAAATCGAAAAGAGGAGGACCCAAAACGCAGCCTTGAGTACGCCGGTTACTGGCTCTGGTCTCAGTCCCAGGTTCCCTGATAGTAGTAGCAGTCAGGCTCCTATGGGACCAAGTAGTTTCGAGAGCTCGCTCGTGAAATTAACCCTCGCCCCACCGGGGGGGCCATCGATGGCCCCCCTAAGGTTTTTCCGGGATAGCAGAAAAACGACGAGGCGCAGCACCGCGGTTGAGGGCTCTACCTCTCACTGCATCATTTTCCCATCACCCCTGAAATTTTTTACCCCGGGTCACCCAAGGTCAGGTCACCAGACGAGGTCAACCAAGGTCACCTCACTTCACCTTTAGAGCTCTGTAAGAGCTACATTTCAAAGTCGATCGATTTGAAACTTCCTACACTTCATGACCCCTCCAGGGTCTACAAGGTGTATATCCGGGATTTTTTCGATTTCGTGCCCTGAGGTCAGGTCACGAGGCGACCTCTCCCATTGGAAAAGCATGGGGAAAAGCTATTTCATGATATAAAAGCCACAAAAATGATTGCAAATACTCAGACTGCTCAAAACAACGTTTTTGGACACCCTTTCACGGATCCCAGCGGTCATATTTGCCCTTTGACTTTTCCAAGGTCATCCAAGGTCACCGGAGGTCAAAAACAGTATTTTGACAATAACTTTTGACCTAATTGAGCTAGAGCGGTGAAACAAACACCATCGTGTTTGTCTTGTCACTGGCTTTCATTTGATATACGGCAAGGTCACTTTTTGACCTTTCGTGACCTCAGGTCATATTAGGTCACGAGGTGACCTCTGGCGGTCAAACCACTGGCGGGAGGTCTTTACGTTCCACATAGCGGAAAAAGTACTGGCAATTTGCTATCAAATGTACTGTACCAGGCCTCAATAGCTCTAATGACATAAGAGTTATGCCCAGTTTGCTTAATCATTGCATATTTGAGTGAAAATAGCCGATCTTGACCTAATTTGACCTCTGGAGGTCAAACCATTGACCTGAGCACTAAAACATGCGAAGTAATTTCTTACTGAATTCACGCGAGCTTTCTATTGCATTTTGCAGATTTGCGCTAACGCCCATATTTTCGGAGTTAGAGGGGGGGCCATCGATGGCCCTCCGGTGGGGCGAAGGTGGCGCCGGACCCCCGGTGGGGCGCGGGTTAAAGCGCAAACTCATTGGCGCTTATAAGAATCATTGCCTGGCTCAGAAGCCGAATTTCACTTTGGCTCAGAAGCAAGGATTGGCAGACCTCCGGTCGAACTCTGACGTCGTCCTGAAGCCTTCTGACAAGTGCAAGGGTTTTGTCCTCCTGAACAAGGCTGATTACGTACGGAAGATGGAGGTCACTACTTCGGCGTATGAGCGAGTGCCCAGAAACCCTGCCAGTAAAATTGAAGCAAAAACTAAGCGCCTTATGCACGCTGTTTTGGACGATATTATACCAAACGCCGTTCTGAGAGCACTAATCCCACAATGTTCCCGCACAGCCGAACTGTATGGGTTGCCCAAAGACCACAAGCCAGACGTACCTCTTCGCCCTATTGTCTCTGCTTGTGGAGATCCACTAGACAAACTTACCTGGCTCCTGGAGCGCATCACAACACAACTTCTCCCGTTTGTCCCGGCACATCTGAAAAACACAGACGAGTACCTTGACCGCCTTCGCACTGCGTTTCCCTTGGGCTTCCCAGCTGGTACAATCGTCTTTAGCGTGGATGTCACCAACTTGTATGGAAACATCCCTGTTGGGGAAGCTTTGGATGCGGTTGAGAGCCTTCTTGAGAGACATAGGAGCATCAACACATACGGGCTCAGCATCCCAGACATCCGCGTTCTGCTTGACCATTGTCTCACCAACAACTACCTCAGGTTTGGTGATAACTTCTATAGGCAGACGCAAGGCATCGCAATGGGAAGCAGAGTAGCTCCCCCACTGGCCATCATCTTCATGAACTGGCTGGAATCTTTGATTTTGGCTAGCCCACATGATCAGCCAGTCGCCTACATGCGATATATCGATGATGCATTGGGGATTTGGACGCATGGCGAGGACTCTCTAAACTCTTACTTCGATTTTATCAATTCGTTTCATACCAGCATAAAATTCACCATCGAGCACACCGGCACGTCTGGTTCCATCCCTTTTTGGATACGCTCATCACGGTTTCCACGTCCGGGGCATACACAACTGAACTTTTCTTCAAACCGATGGCAGCTCCAATCATCCTCCCTTTTGACTCGGCTCAACCTTGCTCGCTCAAAAAATCTGTCATCCGATCTCAGTTTCTTCGGGCACTTCGTAGATCCTCACCCGGAAGCCCTCGTAAGAGGAGCCTCAAAAAGATTTTCGACCTCTTCTAAAAAAATGGGTACCCGAACCATCTCCTAAAAAAGCTGCAGGTCGAAGCTCTAAATCCACGCCCCAGACCACAAAATCGGGGTAATGATGCGCCTCTTGTTTTACCTTTCGTTGACGACGCTCTCGGTGACCGGGTCAAGCGGATCGTTCGAAATTCTGGCCTTCCCATGCGGGTGGCGTGGAGAAGCGGCACATCCCTGAAGGATCTTTTGGTCAGATCCGCGCTGGAACCAGTGCAGTGCCCTGGGGGAGGCCGTTTCTGCCACGCCTGTCATGCAGGTATCCATGGGAAATGTCATGCCAAAAATGTAATTTATAGGATAGATTGTAAGCTTTGCGAACCAGGCAGGTCATTTTATATCGGTGAGAGCCAGAGGGCCGTTAGACTAAGATTTAACGAACACTTAGGTGATGCTAGACATAAGAGGCAGGAAACACCTTTCGGCCAACACAGATTAACCATGCATCCGAATGATGAGCTGACAGCAGACAACTTGAGCATCAAAATTCTAAAATACGCCAGTGATGGCCCAAACAGAAAAATCGCAGAATCATTCCTCATTCGGCGCTACAGACCTACTCTCAACACGCAAACATCTTCCTGGCCACTCTTGCGGTAAATTCGACATACGGGGACACTTTCAGACGCATGCTCAGACATAACACACCATACACATTGTTCCATTTCACCTTCGGCAAGAGGGTATTGGGACTGCCGACACTTTTGTTTCGACCAAAAGTTTACCTTAGGCCTCCAGTCACTCGGTATTTGGAAAAAGGTTACCTCAGGCCTCTAGCCACCTCCATCTTTCACCCCTCGCCTGACGACGGTCCAAGACCGAAACGTTGTATTTACCTCACCCCACGCTTTTTTCTTCTTATCTTTACCTTGACGTAGCCTTTTTGGGCTTTTTAGGGTTGAGACGTTTTAGTTTCTTGACTTTGGCGTTTTAGGCTGCCAGTCTTTTAGCGCTTTTACTGTCATCTGTATCATCTTTTTAGGGTCCTAGGTCATTCCCACAACACTCTATTTCTGTTAGTCACCCATCTAAGCTTTAGCTTTCCAAGTTACATTTTGTGTAACTTGGTACTGGTATTCCTTGCACTACTTCTTAATACTCATGTGTTTGCAGCAAAGCAACAGTAATAATCATCCTAGATTTCGCCCTGACTTCTCTGGTTTTGGTACTGATGATGACTACGCTCCCACTGATCTACTCAACCTGTTAAATGCATGTGATTACCATACAATGCATAATTCCTCACCCAAAAATATGCAGAATGGTGCATTCTCAATGTTGCATATAAATATTCGATCGCTACCTCGTAATTTTGACAGTTTTCTCCAACTACTAAATAAGTTGAACCCCAAACCTAGTATAATTTTTGTAACTGAACTCTGGCTCTCATCCGAATCCACTAGTATGTATGAAATAAAGGATTACACATTTGAAACTTCATGTCCATCAGAATTTAGGGGTAAAGGTGCGGGTATATACATACTAAAGGGAATCCCTTACAGCAGGAGAAGGGACTTAGAATCATGTTGCATCCAACATCAATCAGTCTTCCTTGAAATTTCAGAAGTCTTCAGATTCAGTTTGACACTAGGCTGCTCCTATAGATCTCCTTCATTTCCCTCAACATATTTCCAGGATTACATTGAATCCTCTTTAGAAAAAAATTACAAATGAAAACAAAACGTGCATCATTGCAGGTGACTTTAATTTTGACTTACTTCAACATAATTCTTGTGAGGCCAGTTCATTATTTCTCCAAGCATTTACTACTCAAGGATTCTTCCCATGTATTTCAGTCCCCACTAGGATAACCAGTCACTCTAAAACTTTAATTGATAACTTCTTCTGCAATGATATTTCTTTTGTAAAATCATCCTCAGTGCTTGTTTCAAACATCAGTGACCATCTACCTATCCAGCTTCAACTTACCGCAAACATTCAACAGCAAAAAAATAAACACACTTCTCCGGTGTCTTCTTTTGACTTTAGGAAAATTGAGAATCTCAAGCAAAATTTAGCTGCCAGCTTAACAAACTTCCAGAGCATTAGTGATCCTAATGTTGCTGCAAATTTTCTCCAGTCTGTCCTTGAATCTGAAATTGCAAAATTCTCAATCATCAGATCCAGTAGAAGAAGAGTTCCTTTCCAGCCCTGGATTTCTTATAATCTCCTGCACTGCATTAACAAAAAGAATGATTTATACAAAAAATTATTAAGTCTCAAAACAACCATGATGAACTGATGTACAAACGCTATCGTAACGTTCTGACTGGTGCAATCAGGACTGCAAAAAGTTATACTACCAGCGTAAAATACAAGAGGAGATGTCTAAACCAAAAAACTTTGGAGTACTCTGCTTGATTTAACCCATAAGTCAAAACCTAAAAAGATCTTCCTGAGCGTTTTGAATGTAACAGTACTTACTTATCAGATCCTGCCTGTATTGCAAACGAATTCAACAAATTTTTTCTCAACTATAGCTTCAAACTTGAATGCTTCAATTCCCGCGTCCACCTCAGACCCTCTAAGCTATCTGGATAACCCTACCGGATCGTGCTTTAAATTCTGTAGATTCAGCGCTGAAACCATCCACAATATAACATCTTCCCTAAAAAACACAGGCGGTGGTATTGATGGTATTGGATCCAAAATTCACAGGCTTATTTCCCCTACAATTACACCTCATCTTACGTACCTGTTCAATGCATGTATTGCCCGTGGCATATTTCCAGATATTTTCAAAAAACTTTAGTAGTTCCTATCTTTAAAGCAGGAAACCCTTCCACCTTTAATAATTATAGACCCATATCTCTGCTAGCAATTCTCTCAAAGATATTTGAAAAGGCTGTGTACCAACAAATAAGTCATTACCTAAACTCCAATTCCATACTCTATAACAAG
Source organism: Lepas anatifera (assembly GCA_034440635.1). Lineage (NCBI taxonomy): Eukaryota > Metazoa > Arthropoda > Thecostraca > Lepadidae > Lepas > Lepas anatifera. The sequence continues at coordinate 503,778 of JAOTON010000595.1, read as the reverse complement.
CAATTTGGGTTTCGCAAAAACCATAGCTCCTACATGCCCATCTCCCTTATTTACGATCAAATTACCTCCTCCCTTGTTTCTAAAAAGCATTGTGCTACTGTATACCTCGATTTTAGCAAAGCCTTCGATACGGTTAACCATTCTATTCTTCTCTCCAAAATGAAGCACTATGGAATTAGAAACCTTGAACTTAATTTCTTTAAATCTTACTTGTCAAATCGTACTCAAGTAGTTAAATATAACTCATTCAAATCTCTTTGCCCAATGTCCATGCCTCTAGGAGTTCCTCAGGGCTCTGTTTTAGGCCCTCTGCTCTTTCTTCTCTATATTAATGACATTCCAAAAAGCTCTTCTGGACCTGATTTCTACCTATTTGCCGACGATACCGCTCTTCTCTTCACTGGCGACACCCTGTCGGACTTACAACATAAAATTGACCATAGCTTACCACAAATTTCCTCGTGGTTGCACTGTAATCGTCTGTCTCTTAACACTGGAAAATCTACCTACCAACTTTTCTCAGCCACTCGAGGTCAAGACCTACATATTGCTATTAATGACTCACCTATCCAAAGAAAATTCTCAACTAAGTACCTGGGAGTGCAGATGGATGAGGATATGAGGTGGACGACCCATATAAAGAATGTTGAAAATACTGTTGCACGTAACATTGGACTTATTTATCGCTGCAAACATATTCTGGATTCTAGGCTCCTTCTCCTGTTGTGCAACGCGTTTATTCTTCCATTTCTAAGCTATGGTATTCAAATTTGGGGTAGTACCTATGACTTCAGATTACATAAACTACATCTACTTCAGAAACGAGTAGTCAGAATGATTGATGGCGCTGACAGACTTGCCCATAGTAGCCCCATTTTCAGAAAGTACCAAATCCTCAAAATTCATGACATTGTAGGATTTAGCAAAATCAAAATTTTGCATTCATTCTTGCTTGGTTCTCTCCCTTCCCCAATGGCTAGTCAATTAAACCTGATCGACGTAAATGTAGCCAGGAGAGTTGCGCGGCGAAGCCAACACTTTCAAGTACCCTTTGCTTCCACCGTATACCGCAAATTCTCCCTCTTTATCTCGGCCCCTCGAACTTGGAACAATATTGTTGCCTCAAAGATAAGGAATCTTCCAGATATACCAACCAGTAAAGTGTTTTTCAAAAAAGTAGCAAGAAAATTATATCTGGATTCCTACTAATTTCAACCTAAATTTCAAATACATACGGGCGGTAGACGGGGCTGTTGTAGCAGCCCTACCCGGCGGGCCCGGCCGGGCGGCGGTGGCCCCTGGGCCAGGCCGGGCGGAGGTGGCCCCTGGGTCAGGCCGGGCGGAGGTGGTTCCTGGGCCAGGCCGGGCGGAGGTGACCCCTGGGCCCGGCCGGGCGGCGGTGGCCCCTGGGCCCGGCCGGGCGGAGGTGGCCCCTGGGCCCGGCCGGGCGGCGGTGGCCCCTGGGTCAGGCCGGGCGGAGGTGGCCCCTGGGCCAGGCCGAGTGGCGGGTGCCCGAGCCACAGACCGCTGCGAAGGCTGTGTGGTGCGGCGTTTCTTCGGCTCGCACAGGTAGCCGCCTTCCGCCATCGAGTGTGCGACGGCGCCCACCCGGAACGGCTTCTTCCGCGGCTGCGCTCCCTGCAGCTGGCACTCCTGCTCCCGACGAGCCTGCCCCTTCCTCAGAGCTCTGACGGGAGGCACCTCCTGCTGGGGCGGGGCCACCGGCTGCGGGGCCGGCGTCTCCATGTTCCGATTACCGTCCTGCAGGCGGTTACGCTGCGTGCGCCTCTCCCGTTGGCGGTCTTCGGTATGGCGCAGACGATTTCGGTCGACTTTTCCGAGCCGGCTCGCCCTGGAGCGCGCACGCTGCTCCTGAGAAGCCATCTCGGCTGCGCTAAACTCCAGCACCGACCGTTGTTGGTAGAACTAGAATTCAAATGAAAACAGGCAAAATGACACAGCAGGTAGCAACACCTTTAATAGACAGCCATCAGATCCAAAGTCCTTCAAATAAGTCGACTTTAGTTAGGCCTTGGGAATATTGAAATAGTCCTCATGGCGAACGTGCAATCCAGATAGGACTATCGATGGGGTCCAGGGCAATTTGGAATCCGTCAAGTGCTATTTTCCCAGCACAACAATCACAATGGCACGGTACGTGCTACCGAATATACTCAAAATTCGCCTCCCCCGGTCAGCACCAGCCCGGGTCTGTCCCCCCTGCGAAAATTCTGTGGCGGCGCCCCTGCATGGGCGTATTCAGGGAAGTGGATCAGGCCATGGGCAGATCCAGGGAAGGGCAGAAGACTGGACCCAACAAAATAAAGCATGTGTCATAGGCGGATACAGGAAGAAAAATGTTGGCGCACTACAGAGCAGGGCATTCCTGGTGTAGGTAAAGGTATCTTGGTCGCAACCCGCCGCGCCTGGCTGATTGTAGACGAAAGGAAGAAACAACACACACAGAAAAAAGGAGGCTGGCTGTAGCTTCGATTAGATATTGATAGAAAGCACCATATTCATATGAAGGTGAGTATATATGTGAAAAGAAGCAGGGGAATTGACAGATAAAGAAAAGAAACTTTTAGCAAGAGTCTGGAAGAGTTTATTGCCGTAATAGAAAGTTTGTAGTTTCGTTTGGGTTAGTTAGGTGTAAACCTCTACTGGGCTCTACTGGGCCCCAGCATAGGTGTATGCGAGGTGCAGTGATTGAGGTCAGGAGTGGCCTCCAAAATTCCGATAACTATACGTATAGGTATAGGAGGGGCGTTGTCCCGGACAGAAAAACTATACAGTAGACCGTTTCATAATGCATGAGTTGTCAGGTTTTAAGTAGCTGAGCAGTTATCCTGGTTCAGTGTTTCGTGCTGATTTAGAATCCGAAAACCGTTTTGTCTATCATGTACGTAAGTATTAGACCATTGGCATTTATGCGCCGTATTTGGTGAATTTTCGCGATTTTCTTGTTTTTGACACAGGAACTCCCATTTTGTTGACAAAAATAACATCAAGGTCGAGAGAAGGTAGTAGAACGCCATCTGGGCAGACACAAATTGCATATCACGGATTTATGAAACAAGCATACAGCCGGCGACGTCATTTTTACGTTCTCGATGCCCATTTGCCCGCTTTTCTCGCCAGTCTTCACTTGAAAATGGGAGAATGGAATAAGACGACTCCAACCGGAAACTCACCATTTTATTTAGACACCCATGCTCGACCGTGAATTCAGCACATTGATCAGAACCACAATCAACCATGGTTGTTTGGTTTATTTCAGCATGCCATCACTAGTGCCGGCTCATTTGTTACCTACTTCCGATGAGCTGTTGCTGCACGCTTTTCTGGTGGCGCTATCGCCAACATGTCCTCCTGGCGCCGCTTTCGTCGTGAGACTCACTGATGAAGTCTTGAATGAGCTTGATGGCTCGTTCCGCTGGGCCATTCACGACAGACAGCCCATTTACGAATGCGTTGAGGGTCTTGAAACTTCCCTGAGGTGCCACACTTCATGTCCTCTCGAAGCCAGCACAGGTCAGCTTCAGTCATTTCCAACCTCGAAGAAGAGAAGCCAGAACCCAGGTCTAGCGAGCTGGACTAGACTGGGCAGGAGCTCGACAGTTGACTGACTTTCGCGTGGACAACTCCACCGTTTTTAGGCTTCCTTGCTTCCATCTCTGCGTCCTTGGAGCGTCCGCTACAGTCAGGACAGAGCCTGCCGCCTTCGTGGGACGTTCCCTTGTCTACCAGGCAAACACGACCAGAAAGGGTCAAGGTACCACTGATGTCTGCTCAGTGATTCCAGGCAAGCGTCTGCCACTTGAGTCCTTTCCCCTCCCTCCGCTCTGTACTTTCGCATCTGTTCAAAGGCGTTCAGGTCCTGATGTGGAGCAATAGCCGCCACAGCACGATGCAGAAACCAGATGCCATAGAATAGTTCAACAAATTCCGCCATGACTGAAATTCGCTCACGATCGTCCTCTGTCAGAAATTCCAGCTGATTTTCAGAAGCTCCATTTTCAGGGCGTAGATGGCTTCCATCATGCACCTGGCTCTGTGGCAGGCCTGTCCAGCGAAACTTAAAAAAGTTTTTCACCTCTCCCCCAGCCAGATCACGAGTGGCTCATTAAGCCCCGATAGCAGCTCGTGGAAAATTTCCCGCCATAAGCAGCTTCTCTGCCTGGGATTGGTCTCCAGGGCCTGCTCCTGGATAAACTGGTGCTTTCGGCCAGTCAAACTTGTTGAGGTTCATTGCAAGGTTTTCATCTGCCGTCACTTCCAACCACTTTGCTGAAGCGTTTTGAACAAAGGCTCTTCCGGTCCGCATGTTCTACCTGTTACACATCTGGAGATCCGCTTGATGTGGATCTCGTATATATGCCGCCGACAGCAAAGCCACAGCAGGGCCCGGCCAAGATTCTGTTCGATGAGAGAGCAGGCCCCATGAAGCCTACCAGTGTGCTGCTCGTTGTATCACAGGACATGGCTACGATGTCATCTTGGATACCCCACTCTTCAAGCAAAGCTACGGTTGCTTCCGTCTGATTCATTCCTGAGGAGTTCGCAATTAGTGGAACTCCAGGAATCTGCTCGAGCGAAGGGTTTGATGAAGCCACCAAGATTGCAAGGCGATCTTGTTTTAACTTCTGGTTGTTGGTGATCTCCTCGATGATTTTACTGTCGAAGTGAACAGTTAGAGGTCCCTTGGTTTTCTGCTGGAACTCTCTCTTGCCCGCTGCGCTGACTCGCAATGCGCTCCTTCCCTGGCGCCACACAGTCGCCTTTGAGAGTGGTAGTTCCTGCACATTTTCCCCTCCTACGTGGATGAGGTTTGCCAGAAGTGCAGCATGACCTGAAGTACCCCATGGAAGCGTTTTGCTGTAAGAGCTGTGTCTTTGACAACATACTTTCTTTTCAACTGGGGTGGGGCAATGGGGCTTGAAATCGTAGAGATTTTTGAAAGAAAATCGGCGAAAATCGATTGGTTTGGGGAGAAAATTGCCCTGTTGCCCCTACCCACTAGATCCGCCATTGGTCCCGACATAGGTACTGAACTGACTGCCGAGCATGATTGTCTTTAGAAAAGATGCAAATTTTAAAGTTTCTGTTCTTTTTGCGGTGCCTCTGCAGCAAGGAAACATGAATTAGTTTACCTTGCATTCTGCTGCTTCCACTTAAAAACTGAGAAAATATAGCAAAAAAGTATCGATGACGTAAAAAATGACGTCACTGGCTGTTTCCTTATTTATGAAGATTGTTGTTTCAATCAAATGGCTGCCCAAATAGCCTTGTTTTGACCTTCTCCGATTTAAGGTTATTTGATTCTATCAAAATTAGATAACTTTGTCAAAAACTGAAAGATTGAAAAATTCGCCAAATACGGCGCATAAATGTCAAATGGTCTAATACTTAGGTACATGGTAGACAAAAACAGTTTCAGATTCGAAATCAGCACGAAAAACTGAACCGGGCAAACTGCTCAGCTACTTAAATCTTGGCAAGTCGTGCATTATGAAACGGTCTACTATACAGTGTATGCTTAGATAATTAATTTTGGCACTAGGTATTGCATGAAAAAAATCCCTTTTCATTTTTTACCACCTGCCGATCTCGGAGGCCCCCTCTGCAGAGTTGGTCTAAGGGGGCCCCGATATTTCGTCTCAGGGGCCCTTTAGAGCTGGTTGTGTGGGAGAGGAGAGGAGGGGCACAAGAGTTGGTCTAAGGAAGCCCCCAAGAGTTGATCTTTCTCGCACAAATGTTAGTCTTGGTGGCTTCCAGAGTTCTTTCCCCCAAAGATTGGTCTCAGAAGCCCCCAAAAAAGCTTTTTATTTGTGGAAATTCACCAATTCCTAAAAAAAATTGAAGACTGCATCAGAGGGTTTCCGTTGGTACAGATTTACCTGCTGAACCAAAATTTTTCATATGGTAATGGTCAAACAATGCTGTTTGGGGACGATTTTAAAATATTTACTTTGAGAAAATTAAAGGAAATATCCATCCCTCAGTTCAAACAAGGGCTCTGAGAGTTTACCACCTGAGTACCCAAATTGGAAATTTTTTACTCCGCCATACATTTTGGGGGAATTTTCCACTCACTCGCCATACATTCCGAGCTGAATTTTCCACTCGACACCCTAGCACAAAACCTATTTTGGGTCACTGGGTGACCATGTGCCCCTGACCTAGCCCGAGATCAGGTAATTTTTCCTTTTGACCTAGCATGGTTATATTATATATCATTTGATTCGCCACGATGACAATACTCCAATTATGCCTAAATATTTGATATAGCTCCTCCCATTATAAATGTATAGAGTAAAATGTACACTGCCCTGTTGTAAGCCTATGGAACATTTATTGAACTCTGGTGACCTCAATATCGACCCGACATAAAAATACTGCTTATTTTTTCGCTTTGTCTTACCAATAGCTTTTGAACTCTCTTCGGAATTTTTATTTTGCTTTTTCAGGAAATGGGATACGGAGGGGCAATATACGCCCCCTCCTTTAGCGGGTCGCTGGCTGCATGTTATATCTGAATTTCTGCCTCTTATATCGTGTTTCCAAATTTTGCATCCTCTGAATTAAAAAAAAAACGGAAATGAGACATGGCATCCTTGAATGACTGTTTCTAGTAATATGCTCTTGCAGCTTGTTGAACCCAAGCGCAATTTTATGGTATATGTTTTTTTGTAACGGGTTTGTAATTAGAGCATATGGACGAACCGTGGCATGCCCAGATCTCCCAGTAAATTTAGTGTGGTGATATCTCGATGTATGTGTTCCGGAAGCAAGTCGCGTCCGCCTTGAAAGCGACTTGATATTTCCTTTATCCTTTAACCGGATGCCTGTATAGGAATCGTGGGGTTGTTTTGTACGTGCTTGCCTGTGGACGAATTGTGTGAATGTTCTTTATTTGTTTGGTTTTTGTATCCATTTGCCTTTTTACGAATCCTGGGATTATTCTTTTATCCGTTTGCCTGTGTATAAATCGTGGGATTATTCTTTATTCGTTTGCCTGTGTATGAATCCTGGGATTGTTATTTTAACCGTTTGCCTGCGTAAGAATCGTGGATTTATTCTTCTATCCGTTTGCCTGTGTACGAGTCGTGGAGTCATCGCTTGTATTGGCTCATTTCACCTTGAAGGACTGACTCATAGACCAGACAGTCTCACGTCATATATGATCAAGGTTCAATAACGGTGTAAGGTTCAAGAACGTTTTAATTTATCTGCTCTCCTTCAAGGCAGTTGCGTTGACATAATGAAATGTGGGTGGGTTAATTAAAAGTCCTGCCTCTGGTGAGGAGGTAGCTGGAGAATTATCATTCCGGCTAATTTAGTCCAACTGAGCTATCTGTTGGCATGCTCATTGTTCCTGGTCTTCTCCAAGATAAACGCGCAAAAACAATATTACGGAAGGGGAGGGGCGTAGATGATGTCAAGGTGGGTGAGGCAGGGCAGGCACTCGCAAACAAACATGAGCAACATATATCTAACAAAAAGTGTTTGTCTCGTAACGGTGGGCGCTATGACCAGCCAGTTGGCGCGCCCAAAAGCCCAAATAATCAATCTCTGTAACGTTTTGATGTGCAAGCGGGCTAATACGTTCAACGCTCCCTCGTGTTTTTCATGAAGACGTCCTCTGAATCAGTGATGGTTCAGACCGTCTGCAGTCGTAGCTTTGTGGGACCATTCGTCGGCAGACGACTGTCACCCTTTTGTATCCATTATACAGTGCAGGGCACCTTGCTACTGATTCAAATATTGATTGCCTTGCGAAAGGATCATAATCCACAAGACAGCTACTGTGTTCTTGCAAATTTTTGATAATTTTATTTCTTACGAATTAGCAAAAAACAACAGTTCTATTTCGGCCCATACTACCAAAATTATAGCATCACATGAGTGTTTGCAGTCCTTGCGAGAGGAGCAGGGACGCTGCTTATTTCAACTGCTTAACGATTATAACATTGGTGCAACGTAGTGAGAATTGATTTAAATGTTCTGGGAGTTACTTGTCTTTACTTTTACTGAGGTAAAGACAGTGATGTTTTTTATTAGACAGCACCAAGCTACGTCAATAAAATTATCAAATGCTTCGGACGTTTCAGATAATTATTGGTCGCTGGAAAGGGAGAAGACAAAACAAGATTTGTAAAAACGTCGATCACTTATGAGCACTAGCAAGTAAAAATGCCAAAGTAGATACGTCTACAAACATCGATTGTACACTTCTCTAAGCCATGATCTTAAAATAACTTTATTTCCATTTTCACACGAACTTACAGATGTTTAATTCGATATGTTTTATATGAGTGGTCGGGGACTAAATTTGTATATATTACGAGACATTGAACCCTATTCATACTGTTCATGCATGATTAGATATTTAATATGTTAATCCTATTAATACATACGTTTTATAAGCGTAAGTCCATTCCTCATATATGTTTAATGATAACTTTCCGGCCTTCCGGCTTAGCTCAGAACGTATTTCCCTTATTTCCGGACTCTTGCAGTGCTTACGTTCATTGATACGTTCCAATTGCTGCGTTTTTATTCCAAAATATATATATATATAGACAATTTGCAGCTGTTTACGTGATAGTCGGAGACGTGTTGCCTTCTGAACTGTGTGTGCGTTCACATGTTGTCCCTTCAGATTCCCTTAACCGAATACTCTCAATTAAAAACCCAAATATCTGTAACACCTTGTGTTCCCATACAATGTGGCGTTGCGCAATTTAACTTTAACCAGAAATGACCAATCGAATACCCCCCCAATATTCTGGGCGTTCCCAGACTGGTGCCGATAGTGCCGCCGTCGCAGCATGTGCCCACTCTGTAGCTCTCCGGCTGGGCTTGTGGCCTGCCTGGAGGTGACTTTTAGTAGCTTTCTATATGGGACGGATGGATTGTGTTATCAAATCTCAGAGCCATGCTTTCTAAAACAGTCATAAAAGCACAGTGTCCTCTTCCAGTTCTCTAATTATAGTGTTTCTTTAACTAGCCTGGAGCAGTTCCAACTCGTTTTACCGCTCAGTCGGCCCTGAAGCTGAATTACCAACCCCAAAAGGTCATTGAACTCATGGGCAGATAAAGAGGATCAAGGGGAAACATTGGTCCTCCCTCTGATCGAGCATTCGGTGCCTTCATGTTGCGCCCTGGTGGTCCTCCGAAACCGCCCTGTCTCCCTTGCCAAAAGATTGCTTCCCACTCAACTTTCGCAGTGCGGGCATTGGCGTTCGCACGGTGCAACTCGACGACGTTTTGATAGGCCGTTTTGCTAAGAAATGGTGCTCCTTTCATTGACCCAAATGACGTGCCCCAAACCTAAGTGTCCACTCCTGACTGGAAATACTAGATCCACTTATGGATTTGATCCTGATCGATCCGTCAACAAAATATGTGCTAAGTCGTTACCTAATGCCTGTGTTGTATTATTGCAACCCTAGGGTGGAAGTATGCTTGGTCAGAAGGAGGTAGTATTGAGATTGGAGGAACGTAATTTGTTACGTGTTATCTATCAGAGGGTGTCAACTGGCAGTGGGGGCACCGCTACTCGCATATCAGGGGCGAAGGGGAGGCTGAGGTGGTGGGAAGTGACATTTTATGGAAGCGTCAAACACGGCTCAGGACGGTGGGTTTGCCTGCCACCCATGGTCGTCGCTAGGTTAGTTGAATACAACATTTTCAGAGGTTGACACCATTATGAAATGTTTGAAACCGCCTACCGCTACTTCTGCTACTTTAGCTGGCTGCAACCGCTATTGCTTCTAGCGCCACTTTTTCAAAATTGCGATACCGCTACTCAACAATTACTTCTCATTGTTCTTGTTGACGAAATTTCACGGATAAATGCTGATTATCTGTATGTTCATGAAAAATTATCAATGTTGTTGGCAGACATGGAAACGAAATCACATAAGAAAGCATTCATTGTATCTCCTTTTGTTTTTCTGATGTAGGAAACATTTGTCTCAGTTCCAAATTTATAATTTCCTTGGGCGGTGTCTCTTTTTAACAGTCTGCTGGTAGCGGTAGTGGTGTTGAATTCTTTTGAGTGTGCTGCCCGCTCCTCTGATAGCTCTGGTGATAGAAACCGCTATCGCTACTCCGCTATCGCTACTCCGCTACTACTTGGAGAGTCCCCAACTAGTAGCGGGCTTAAGCAAGAATAGCGGGTTTAAGCAAGAGTAGCGGGCTTAAGCAAGAGTAGCGAGTTTAAGCAAGAGTAGCGGGTTTAAGCAAGAGTAGCGAGTTTAAGCAAGAGTAGCGGGTTTAAGCAAGAATACGGGCTTAAGCAAGAATAGCGAGTTTAAGCAAGAGTAGCGGGCTTAGCAAGAATAGCGGGCTTAAGCAAGAATACGGGCTTAAGCAAGAGTAGCGGGCTTAAGCAAGAGTAGCGGGCTTAAGAAGCGGACAGCACGGCTCTTGAAACTATACTATACACATCGCTGTCCATAGCCCGCCTGGCTGTTTCAGAACTGCTGTGCGACTAATGAATTAGACGTATAGATTGATTTTAAATTCTACATAAAATTAGAGATAGCTAACTGGCGATGCTACACTTCATTTTTCCTCCACTTACCGGGGAACCAGACATTCGCAGTGTGTATGCTATAAAAGGCTGTCTAACCAAACTGAGAACAGTCGTTGGCTGCGAGTTACCTTTCTGACGCAGACCGTTATGACGGACACTGTTAGCGTGGCTAGCCGGCAAAGTCCGGAGGTTGTCTGTCCTGTTGTTAGTCATATCTAGCTAGTTCTCCGAGCGTTTCCTTCCCTGTATCAGCCTTGGACACTTCGCTAACTTTTATCGATAATAATTATCGAAGTCGTTGAATGTGTGTTCCCATTCTCAATTGTGTATAATCGACCACATTACCGAATTTGCCATTTCCGGTCAATCGATAACGATATATTGTTTGTAGCTTAAAAACTCTTTCTTTCGCAAGATTCTATGTTTAACACGCTTTCAAAACGTGCATTGGATGAGCATCATGCGTTTCAAACGAGTGTTAAAGGTGCAACCTCCAGCTCACACGATCTTCGTCCGCTAGCATCAAGCAATCGTCAGAAGGGGAGTGTGAATTTGTGTTATGACTATTTCCATTCACAAGCGTTCGTTATTGGTAAATGTGATGTTCAGCATGTGTCTTAAAACATACCAACCTTATACGTGTTTTTCAAACCTACACAGACAGTCTCGGGAATGCTATACTGGAGGCGATGGGGCGCAACGCCGTTTCCATTATGAGTTATCGTTATAGAAGCCGCCGTCCTGGGAAGAGGTTATCGGGCTATAGTTATCGAACTTGGGGTGAAATTATCCAGCCCCTCATGGGACCAATCTTAACTTGTCGGATTCATCTGGCAAGTCAAGATTGGAACAACGTGGAGTGACTCTCCGGGGTCCCAGTCAGCTTTCTTGGTTAGAGATGCTCTTTGCTGCTGCCACACTGCACCCGCTTATTTCGAATATTTTTTAAAAGTGACGCGAGGCTGGTTTTCGGTGTTTTATGACTACTTTTGGATACTGCAGCTTGTGAGCCGAGTACACTCCGCAGAGCTTGCTGCACGGTTTGTGCAGAACTCACTCTGGGCCACCCTGGCTGATGTGTAGTGTCAAATAAATTCCATATACATATATGCACTCTTCTCAGTTCTGACATGGCCGCCCAAACGCATGTTTCCGCCGAAATCGATAGTTTTTCAGGACACCGTAAAAATCGCTGCACCAGTAAACTTACCTCAACTATTCACACATCGCACTGACTCCAGCAGAAGCCTCATGGTTAAGTTCCCACCTTTTGCAGTCATATTTTCTATAGGATAAGAAAAACTCCTGGCCAACCGCTTGATAAGCGTCCCCCGCACCACGCGGGCGGCCGGCGGGCGCGGTGAGCGGGCGGCTGGCGGGCGGCCCGGTACTATTTACACTGTGGACGATTTTGCGCACATTCGTGCATCTAGTTCTCTTCAAGTCATGACGAAAAAATATTTGACCTAACTTTCCACAAAAAGATAGAGGAAGGAACATATATTTTTGCATATTCAAAGCTAGCAACTAGTTTGTAAGGGAAATTTATGATATGGCTCACTAAAACGCAGATTCTACATAGGCGGATCCAGGGAAGGGGGCACGTGCCCCCGATCGACCCTCGGCGCCCCCTGAAAGGTCGATGGCGCCCCCTGAAATGTTGCTTCCCACCCCCCTCCCCAGGATACAGGATAAGTCGGCGCCCACCGATAGGATTTGGCGCCCACCGGTAGGTTTTGCCGGTCATAAGTGGCGCCCCTGGTCCGGGTGGCGCCCCCGGGAAGGTGCCCCCTCCGATCGACAATCCTGGCTCCGCCTATGAGATTCTATACTTTTATCGAAATTGAAATATACAAATAACGCATATAATCTAAAAGCTAATATTATGAGGAACATTGTAAGGTTGAAAATTTATAGAGAGACTCCACAGGCATAGGATGCACGCACAGCTTGGTGGGTGTCAGAATGTATGACGCTAGGATCTGGGAAGCTTACTTGAGTGTTTAATACTGTCAGTTCTGTAGCTGCTGTTTCAGCTAAATACAGTATGACATACTATCATCATTTCTCTCCCTCTTTGTTTCGTAATTGGCTTTCACAAACAATATGGTCGTATTCGAACGTATTATTGAGGAGTTATTGTTATGGTGGGTGCGATATAACCAAGCCACCGAAACGTCCTAAAACCCCGATACAGACGTGAAATGATTCAGTACTCACCATAGTGTGTTATTAGTTTTTAGGTTATATTGCCCTCTTCCACCAGCAGTTGGTCTGGAGCCAATTCTGATGAGTTATTTGGGGAAGATTATAGTTTTATACAACGTTCATTGGGCTTGTGTGTGTGTAGAAACCGTTCCCTGGCAGCTACGGGATCTGGAAGTCGAAGTTATCGGGCAGGCTGTTGCGCTCTCTGATTTAGTCCGTCAAGGCTGGGGATAATGGAATCACATCCTGCTCTTTCATGTTTCCAGTAATGCGATCGCAGTAATGGACTTCCGGGAATGCGATGCTTAAGGCCGGTAGTGGTATGAATGTCACCCTGTTAAGGCTTAAGATCTTTGGCTTCGGGTGGATACATTCATTGGCAGAGGTAGGGAGAGGGGCGAAGAAGGAAGTCGCGTTTCTTAAGTCGATAGAAACGCAACCTTGGACGTGGGGCACCCCACATGATGAGTTAAATACTGTAAAATGAAGAAACAGCGCGATACAAGCTCATAAAAAGTAAAACCCTAATAAAGGTTTAGGCAAAGCGAGTCAGGGCCCCTATTATCGGGTGTGTTTCACTATTGGAGACCCGTCCGTGGGCAGCCGCCGAGCCCCCACTCTTGTATGTGTCCTCCCCGCCCCAGACAGGAGTGCCCAGCGGACAATATTTGATTCGTTATCTTCCGATCGAACTTTGGGACCAGCCACCGCTCAAAAACACCCACAATTAGCTTCACGCTGCCATCCCTGCTTATGTCCGAAATGTTCCTTCAGGTGGTATACTACCGCCTAATAAGGCTTGCCCCTCCCCCAGCGAAAATTGGGATATTTCACGCCACGGCAGCCAGGGAAATGTGGGCCCGACACTACCCCTCCCTATTCCACATGTGGGTGAGTGTGGAGACTTTGAAAATATTCGGGAAGGTGTATTTTCATGTTAAATTTTCACTTTCTGCGATGTGCGGTTGGTGTTTATCGTGGGCAATATTGAGCAGGAAACGTGACTTAAGTTGTAAACGTCACCACCGACCAAAAGTGAGGGGTTAGTGGATCATAAGACTCTTGCTAACTATCCAAAATTTTCCCCCAGAACTAAAAAGTCATCCGATCTGATCGAATCGCTGCCGTCCGCACTGGCTGGGTACAAAATCTCCCGATTTATTTCCAGGTTGGCTGAAATCGGGAAATATTCCGATGAAAACTGGGTGGTCTGGCTGGCCCCCACCTGCCTCCCTACCTACCCGCTGTTCCGATGCGCACGACTTCCGTGGTGCCTGCTCCTAGGCACGTGCACCTGCTGAGGCCGTACTGACCGCCGCTGGTGCCGTCTCGCCGCTGCAGACCCTGCTGCGGAGCCGGCAGCTGCGGTATGGGTCTGCTCCGGAACCCTCCCCTGGACCATGTGTTTATCCCGCCGCTTGCCTTGGTCAGCGCCCTGCCTGAGTCTGCTGATCCGTTGGCGCCCGCTGGGGTCGCTGTCTGTTGCCGTGGGCGCGGCCCTCTGCCGCCTCCCCCGTCGGATCTCTCTCCTGTCCCCTCCGCCCCCGCCGGTGGCTCTACACTCTACACTGCGATTTTGCGGCGGGGCAGGGGCTGGTGCGGAGCCATCCGTGATAAATGCTCCCTCACGGTGGGCGAGACGGGGGAAGGAACAGACCCCGGTGTGTTCGCTACTTTCGACCTGCCAGACTAGGTTTATTTCCAGCTTGATTTAATCTCACTTTCTAGGTTCGTGGTTTGAAGAATAGGCCGATTGATGGATTCAAACTTTCAGGAAACACGCATCTTTCTCGCGTTTATTCTTCTACCTACACGAACAGAATACCACTTGATCGTTGCAAAATTATGTAAGAGGAGCATACACAAATCTGAGTGCATTTACGAAGTCCGTACTCTCGTGTCCTTGACGTGTAGCGTGTTTGGACTTCGTTTTCTCTGGAAACCGTCAGTCTCGTTAGGATAGATGAGTACTTCCACTCACCAGTTTGAGCCGAGAAGCTGCATTGTGTTGTGCAGGTGCGTAGCGTGCTTGTGCATTTATTAACTACACAAGAGGTAGTTAGATGTCACAAGTGGACCCGTTTTTATTTGTCGCTTCAGTGCCTGCCGTGCAGCGTATTTTACAGGGGTCTGAAGAGGGCAACGAGCACTGGTGGGACCCAAGTGGCTCATCTCAACAGTGGAAAGGGCACGCTTTTTAAACGGACTCGTTTCTATACCCAGCACCATCAACCCAGTCGGCGGGACATGGTGGTGTTCAACGAAAGGCGCAAAGCCTCTCGGAACGTGTACAGGTTCTGTAGCTGTCTGGTCATAGAAAGGGATCTGGTCCTCAGTGGAGGAAAATTTAAAGCGCTGGAGACCGGCAAGATGGGCTTGGGACAACAATAGCCCCAGTTGGTGTGCAAACAATGCGCCGTTAGCGTGGTTACCACCAATAGAAACATCAGTTTGTCGACGGGCGTGGAGCCCAACCCTGATTCATTTAATGCTACAGATGAAGCGAATAATGTCGCTGGTACTGAGTTTATGATCCAGTAGGATCTTGTGAACAGTAGTGCTGGTCACGAGCGAAGGCTCGTCTGTAGCCACCAGATCTAGCAAAGCACTGAAATAATATTTTTTTGACCTGTGAGCTCGTAAAAACTAGTACTGGGGTGACGGAACTATTTAAATGGTCAAAACTAGAGGCTAAAGCTGATGCGAACTCTAGTGAGGACTTGTTTCTGGTGGGGATTTTGTCAAGACCAATTATATTTGTGCGATGTTGTAGAATGCTGGCTGGTGGAATGCTTGTAGTAATGAAAGCTATAGTTCCATCTTCGTTTTTTTGGCTAAGGCCGAGTAACGAGTCGAAAATATGCTAAAAAGCATGGAGAAGCTTGAACGCTGATATGAATTGAAAAAGTTGTCATACAATTACGATGTGTAGCGCCTTTCTCCTAAAGGCAGATGTCTATGCCTTCACGAACCTAAATCCCCTCTCCAGGTTGATCACCAAAATGCTCAGCCCTCCTACCTCCAGGACAGTGATTCTTTCTAGCAGTGATGACTGTGAGTCAGCTGTGTCATAATAAGTGTAAGGAGGACGTGGGGGCCTCTCGGGGCTCGCCGGAACTATGTCGAGCTTTCTTGCACCGGGTCCAAAAAACTGAAAGAAATATTATTGGTACTTCTTTAGGCAAAACCCATAGCCCAGCGAAAACATCGGTTATTTTCCGTGTTGGTGTTTCGGTTTCAGGCGAAGTGTGCGCATGATGAGTCACGTGTTCTGATGAACAGCGGACACAAAATCCCACGCTAGCTTTTCACGCTGTCCTTCACGGCTAGCCTCTCTAGCCGTGCTGTGACGGCCCGCTCGCGGTCTTCCACTCCTGCTCTAATCGCCAGCCGGCGGCGCCGTCCGCCCCTCGGTTTTGGCCCTCTTGTGCGGCAGAGGGCGGCACGGGCGGCGCCGGCCTCCTGAAATAGCCCGGCGGACTCACAACCTGTCCCGTGCCGCGCGCGGCGATTCCTGGCGTCGCACCGCACGCAGCGTCTGCCGAGTCCCAGCCCAGCGCGCGGTCCACTGTTGCGAAAACGCCGACCGCCTGCGAGTCCAGTCTCGGCGACCGTTGTCCTGCGGCAGGGGAAATAATAATAATAATTATTGGGGCTTATCGACGCACCAACTGCCAGGGTCATATGGCGTCGCCAACTCTTTCCCTGTTGGAAGGGTTTCTCGGGAGCCAGCTTGCTCCTTGTTCAGGAAGCCGCCGGGCCTTGAACCTGGGTCGGCTGCATGGGAGCCAGCAGTGCTGACCACTCCACTACCGCGCCCCCGCGGCAGGGGAGGTTAACTGGACTGGCGCTGTTCAAAGGGTGACCGATTACAGAGCTGCAGCGCGTGTTGCCCCCACCGAGGCCCGCCAAGGTCAGACAGTAGGACTGGACGGCGCTAAGGAGTCCGCTGGGGCTATGTTGACGCTTCACGGTGCTCGGCCACCGCTCTGCTCCTCTCCAGCCGGCGCGGTGGTGTTTATCCCAGCTGGAGGTGACGTGGCGCTGCTGCACGTGGCGACCAGACGGCCCGCTTCCCTGCTGCAGCCGTCAGGATCTGCAGCGGGAGATTCGTCAGGGGCATTCCCAGACCGCCCGACCAGTCATGCCGCGAAGACAAACATGCAGCTGAGTCGGCTGCAGCTTGGCCAGCGGCGTGTCAGAAGCCTCTTCAGTCGGGCTTACCGTGGCACTTGACCAGGTACCGAGGCTGGTGGCCTGAGGTGGGAGCTATAGAGCAGAGGAACCAGCGCAGCTTGCTACCTGAGTCCGCCACTGCACCGCAGCGCGGGGTGATAGAGGGACACTGAAATTTAGAATAAACACGCTTCTTATCAAAATGCCTCCGAAGTATCCTGGCATGCAGGATCGCTGTTATCATCCACCCCATAAATACTTCGCATATCTTCCTTCCTCAGCCATGTTGCTTAGGACAACGCTGTCTTACCGATCTGCAATGTTGTAGAGCCCTAAAACTATATCAGTACTACTTGACTACATATGCATTGCATCAGCCAGTGTTCCATGTTTAACATTTGTACCAGTCTCGTGGTTCGTGTTGACAAGCTTCCTGTTCGTGCGAGACTCTTGCCATGCAGTGTCATCATACCGTTTTGCATCAGATCGAAGCTCGAAGCAAATGGCTCCTAGCTGTTTTACCTTGAAAGTATTTGCATATAAGCGAAGTACTGTCAGGTCGCTGCATGCTATTCTTCGAAGTGAACCTGGCCAACAGTAGGTTCCCAAAATCAGTGCATTGGGACTAAGGAGATACACACGTGAACATATTTTGTGAGCGGACAATTACAACTGTGGGGTACCGGAAAGCAACGTCTGCGCATTTTTCTTCATTGTGAGGATATAGTTTTGCTTCTGAATTTCGGAAAAAATGTTTGGATGGATTTTTAAACGCGCTCTGCAGGGGGAGGCTCGGAGGCCCCCAAGCATTTTTCAGATGCGGCCGGAGAACCGCTCGCAGCAATAAACAAAAAAAAACATACTAGGCCGCATTTGAGAAAATTGAAATATGCGTTGATTGGTGGAAAGCATTTGAAAATTGGCCTTTTTTGTTATAGTCTTTCAAAGTCTATAACAAAGGTCATAGGACAAAAGTGATAGCCCAAGGCTATACGAGCATCTTAGGTCATTGGCCCCAGTTTTCGGTCGAATGGCGTTACCCAGTATGACGTTTATTGTACTATGATGTCATAGTTGAGGCAACTCGATGTAAAGCTCAAGTTCAAAGATCATGGGTCAAGTTTAATCTTCATATCCTGTCCAACGGTTGCTATGTTGCTAGTTTGAACATTCCAGAGAATGTGCCATATTGTGATGTTATAGGTCAACGACCTTGAATGGCCTTGACCCAAAGATTTAGGAAACATTCTTTGGTACCTTGTCTCTATGACAGGTCCCAAGCATGGTCGAGCTTTGACATTTATGACCTCGTTTGATTTTGAAGATATTGACCTAGGTTAATGGAGCGGGGCTGTCATATAGATTACCCTAGCCCCAAAACGAGCGTTTTGTACGTATCTTGGTTTCCAAAAGCTCAGGGGGTCTACCAAGGCCCCCGTCCCTGCGCGCTTTAGTGCCAGACCCCTTCCCAGTGCTGGTCTTCAATGAGTAGGTATAAGGAAGAATATTATCAAGCCTGTCTGGGTGTAGTCCTGCAAAACCATCAATGGTTGGATACTGGACGGGGTAGGTAAATGTAGCGTTTGTTAGGGTAAGCATTTATATTGATTGCTGTCTTTCGCGCATGGATCAGTGACGGATCTAGAATTTCGGCAGGGAGTGAGGGAAAGTCCCAGGGAGTGACATTTGCTAATTGGAATTCCAAGGGGCACCCTTCCGACTCGATCTTTTTTAGTGGGTGAGTGCTTTAGTGGGCGAGTCTTTCCGTGAAGCAGCGGGTCAGATTTGACCAACCGTCTGAAGAGGGGCGGTCAAATAGTCGAACTGAAGTCTGCGGCTGAACGTGGTCGGGCGGCACACAAACCAGGAAGCAGGGCGCCTCTGCCAGGGTTACCTTCTAAAGTCAACTTGTAGGTGACGATGCAGCACAGTTTTCGCGTTTAGGGACCTCCGATGCGACCTCGGCGCCAGGCTTCGGACTTAAGGGCGCGGCTGCACCCGTGTGTTCTCTTGAATCCATCCCTGGCCATAGGCGGATCCAAGGCGGCAAGGGGGCACTTTGCGCACCCCCATCGAACCTCGGCGCCCTTTGAAATGGTCATGCCCCTCCCCCGACCTGTCGCGTGTCATCCCATTCCCCCTTCCGATGCGTGCGAGTATTGGTGCTCCTGCGATAGTATTTGGCGCCCACATGATAGGTTTTGGCGCCCCTCCTACCTCGTTACCATTTCCTCTACATCGGAAATCCTGGATCCTCCTATGTCCCTGGCATGGACTGGAATGTTCTCTTTTTTCACCCTTTTCGAACGTCCCGAACGGTCCCGAACGTCTACATTTTGATGGATTGCGATATGTATCTGGATGTCCGTTCGTGTGCCTCACAACACCCGCCAAAACGTACCCAAAAGTGTGATAGCAGGGCCCACGCGGCGTGTGTCAAACATTGCTTAACAAAGCCCTGCTTGTACTCTATTCCATTAAAGCATGATGTTGTATTCTGGTCGCCGTAGGAACATTGTATCCGTGGCGTAAACGTTGCAGTGACAATGGCTGGTCGTGAGGTGCAAGACTATGTTACTTCACATGGTTCCCCGCCATATTTCTGTTGGATTAATTTATTTTTGTTTGTTCCTGTCTGAAGTATTTGTTGTCCTCAAAAACATTAACGAGAGCCGCAGTACTAGACGCTTCAATATACGGTGGTTAAAGAATCATTGACCCCGGTGAATTTCATACAGAAAATATTGTTCATGAAAAACATTGGACCCAGGCGAAAATTAGGGACAGCAATAACGCTTCTGCGAACCCGGTGCGATGAAAAGGAAATGTCCTCTGTTCTGTTGTCCAGCCTGCTCTTAAATGTGCAATAATGAGGACGCTCCCCGCGAATGGCAGATTTGTTCGCTTGGGGAAACATTTACGGCTTGCGCCTGACAAAACGCAATGGCGCCATTTTTCTTGGGTAACGAGCGGGGAAGTAGGGCCATTAGTCACTGGTAGGTGTTATGCGCCAGTTGATGTACTCAGCGTAGCAGGGCATTATCGACCATTAACAGCCATTATCTGTGCCGCTTGCCCCGCAGGCACTGTCGTTTGTACAGCTGATAACAACTCCCACCTAGTGTCCTACCATATTTCAATCGGAAATAGTTCGATACGTATAATAATAGGTTTCGTGGAAACAGTTGATGTAATTTCTAAACGTGTTTCGTCCTTCTTTTTTAATCTCTGGAAAGAACAGGGAATTGGCACCAGCAACAACTTCTGCTTCTATAATTGGAAGAAAAGCGTTTCGCTACCTTCCTGCCTGCTCACCGCTGGGTCGGCCCCAAGCATAAAGGAAACGTATATTTTTGGAGTGTAACGAATGACAGAGGAATTTTTATGCTGACTGGGAATTTCGTCCCTCTCCCCATTCCCCGCTTTCGATGTTCCTGGATAGAGGAGATTGGGTTTCGGTCCAAAACAACAGGAAATAACAGAGACTGCAGAAACGTGGAAACTGCTAGAAAGCTCAATTCCCCCACCAAAACAACGCTTCGTGTTGATTCGCTTACATTTGCCGAGTAAGACATTTGCAGCCAACTTCACGGCTGTCATTATTCGTGATTACACAAAGCTATTTGTGATTTTATTAACATGTCACTTATATTTTCTACAGAAGTCGTAGAATAACAAAGTCACAAGTTATTGAATTTAAATGTGAAATAGTTAAGGTCGTTGCTCTGCGCTTAGAACTGGTAAATAAACTGCGTGATTCACACTTCTGACGCGGATGCATCTATTGGCTCTCTGCTCTGCTCGCTCTGCCAAGCTATGTTCAAGGTGTCTGCGTTTGTACAATCTTTCATCGCTTTTCCAAGGTGTCGCTTATCAGGGAGCAGTCGTTACAGCGAGTGCAGCGCTGCAAGGTGAGCCGCCCGCTAGGTACTATTCCGCCGAATATATCCATCAGCAACGTCGATTACCGCTGCCCTCGAGGCTCCGTGATCTGAACTGAATCGCCATTTCCGTTGTGGAGCGCTGAGAAGCCAAACTCGCCATGCAAAGCGAAGAAGCCAGACGGCTGCACTAATCTGGGCTGCAGCCTGCCTGGCTTGCAGCGGCATCGCGCTGTCAGCTGATGTCAGTAGGTCCCGCGACACCCGACACGGCCACTGATGTCACAGCCCGGCCGGCTGGGAGAGCTATGCGGCGTCGGTGGGCGGGGCGGGCCTGGGAACTGAAGCGCGGCGCGGCTGCGGAGGGATGCCGGCCGACACGCCGCGGCCCGGCGGCACCGGGCGTGCGGCTGCTCTGGGCGGGCCGGGGTGGTGCCGCCGCTGCCGGGATCGGCGGGGAAATCAGAACTGGGCCTTCCATAGCTGCAGTTCAAAATGGAGATGGTGTGACTGAGAATAGGCTTTGTCGGATTTTGGTATTTTTTTTTAGGAGGCCAGGGTCATTAGAGTGTTAGAAGTTCTTAACTAAAGAAACACGTTATCCCTAAGTTTCAGAAGAAGGGGATGGACGGATGGAATGTGTCAGCAGATGTCTTTATATTGCCTCTTCAGCCAACCCGTATTTATTATATGTACACTCGTTGATTTTCGCCTGACACGTGTTGCCGGCGACTGCTGGTTGAGCTCGGCTACCAATCTGGAAAGCACTGCATTGCTGACATTTCATCCCATCAATCATTCGGACAAAACTAATGGTCGGCTAGAATAATGTGTAGATATTACAGACAGTGGCCTATACAAGAGGGGGAGCGAGGGGGCCTTAAGCATCCCCTCCCTCAATGCCTGAGTGATTATAGTAATTGCATAGCCGGGCTTTGAAACTTTCGGACTTTGAGACTTTGAGACATAGCCGGACGTTTCGAGGCAACGGTGGGAGAAACTCGAGCCCTAGCCCCCACCCCCTCCCCCCACCGAAATAAAGTCTTGGATCCTTGACTGATTGCAGGGCAATGCGATGGCTAGAAAATAATGAGGTACACAACATGCGCACTATTTTTGCACATTTTTTTGTATCTTTGATGAAGTGTGCAATGTTTTCTCCGCATTACTCATCCGTCAGATAGATAGTCATCATCGTTCATGTATTGTCACTTATTATTTGATGCACAGTACCCTGTCTACCTGCTGTCTTGTAAACTTGTCCAGTCATCAGTAACGGCCGTACTCTGGCTCCTGTCCACGGCTGTGACAGGCGCGTGCGTTTGGGCGGGTGGGGAGGGGGAGGGGACATAGCAGTGTCATCCGTTCCTTCACCCCTCTCTGTCTCAACCGGGGGCTGAAAACAATCAGCCAGCGCGGGCATCGAAAGAGGGGGCGCGGGGATGCGTCCCCTCACTTCATCCGAATGTTCTCAGATTGTAGCCAAGTTGAGAAAGAAGATGACGCTGGCAGGTGCGGGATAGAGAAAACTTCCGACGCTAGTAGGTGCAGAACATGACAAGAATTTCGAAACCAAAGTGTTGTTTTATAGGGGTAGTTTCCACTGGCAGGGATGTGGACTGAAGAGTTTCACCCACAACACCCTTCCCCCTCATTCTTTTGGCAGGTGATGGTGTCGCTGCTTGCCAGGGGAGGAAAAAATGTCAAAACTGTCGCCAACCAGAATTCATATGAGCAAAACTGTCGCACCAACGATAAGTTGCATACTGGTGCAATACAACATACAAAGCTTGGAAAGTCCGTTGAACATCTGCCTAAAACTCCAGTTAAGCCAAGTTCCTTAGCATGTTATTGTCACTAAGACTGATATTTTGTTATATTTTTACATATATGGTTCACCGACATTTGGGAGATGGTTTAAGCACATTTTTTAAGAAGCAACATTGCGAATTTCAAACAAATATTTCAAGGAAAATTTAACCACTGGTTTTATTACTAAGTAAAGCTTCTCAAAATTTTACAGAGTACAGCTAAACCAGTACAGACAGGGGCAGCCTATTTTATTTCCTGATGGCCTGTTGAGTTTCTTTTTTCAAAGGGAAGATCACACCTTGGAATAATTCAAAATTGCAGTGTTTCTAGGGACAATCCATGGTGGAAATAATAAATTTAGCCCATTTCTGAAGAACAAAATTGATGAATAATATTTCAATAAAAATACTTGGTAGGGTTCAACTATGCATCAACTACCAGTATCATATGACGTTGCTAGGAATAACTTTTTTGTGTTTGAGTTAATTTTCCTCTGTTCGTACTGAAAAGTATCCAAATTATTGTGATATAAAATTGGCCCATGAGCTGGCAATGCTATTTACCTATTTGATTTGAGCCAATAATGAATATGAATGCAAACAAATGTTTTTAAGCTAAAAGAGGTTACCATTAGGAGCCAAAGCAACATATATAATTTTTTCTTTTTTTCTTGAAATATTGAAACATATTTTGATCTTAAACACAGTCAATAGGTAGGCTACACAGTCAATAATCAAGTTATACACACCCACGTACAATCAACAGTACGTTTAGTGTATGGGTTTTAAGATGACAAAAAATGTTCCCTCAGCATGTGCAGCAGGGTTGAGCATAACATAACTTGCCTAACATTGTGTCATAAAGTGTAAACATGACCAGGGAGGACAGGGTTGATAGATGTAGATTTATTCATTTTTTTCTGCAAATAGTAAAACCAAGGGCATAGCGAGGATTTTGCTCAGGGGGCGCCCCGAAAAAGGCCTCTGTGACAGCGCCAAAAGGACCCTGATGGGTAAAAAGTGCCCTGCTTGTTTCAGAATTGTGTCCTCAGAGGGGGGGGCTGTCCCTGCCGCCCCCTTGGCTACGCCCCTGTGTAAAACCTTGGACAAATGAAATGGTGATCAAGTGGTTTCTTGGCTTGTCACATCACATGGCTTTCTCAGTTCAGATCATATTAAGAAGGTGCCATGTTCCCTTTAAACTGGTCTTTAGAGTTCCCGCATTTAAAAACTAACATGGGTCACATAGCCCATTATTGGATAAAGTGGTTATTGGGAATGCTTGTCACAATTTCCTGCACAGCAACTCCCCAAGACCAGGAGTGTCAAATGCTGCGCAAACAGGTGCAGATCCAACAGGTTGCTTAGGGGAAGCCAAGCCCCAGTGTGCAAAGTATGGCATTTTCGACGAGATCTCGTCGGTGCGAGTGCCCTTGGAGACAGGAGCAAGTGGTGCGAATTTTATCAACCTGGTGCGAATTTGTGAGGCTGGTGCAAGGAAGGTGACACTGAATACCAAACAAATAATGACTGAATGGTTATAGAGACACAGGAGGGAGGCCTTAGAAAAATTCCTTAACTAACTAATAAGAGAGGCAGTATTGCATTGTGTGAGTAGGAATGGGCGCTTTTTTCCCTGGTATTATGACAGGTTGGGGCGAATTTTTGGTGGCTGGCGGTGCGAGAATTTTAGATGGCTGGTGCGGCTCGTCTTGCCTGCTGCCATACTTTGCAGACTGGGCCAAGCCCATCCACATGAGAATATGTCAGGTATACTTGAGTATACTTTCTATAGAAAGTACTGACTGATGGAGTCAATGGGCAGAATTTATCTGGTGCAGCCAATAAATTTTGCACTATCAATTAGATACCTTTGAAATGGACAAAAACAATCAACATAGTTTTATTGATGAACAGTTCCCCAATTGTTCAATTATGAAACAATAGTTGGCTAGGGAACAGGCCAGAAGAGGATTTGGACCCTTTTATTGCTTTGTGGGTCATGGCCGAATCGGCATGGCAGGTTCTGTACAGCATCGCAGGTTTTGATAAGAGCTCATTGGGTCAGCCTTGGGGAATATCAACCAGTTTAGGGCAGCTTTTATCCCCTTTATGGGGCAGTTAAGGAAACTTTGAACTTTTCCCATCCTTTGAAAACTTTTCCCATCCTTTGAACTTTTCCCATCCTTTGGAAACTTTGAAATTTTGAACCCATCCATTTACCTGTACGAAAGCAGTACGAAGATACCTACATGTAGGAAGGCAAACATGCCGCATTCCATTTTGAGTACTTTTAGCAAGTTCTGTCCAACACTGGAGCCCAAAGCGGTGCTTTCCAGTCTTCTGTTATTAGCATCATTACGCTAAAACCATTTTCACACGCCGACCTACTCGATGAATCAAGTTATAGGCATTTACAAACAATATACAAACTGCATAAGGCAAGGGCGGAAGTTTGGCGACGTTTGAGGCTTTCTTGCGAAGAAAATACGAGAGCTTTTGCCGCCAGACATTTTTTTCAGACCCGACATTTTTTTCAGGAAATACTAACTAGCTAACTGGCCTTGAAAAATACCCACGATAAATGACGTAAAAATGTATAGAATGCACTATTATTGCCTTATTCTTCTTTATGACAATTATGACTCGCGTGTTTCAATCCCTTCCGTCATTTGACTTGGGAAATTTTTGACAAAGCACCTGGCATCAAAAGCTCTCGGGTTTCCGCAAGAGGAACATCCCAATCAAGGCAATAGAGATCTCAATGCTTTCGACAGAATGACCTTGGATGTTCAGATTTGCCGTCGGGGCTGGCCGGCCCTGTATATCTGGCAAGTCTGGCTGTCGCCGATTCTCACTGTGGCATCCACACTGTCTAGGGGCATTGAACTCCGCAACGCTGCCATAGAAAACAGAAAAGGAACGTGACTACTAATTAGACAATCGTGATTCACTTATTTTATTCGCCAGAAAGTCTTATCTATTGAATAGTCTATCGTGATATAGGCGGATCCAGGGTTTCCGATCGCGTGGAAAAGGGGAAGTATAAGCTGGGGCGCCATCGGGGCAATGAAGATACCTTTTTGTACGGAAAGAAACCTATTGTGGGGGCGCGATACCTACATACTGAAGGGGCGGGAGTGGGGGGGGGGGCATTTTAGATGGCGCCACCAATATTTCAGGGGGCCGTGACCCTTTCAGGTGGAGGCGAGGGTTTATGGGAGTGTGAGGAGAGTGGGGTTGTCGAGTGCCCCTTGCCTCCTGGATCTGTCTGTGTATCGCGATTTTTAGCAGCGTAAAGGCCGGCTCCCTGGGAGCTTTTTTTGTTTTCTCGGCGGCTACTGGAGTTTCAATTTGGTAGACGTTATCTGTCGCACTAAATATTTTTCACTAGTCAAGTTCTGTCGCTAGCCCTGGTTGACGATTTGGCGGGTTTTTCCACCCCTGCTGCCTGCCAGGAGACTGGGGTCGGGCAGATGTGGAAAATGTTCTGTTTATGGCGGAACAACCCGGCTGTTTCCACTGTCGCCTGCGGCGGTCTGGAAAATTGTGACTTAATCACCCCCAAGCATAACTCTCAGCAACAGAACGGAGGACCTGGTCGGAGGCGGAAACTCAGACAGAGTTGAGGTCCCAGGGTTGGACTGGTGGCATTGCGAACCATGCGAACGGGGGTGAGGCAGCGGCGAGTGATTCAGAACCCGGCAACGCCAAGGGGGTCGCCCGGTGCCAGCTGGGTCACTGCCTCTGGGGGAGGGGGAGGGCGAGGGGACCCGCACGTGGAGCCTTTGCAGCCATGCGGACACGACGGTAACGCTGGAAACGAACGAACATCAGGACTTCACGATTGCGACGGGGATCAGCCGGTGGTTGTGCTGAGACAGCCTGGGGCGTAATCGAACATTGGTGGATGATTACACTTTGTGGTAAGACATTTCCAAGACTCCGGCGTCCTAGGTCATATGCTGTCGCCGATTATCGCATTTTGCAAACGTGGTTTAAGGCGTTTTAGCAACTGTTCAGATGGAAAAATTTACAGTCGCCGCTTGGGCTTATCTCTGTAGATGATTTAACTTTGTTACGGTGAAACACATTTTTGCACTCCGCCTAAGAAAGCGGCCATGTTGAGGATTGTTTCGGTAGCCTGGACCTATTGACCGCCTTTCTGGGTTGACGTGGTCGGGTGCACCATCTGCTTGGCTACGTTCGTGAACACCCCGGGGTGACGGGGTGTGTTCCGCGCCATAGCTGGCATTCCTGGTACGTTTGTGATGTTTACTCGAATCCCAGGCCAGGATCACGCCATATCTGGTGACGGGGAACGGGCCCAGTGCCCTCATCCGCAAAGATCTTACACTTGTGCTTATTTATCGGGAAGAGGGTCGAATCGGCCACCGAGGGCCATGCTAAAGTTAGTAGATTCCATAAATAGAAATAATTTCTTTCGGATTTCTGACGCCCTTGCTCTAGATGACCATCGGTTTCAGTACAAAACTGTGTGAACATGCACATTGTCATTAAAAAAAATGTTTTCCCTCGGCTCTATTAACCAAGAATAGGCTGGAGGTGCCGAGGGAAACGCCGCCACCACAAGTATTTCCGCCGAAGTGTCCGCAAATCCAGTTTCCGGAAGTCGGATTTACGGACAGGTGCGGCTACAGCAACTGACGTTACGGCACGTGAGCTCCGTGAACGTCGGTTCACAAATAGCACACGGCCGCCTTGATCTGAAGACCAGCAGTATGGAGCTGACTCCTGAGCAAAATGCGAATGAATACTGATATAATGCTAGAACGAGCCTAAATTATGTAGTTGATATGGTTCAAACTTGGCACCAAACCTCTGTTCAAGTTGATTTGTAATTGTAGTTTCGGTTGACTGGGCTGTGCCGAACACAGGCAGGGGGAGCGTTAGTTCGTTGTATGATTATATTTTATTTTTGTTTTCATCTATATGGAATTAGCAGGCCAATGAATATAGAACCAGCTATAATTTATCAGGTCAAACCTGCGCATTCAGGCACATAACCCGTAATGGCTGCGGATAAATAAAAAATGTAAAAGGATCTCGTATGACGACCAAGGGCACGCCAGACCGGTGTTTGTACCACTGGACAGCGGCCTCCGGATCTGCCCCATCGCCGTGTCTGCTCAGGCCTGTGACAGAACCCAACGTCAAAGCGCTGTCTCATAGTTTCAGTGGGCTGGCGCCGGTTTGAAGGACAGAGAACGCGACTGGGGTGGAGCGTCTGTCGTGCTTCCCGTGCGCCAACCCCGCTGTTTATTTTATCGGAGGCCGTTTGGCTTGTCTGAACTTGCTGACAGACCTAACGAGCTGACTCCGAACCAGCTGGGTCCTGCCGGGACAGCAGCGCCCTCGGGATACTGCAGGCATGAACGGAGATCGAGAGCTTGGCTTATGGCTGATTACTGACAAATGACCTGCAGCCCTAGCCTGCGAAATCCCTGCAGCTCTTCCTAAATATATCATTCTGGGAACTTTTAGTTTCATAACACGTTATACAACGAAATATTTGGTTTATAATTTGTTATAGGTACAAATAAAGCAAGGTGTTAATAAGATAATATGCATCACACCCAGAAGAGGCTTACCGCTCCATAAAGTACCACACCGTTTCCTGTTGGATTTGCTGGCTTTTGCACTGACTCCCGGCTCTGCCCCGACTCCGACTCCCCGCTGTGCCCTGAGTCTCCTGGCTCTCCTCCGAGTCTCCTTGCTCTGCCACGGCACCGTCTCCCGGCTCTACCCCGAGTTTCCCGGCTCTCCTCCGAGTCCCCCCTCTGCCGTGACACCGACTCCCGGCTCTGCCGTGACACCGACTCCCGGCTCTGCCGTGACACCGACTCCCGGCTCTGCCGTGACACCGACTCCCGGCTCTGCCGTGACACCGACTCCCGGCTCTGCCGTGACACCGACTCCTGGCTCTGCCGTGACACTGACTCCCGGCTCTGCCGTGACACTGACTCCCGGCTCTGCCGTGACACTGACTCCCGGCTCTGCCGTGACACCGACTCCCGGCTCTGCCGTGACACCGACTCCCGGCTCTGCCGTGACACCGACTCCCAGCTCTGTCGTGACACCGACTCCTGGCTCTGCCCGGCATTGACTCCCGGCTCTGCCCAGACACCGTCTCGGTGTCCCTGCTAGCCTTGGCCGTCTCGCTGCCTCAGCTGGGATGCCTGTAGTTAGGCACATGGTTCGGAGTTTACCAATAACAGTCTGTATCCTCTGAGAAGAGTTTGCACATTCCTTTGTTATTGGCTCTTAATTATGCCCCCTCCCCCTTGCAGACTGCTCGGTGTGGCTGTCATGTCGCTGTCCGGTGCTCGACCGTGTGACTAAGCCATTGGGGAAGCTGATAAACAATTTTTTTGCCCTTATAGTTTTCATAACTCCGGGAGATATGTTACTTTGACAAACGTGCAAATGGAAGCTGTTCTGCATAACAAACTAGGGGAGAAAGCGTTATTTATTTCCGAAACGTCGTCGATTCCAAGCTGGTAGCTTGAACGATGTGTCCTTCATCTGTGGAACGGTCTATGGAAACGGGCTCTCATTCTAGACCAAGAGACCCGAATGCATCCTTGAGCCCACGATTTATAGATTCGGCACCACAGAAGACAAATTTCGTCTTCAGCAGAAACGGTCCAGTTAGTGAAGGGTGCAGACAGACAAATAAACAAACAACAGGTAAAAACAAGACGGTATGACGTGGCTTTTATTTGTGTTTGTATGTGAGGAGGGGGAGGAATAGGAAGACCAAAGCAAATTCATCGTAAAAATATGTTAAAAAAATGCATCGCTTGGAGAGGGAATACCTTTTTCCTTCACCACGCCTAGGTTAAGAAGACTGGACCGTTTTTCCGAGCATGGTAAGGCGCATGGCCTGTCGGAACTGGCTTTTTTAGCAGCCACAAGCAAGAGTCCAGCGTTCCACCAACATCTGGATAGCTTGTGGCGTGCCTTTTTGTGGCCTTTAAGGCCCGGCGTCTGTTTAGTCTGAGACATGACATATGAATGATAGTTCTTTTAACCGAAGTACACGCTTTCGGTATATCGAATGCCTTCCTTCTATCATCCTGGCAACAGCATTATTTCCACCTTCCTGCGTGCAATTTTCGCTTGCATATATTACAAATGCTGGATCCTGGCCACTACGATACTTCAGGGCAGAGCACCGTTTCAGTGTGACAAAATACCAGGGTTGAGGGGCATGCCGAGTGGGGTGCTGGTGCAACGACAGGACTGAAGCGGAGGCGTCACCTCCTTGACACCAGTTTCTCCACCGACCTGACCTTTGCGTGTCGTCTGTTTGACCGGCACGGCGGTGGGCCGGGTCTCTCCCGCTGTGTGAGTTCGGGTCGCTCATTGAATGCTGACCAGACGAACGGACGCCCGGCTATTCGTCAGTTTGAGTACAGCTTCAGTGCCGGATTTGGGGAGGTGGTGGGCGAGCAGCTGGAGACCGGCATGGCTGTACTAGATCACCGAAGAGCGCCGCCTGGCCGAGAGAATTCAGATCCAATCAGGTCTATCTTGAAGTCTCCCGAAAAATCCGGGGCAGTTCATTTGCGTGCCCTGATTATCAGCCTAGATCCAGTCCATATCCAAAAATGTGACTAAATAAAACATATCGGAATTAAGATCCTTGTCCAGATCTAGAACTACCCGAACTTCCTGCCAATCTCATTCGTCAATAAAGTGGATTTCATGAGATGATATTGGATTGGATATCGAGCCCGTGACCTACTCTAGATCGCAGCCATAGGTCAGCCTTGAGCCACCTCTTGCCGAGTGCCGCCGTCACAGCAACGTGTCAGTAAGGGCCCAGTCTCCTGTCAGACGCCCCCGCCCAGTGGCATTCATTTAAACGCATGCTCGCGTGCGCAGGCGTGATGTAAAGGGCCATACAAACACGCACCGTGCATGCATCCCGCCTTCAAGCTCCAGAGTCCATTCGTTTGGGCGTCCAGCGTTAGAAGTAGCTCCTACTGCTGGATGACCGATGAATATCGGTAAGTATTTGAAAGCAGGCGTCGACTGCCCCCCGTTTTTACACCCTCAGGCTGTGTTAATGCGGGCGGCGAGGCACCCTTCCGCCTGGCTGCGATGGCACGCCCTCTGGGGCGTCGTCGGTGCCAGGGCAGGTGAACGGCCGGGCTGCTCGCCACGCGGCCATTGTATTGGCTGCACGCAGGCGGGCATGCACCTCTTCCGTCACGCTGAACCAGTGATGTCAGAAGCCGAAGACACGCTGGCCCGAGCTTCACTACTGTCGTCGGCAGTTAGCCTATAGGGTATTGGTGTTCGATCTTGTTTGTTGTATTGTATCTTTACCTATTTTGCTGCAAAAACAAAATGTCCACAATAGTTGTGATCGTAATGTAGATAGGTAGTAGCGCTCACGATGCAGTTTTTTCTTCTCCCACTCATTATGGTAACTAGGATGGGCCGGCAGGCCATTGAGGTGGGCCCAGGATGTGCATTGCCTTGATCAAGGAAGGGAAAGGGCTAATACAGGAAGTAATTTCCGGCTCTTAATATACACTTGGAAGCAACACTATTGTCATACACAGGCCTGAGTTTTCCCCAGTTAAGCTTGAATTTTTCATTTATTGTATTATCCAGAGTTGAAAAGCTGTCTGATTTTCAAGAAACATGCCCTCCTGCTCCACTGCTGATTGGGAACCAGTGTTCATTGCAATATGTTTACCCTATCGCCGTTGGTCCGATATTGTTGTCAGGGAAGAAATACTACGAAATTGGCTGGCCTCTCACCTGTATCGACTGGCTGCGTCTCTATCCCCGATTTCTGCAGAAACTTCATGATGGGAGCCTTGATCTATCGTCGAACGCACAGGTCTGGCCGGCTGAAGTGCTACCTGACCAGACTGCAGCCAGTATAGAAGAGGTCATTTGGTTGTCGATCTGGTGGGCATGTGACAAACGGTGCCGTGACTGGTCTGCAGGATCGCAACATTGATGGGTAGCCAGACCGTATCGGGAGCTATCAGATCAGCCGGCCCATGCACGAGCGGCTGCATTATATCCAGTGAAAGTGACATGGTCGGCACATATATCAACTGCACAATTAGTTTAGATGTAAATGGCATGTCCCTGCAATCTCCCATAGAAGCTTGGGGTCATTTTTGGAGACTGAATTAGAAGGGGGTAGAATCATCGGTAGAGCAGGACTAACTTGCCAGCTGAGTCTTCTGCTTCATTAGATGACTTCGGAGTCTCTCCTCTGGGGTCTGTTAAGCATGAGTACGCTAACCTGCGTACTGTGGACGTTATACTTACCGCGGATACATAAGTAGTCCATTCAGGGAACAGATTTCAGCGGTGCGCACTATCCATCAACGTTGCACACAAGCAAGATGAAATATGGCGCAACTCAGACGAATATGGTGGCACAGAACGGACATTTGTAAAAAGAAAATGAAATATTTTTTAAGAAAGAGGTACTCAGACATCCACAGCCAAGGAACCCCTAACGGTAGCGAACGTCAGACTACAACAACAATGGTTAGGTTCTTCCAAGGACAATGCAGGAGCTGACAGAAATAGGGAACAGCCAGTGACTGAGACCAAGAAAGTCGCAAAACAGTGGGAAGATCATCCTGCAGCAAAACGCGCACGAATCAATCAAACAGATACTAGTTCTTCAGGCACAGAGGTACATCCTGCTGCGGATCGCAGCTTAGGATCCACACACAAACAACCAGAAACTGCAGTATGGACCCCTGTCACTGACAAATCTTCAACACCACAGACTCCCATACAATCGAACAAAACAGCACCCTCAGACCTGGCTACCAAGCGGTATGGGCCAGAGCGGTCCTCGTCGGCGCCTCCAAAGGGTCGTATGCGCAAGGAGCGTGGTGAAGCCGTTTCATCTCCAGGTCGCGGGGACACGGGGCTAATGCCGCCGCCGTACCCTCCACCACCCCCGCCTCCACCACCACCTCCCGCTAAAGCAACAGACAGGGGCCACCTGAGCACAGGCACCCGTGAAGGAAAGCGCAGGCTCTCCTCTCCAAACCTACGTTTCGAGGAAAGAAAACCCCAAGACAGAGAAGAGGAAACAGATTTGGTGTTTCGGGATTCAAAGGGAAAGCGAATTGCGGTACCGAGGGTACAAAAAGAGGTTCTTCAACCAAGGCTGCACTCGGGCTCCACCGAGAGTATCGGAAAGGTCCAGCACGTCTGGCAGGATGTGCCGCGCCCATCCCCGCTAGTGATGGGAGGCATCCGGGGCCGAGAGTCAGAGAGGCCTACATGGATAGGGACACTACTTTCGTGCGTCGCTCTCCGCCTAAGGGTTTCGGATACCCGGAACGAATGGCCAGACCACCAGCAGAGTGGAGCACGCGTACAGCCTGGTGTGTATCTGAAATGTTCGACGGCAGGAGCTGGGAGACCTAGTCAGTGTTGGGTAATTGGTTCGTCACATTAGAAGTTGTTGGCTGACCCACTTAGTATCACTCTCAATATGTTTTGAATGGCTACTGCTGACTACCACAATTTTTTTACACTAAGATGGGCGCAAAATGACCTAGCAGTCGAGGTGCCCTAAAACCCCAAACAACAACAATTTATTTTATTTGAATGAAACATGTATGTAAGCTCATCAAACCCGCTTTGAATCTGAATTTTTTAGGTCGTACAATTGATATCCAATGAAAAATTGAGTTTTATATCAAAACTTTGTCAACAAGTGTTATTGTTCAATGCATTTGCCTACTACACGTACTGACTAAGCCCGAAGTCCTTAAAGACTGGGACCGAGTGGGAAAAACTCACCAGTCACCCGGATTCATCAGTCGATTAGTCCGTTCCCGCGGTCGGTTCGAAAAAAATGCGCACTGAGGCTGCTCATGTAGCTGGGGTAGCTGTCATTTCCGCTCCTCGTGACCATGTGCTTCTTCTGTTACAGGCCCGCGATGGAGGCGCGGCGCCGCGGCTTCGCTCGAGCGCCCCGGTAACCCGCAACCATTGCTAGCATGCAGGCCAAGAAACGCTACCTCTTGGCCGTCACATGCGTTGCATTCCTCGGCATATGCTACTTCGGCGCCTACACCCCGTGGCGGAGGTCCAGCCGAGCACTAGTGCGCGAGAGCCTTGCGTCTTTCAGGGATAGTTGGAATGTGAACTCGTTTCGAAGTCCGGACAGGCACGCTGTGTCGGACGTAGGTTTGTCTGTGCAACAGAGGGAGGGAGGGGTGGTACCGCGTCAGAACTGTCGCATGACGACCTGTTTTGACCTAGATCGGTGTGAGGGCCGACCGTTCCGGGTGTACGTGTACCCCTCTGACGATTCGGTGCGGTGTAGTGTGGCCTACCGACGCGTGTTACGAGTGATCAGGGAGTCGCGGCTGGCCACCGAGGATCCGGACCAGGCTTGTGTGTTCGTGCTAGCGCTGGATACACTAGACAGGGACCAGCTGAGCGGCGACTTCGTGCCGATGCTGAACCAAAAGGTTACAGCTCTGCCGCTGTGGAACAACGGCAGAAACCACATAGTGTTCAACTTGTTTAGTGGAACCTGGCCAGATTATAACGAAGACCTCATGTTTAATGTTGGAGAGGCTATCCTGGCCAAGGCTAGCATGTCGGAGGAGAACTTCAGGGATGGCTTCGACGTTTCGCTTCCGCTGTTTCCCAAGAAACATCCGGAGCGGGGAGGCGAGGAAGGTCTAGTCACTGCCTACAACTTCCCGGCTGTCAAGAAATACCTTCTCGCTTTTAAGGTAAGTCAGGCTTGTTTGGCTATGCTTATAAATAAAAAACCGTCGCTTTGTGAAATTTTCGGTGCATTGCATTGCAATTTAGTGAGGTAGGGTGTGGGAGTAACCACAGTGGCTGTCGGAAAATTCCTTAAGTCGAAGTTCCTTCTTACAACTTTTCATGTCATGGTGCCCCCTGGAATGTGTTCGGATGTGACGAAAATATTGGAGTGTATCCGGGGATTTCCTTGAGAGCCTCAGGAAATATGTCACCTACTGTCCAAATGCAGACTTGTGCCGTTATTGCTCTAATTTTGCAGACAATTGCCTGACAGTTCTTCCACAAATGACGGTGGATTTTCCTCATTCACTTGGCGACAATCTTGCAACAGCGATCTACTAGTTAAGCCATCATTTGCGTCGGCTTTCCTTGCTAATGTGACCCATGTGACATCCGCGCAGCCGGCTGGAAAAACGCTCGAGAGCCTTCAGGGTCTTGGGGAGAGAGATGGCAGGGGTTGTATCCCTAGCTTTCCTTCACGCTCTGTTAGAGCCGTGAGTGTCGTAACAGATATGGGTAGATAGAGATCGGGCATCTAGGGCAGGTAAGTTCTGTCTGAAGGTATCATGAGCTTTGAAGTAATATTAGTTCCGTATAAGCCAAATTGGTTTGACGGTGGATCTCTGCTTCGAACAGGCTACCGTACCATTTGAACTATGCTTTAACTCTTGCGTCACGTTGAGATAAGTAGTCCAACAGCAACCCTAAAAAAGGAGACTCATGACTCGCGTTTGTCCAGAAAGAGCGTAGTTCTCGAAAGGAGCAGTGCGATTCTGGCTTCTACTTCTGTCGACCCCTGTGGACGGTGACGCAATGTTGCTGCCCCCGCTATACGCTCCACCGTTACCACCTTCACTGATGTCATCCACTAAAACAAAGGGCAGATAGCCCATGATCATAGAATCCGGGGTATGGATTTTCGAAAACGATTGGGGATACCCAAATTCGAAACAGTGTCAACAAGCCGCATACCACAAGGTGATATAATGATATAAAGTGTGTCTTAGCTTTCCGCAGGCCTGTTGGGCCATTTAAAACTGTTTTTAAGTCTTGAAAATTAAAAAAACACGGACATTTCAATAATGTTCAGTAACACTACTTCTGCGTTTCATCGGGAATACCCGGGCGCCCCCAAGGATGTATGAATCCATACACCTGAATAAAATCGTGATACGGGAATTGGAGGCTCTGTATCCGAAGTTCAAACACTGAAGATACGTCGCCTCAACATGGCGCAAAAGCAAGCAATATCTCGTATTCCGAGATTCAAGGGGAAGAACAATTTGAATGTAAATGTTTCAACAGGAGCTCTTACAGGCTACGAGCCACTAGGGGTCGATTGGAAACGTGCAGTATGTATGGCTCATTTTCTACCATTAGTGACAGGAGATATTCCGGCCGAGGGTTCGGGGTCTTCGTCAAGAGTGACGCTGCATAAGCACCTGCTCTCCGCCGAGGTCTTGATACCCGGAAAGAATGGAAAGGCCGCCAGAAGAGTGTGGTACATAAACAGTCTGGTGCGTCTCAGCAATGTGTGACGGGAGGAGTTATAAGATGTAGTGGAGCATTTTGTGGCCTTCTTATCATATCTGTCATCGATGTCTTTTTTGGATAGTATTTGATGTTCGCAATCCTTTGCAATTGTTTGAACAGAAACATGTGCGTGATATAATGAGAGTTGCACCAGGTTCCGGTTCCGGCCGGATTTCTCATTTTACCCGCATACGGAATCCGGCCCGCGTTTAGCTTAGTTCCGCTTGGAATTGCCGGCTTTGTATGTTTTTACAGCAGCTCTTCTTTGACGGTGCCATGAATAAAAACAGGCGGATTATGATGTTAAAAGATTGATCGGGCGTTGCTCTCCATATTATAGTTTTTTAGTTGGGTGCATGGTCACATACTCTGCATGCTATGGAGCGTGGATTAACCACAATCACCAATATTTAGAAGAAAACAATTGTTTTGATCACAGTGGCCGAGGGAACAAAAGTATTGAGGTCACATGCCATATTATCCGTGAAACCCCATGCC
Source organism: Lepas anatifera (assembly GCA_034440635.1). Lineage (NCBI taxonomy): Eukaryota > Metazoa > Arthropoda > Thecostraca > Lepadidae > Lepas > Lepas anatifera. The sequence goes on along the minus strand of JAOTON010000595.1, from coordinate 467,314 downwards.
ATTTTATCCGTGAAACCCCAGCTGCATCTGCCCATTGAGTGTTACACATGGTAAGGCACAAAAGTATGAAAGCCGAATCTCCGCTCCCAATAACTTAACGTTTGTGTGACATGTTTTCGAGACAGTTCCACACACGAAATATCCAAACATCTGTATTATGGCCGATGTAACGCAAGATACATTTACTTAAAGGTACGTTCAAGAGTAATTCCTCCACGGTCGAGTGACGTCACACGGGCGTGAGAGGAATTCTTTTACCATTGAACCGTGTGTTAAACTGCTGCTAATGGTACTTCCCGCTTACGAATTTATGAGAATACACGGTTATCAAGTTTATCCCAAATGCAATGAATAATTATTCCATTTTCAATTCTCAGCCTCTTTTTGTAAATATTTGGATATTTAATCATTTAATTTTCCCATGTTATATGCTACGAGGTGTGTCGTTACATCCGGTGGTCTGCGCTTGCTGTTGGAGGAAGGCTGGATGTAACGAACCCCGTATTCGGACAACAACCTTATAGCATAAACAAACGTGCCGAACCTATAACAGCGCCTTCGGGTTCGAAGTATAAGGGTTACAGCTGACGAATTCGGTCATTTTCTCGCGTGATTCTGGACCCGTGTCACACAACGGCCACTAATAATCGTGATTGACACCACCGTGTGCCGCACCCATGCAATGGTGTGTTCGGACGTCGGCACTAGCCTCACGTCAAACAAGGACAATGACAGAACATAGCGGCGCGCTGTACTCCTTCACATGAATGTCATAGCAGAGGCTGCAGGGCCGTGTTCCGGGATGATGACGAGACGTGTCACTGGGCTGTGTTGTACTGTGCTGGTATGTTTCACACGGCTCTGAAAAGGTCAGGTTAAGGCCCGCTGCGAATTGCTGATCTGTATTTTTTCTTTTTGGTGGGAGGGGGTTCAAATGGGGACCTCCTGTTCCGACGCTTACGGGCTGAATGCTCTCTGAGTAGCCTGTAGCAATAGACTCAAATTTCATCGCTACAGCTATTTCATTACAGCTCAAGCGACTCTTTGCTAATAAGAAGGGTGCTCCCGTCGCGATATTGGTACGTTCCTGGAAAATCTGTCATAATGTCAGACTGGGCAAGGCCTGGGGCTCCGCAACCTCAAAAGTTCTGAGAGACGCCGGAGTTTTCCGTACGCCCGAGCCTGGCTGATTGTGCCTGTGCGGTGCAAAGTTTGCAGGCCTAGGCTCTGGTGATCCGTTCTGCAGAATGAGACAAGTAACATTAGTCTTCGCGAGCATCCACTAATATTTCTATGTCAGAACAGTGCCAAATTTGTTTTGAGTATAGAACACAACTGTCGAAATGCTGAGCAGAAGCTAGAGGCATGCCATCACTCTTTCCTGGATTCACGGGCTTCGAAAGTGGTGGTAGGCGTCCCCAACTGGCGAAACAGGGGTGCTACCCCAAAATTGTGCTGCTCAGCCAGCTTTACCTTTCTTTTACCAGCTCAGCAGTTTTACCTTTTTTCGTTTCTACCAACGCGAATCTCCGTTGATGTACCCATTTAAAGGTATGTGGAACTGCCTCAAGAGCACTCATAAAGACAGCTATGAAGTTCAGATTTCTCCTTCCCCAGTCATCGCTAGGTCTGAGTTCGTCCCCTCCCCTCTGTTAAGCGTCCTTGCCGACGCCTCTGTTTGCAGCCCAAACCCTTGACGTAAGTCCGCCGGTCCTCAATGTGTACTGGCATTCCAATTCCAATAATAGCGAAGCCGCCCCTTCTCCGCCGAAGCTTAACCTTGCATAAACTGAGCCAGCCTAAACAAACTGACGAGTCTGCACGTACTGTTCAGCTGCCGTCTATGTGGAAGCGCCCCCTGGTCATGAGTGGGGCTGCTGCCCTCTGCAGCGGTGGCAACGCCAGCGTAGAGCAGGTACCAGATCACATTGTTTTGTCCTCAGAGCAGAGTCATTTTAACGCATTTTCCATCTTTGCGGTTAAATAGCTTTACTAAGCTACGTGTCTCGATAGGTCAAAACTCCTACATTCCGCTGAACGCAGTCTGATCGAGACGGAAAGACCTTCTGTGAGTATCGGAATCAGCAGGTGATACCGTTTGGAAGATAACAGTGAGTTATGGGAACCGCCGTTTGCTCTTCTGCTGAAGTGTTTACCGCTGTAAGCGATCTTAACTCCGATCAAAGGGCTTCTGTGAGATTACGATAGCGTTCGATCTCAGTATGGCTGCAACAGACTATGCCCCTTGCAACATCTTCAATTCAAGCTGCGGGCGGGAAAACTCGAGTTTTTGTTTGAACTCTGCTCACTGGCCTGTGTGTTATCGCAGTCGTGTAGAAATGCAAGCCTCACATCCGGCGTCCTTTGTAGGATACCATGAAACATTCTATTGTGAGCACGGCAGTACGTAACTAAAAGCAAACAAAGCATCTGTCACGCGATGATGAGTCTTGCTTCCTATGGCAGCAGGGGGCTGCCTGGGCGACCTCGTTGACTTCCCGCTGATGACGTCGCCCGACCGTTGACATCAGTGACGCCGGTGACGTGCGGGTGCGTCGGGCGCGCCTCGGCGGCGGGTCGGCGAGATAATCCGTCAGCGGGGCCGTGTCATCACCGTCCCGGGCGCGGCCTGGGAGCATCGATCGGTTCCAAGCGGAGACAGGTTGTCGTCAGTGGCGCCTCTGCTTCCGCAGTCTGATGACTGAGCTGCCTCCGTGCAGGCCGCCCGGGTACAATCCTCTAACGCTGAGCTGCCTCGGTGCAGGGTAACCGGGTACGATCCTCTAACACTGAGCTGCCTCGGTGCAGGCTGACCGGGTACCGCTCCTCCAACGCTGAGCTGCCTCGGTGCAGGGTGACCGGGTACGATCCTCTAACGCTGAGCTGCCTCGGTGCAGGCTGACCGGGTACGATCCTCTAACGCTGAGCTGCCTCGGTGCACAATCAACGGATATGACTTTCCATCGCTGAGCTGACGCTTGCGACGCATTGACGAAACGCCACCAGCCACGTACTGCAAGGGTTTCCCTCGGGGTTAGGGGTAGGTAACACACTACAGGGCCCCCGCATAGCTCCACAAGGACTCCATCTACAACTGCAAATGGGCTCCACTAAAGCTCGGGCCACATTTGTGTTGAAGTGGGGAAAGGAAGAGGCAAGTGGAAACGCCAATAGTGCGAAAAAAACGTTTTTTCACCAATTCCACAATGTTTCACTTTTACGTAGCCTTTTGACGAGGATCTCTTTAGGCCTTTTAGAGGGGGAGAGAAGAGTGATCTCTCACAGCGTTTCTGGCGCACCCAGATTAGATTCGTCACGTTTCAATCTAGATAATGTGAGCCTTGGAGTATAAACAAGCTGGGAGACGTACCAGCAAGGCTTGTTCGACGTCAGACACAATGCAAGCTGGTCCGTCCGGACCTCATTCCTCATCGAAGATGATACTCACCTTTACATTGTAGATTTACCACCCTGGAACAGCAGCACAGCAAAAATCCCGGCACGGGTCAAGGGTGTCGGGTTTCAAGCTCTTTGTCTGCTCTGACCCGACCACCCATGAGACTATTTGTTCTCGCGGCTGCACACTGCGCAGTCATGCCTTTGCATCAAGCAATAGAAACAGAGCGAGATGCACTGAACCTGGTACAAGCGCAGACAGTCCCGCTGAGTTCCTAAGGTACAGTAACCGCGCTTTCCTGTGTCGAACCGAACCGGGTGCATTTACAGACCGACCCGGTGAGCGCCTTAGCTACAGCGGCTGCGTCTCTTCTGTCGCCACTTGTACTGCCGCAGTGATGCATCGCTTCCGGCTTCCTCTCCAAACAGGTGGCGCCGTTGCTCTGGCGCGGGGCCATCAGTCAGTGAGGAGGGCAGCGGTGCGAGCTCGCCAGCTCGTTACTCACCTGGTGCCGGCCTCGCGACAGGATTTGGGCCTGCGTGACTCAGACGGGGATGCGTGTGCCCCGGGGTGTGCAGGCGTGCGTGTGTCGGTACCGACGCCAAAGGGGGGGTGGGAGGGGGATGCTCGGCCCGGCTGACACAGCTGGCCTAAATGCGGCCTGGCCATGTCATTACTTGTCCAGTCATCAGCTGCAGGAAACTAATTGGGGCCTGCCGGTACGAGGTGAATTTCGCATGTGGTTTGGCGTGCTCAAAGAAAATAGATATAAGACTTGCATATCGAGCAGAAGTATACGAGTTTACAGACGGAGTGGGATAAAATAACGGTCTAAACGAACTTTTTTACCGTCATTTGATTAATTTATTCGCGGCGCTCGGGCTCTCGCAATGATCGCAAGAGAAACACTCGCGTACGGGCTGTAATTCGAGGTTGCATGGGGCAACGCTGTAGCCTTCGACGGCCGCTGTGCCTCAGCTTGTTAATGCATTGCGGGTCAGTGTTGCATGTTCCTGTGATAAAGCTGACCTCTTGCAGCCTTCCCTCGACCGCCTCCTACCCAGAAGATGACAGTAAACGGGACAGTGCTCGCTTTGAAATGGGAGTTCGGCTGAACAGCTAGGTCTCTTGTTATGGGGAGCACGAGTCTGATCAGCATATAAACTGATCCACGGGCCCGGTGGCGCGCCCCGAGGACCCAGCCTTGCCTTGTATCACGGGAGCAGTCCTCTGTCTCGTCAAACCAGAGAAATGGGGCTCACGTCGGCTGCCACGCCGTGGGACTGTGAAAGGGGCTTTCGGTCACGACTGTCCGGCAGAGGCACCGATGATGTGAAATCTCGGCCGTGCCCACTGCCTATGTGTGGATGTGTGTGCCGGTTGCAAAGCTTGAAAAAATGGTCCCGGGCTGGCGACTCGACAATATTGAAGCAGTTTAGAATACCTGTCATTCTGTCTCACTTCAGCGTGCCCATCCCAGAAGCCTCACCACCGGGCGTAAGTGAAGGTGCCAGTCAATTTTCGGTCCATGGGTGCCGATAATATTTACCGCTAGAACCACAAACTCATCGGATTCGACTGAATGCGGCCCTCCGCACTAGCTGGCTGCAGCATTTTCCGATTCCTTCCCAATTTGGCTGAAATCGGGAAGTTTTCGGTGGAAAAAATTGATAGGCACCCCTGATCCCCCTTATTCCAACACGGACATCTGGTCACATTCTGTACGGAGATATAAAAGAGATCCAGAAGAGAAGAGATCCGGGAAGATCCAATAAGTGATTCTGCCAAGTGGCAATTTTTTGCAAGTCGGACACATATATTTTCCTTATATTTCATCTCCCTCGACTCCATCGACAGACCTCACGTGGCCGAGACACGACCGGACCAGCCACGATTGGCGATGCATACCATGTCATCCCAGCGAAATTATATCCCATTTAGTTTTTATATGATACGATTTTTGTTAAAGAAGTTATATCGGTTCGTCCCGTTCCGATAGAAACCCGGAAAGTTTAGTCCCGGCCCATCCTTTTCATATTAAACTGTAATTCTCATCCTGTTCCCGTCCCCTGCAAGCATGTAATGTTGAGACGGGAGTCTGTTTGTATGTTATAGTTATTTGGGCTTTGTTACGCGCTGTTCAGTTCGGTCATAAGGCGGCCGAAATGTATGTCATAGGTGCCCTTTGTGGTTTTGATGACCGCGCATCCACTCAATGCAAATCAAGGGCATTTTTCTTACCAAGAAACCGAAAATTTGTTGGTAAATCAAATAATACATACCTTTGCTTTTGAGCTTGAAAATGAGAATGACATCGAATGCTTTTCGGGTACGCTCGCAAGAATAGCAGAAGATTGGAAACTGTTTTGTGGAATCACCAGAGAACCCATGAAGAGATACCCATCGACAAGGATTATTGGAAAATAGTTTTGGGGCTTTCCCGTGTTCACTGGTCAAACATGTCAAATGATCCTGTCGTAAGTTTACGACGATGCTGTTTGGCTCGGAAGGGATAATCCCGTCAGTAATGCCTGTACTCACATCATGATGAAACGGTACATAGATAAAGTAGTTCCAAAATGATATAATGTTAACATTATGGGCATGTCATGACCCGTCTCGTCAATAATCCCGTCAGTAATGCTTGTACTTCAGAATGATGAAACGGTGCATAGATAACATAGATCCACAATGATAAAATGTTAACATTATGGGCATGCCGTGACCGACGGCTTATCTACAGTGAAATGCCATCAGTGAGCTGTACGGCCAGGAAATTGCACTGCGACCTGCCTCTCTCCCCCTCTCCTGCGCAGCATTGTCCTCCACCAGCTTACACGGCATCCGCACCAGCGCGACACAGCAGCAAACAATGCGGTAATAAAAATCGCCCGGATGCAATATCGCCAGCCCGTCAGATTAGGAGCATCGAGTCTCGTTATCCCCGCCGGGCTGGCTGGGTAGTGCTGTCCGGCCGCGGGCCCCAGAACACCTGGTGTCGGGCCGGTTATCAGAGCAGAGGCGGCCGCCGCGGCAGGTGGCTGGACTACGGATCCAGTGGACCCCCGCCGCCCCAGTAACGTGTGATGGATGGCGGATTATCGCGCTGGGCCAGCGGAGACGGCAGCCTCCCTGGGGTCAGCGCCGCCGACCGCCGCGTCCCGGCGGACCCTCACCCTGCACGCTGATAGCAGTCTGACCCTGATAGAGGCATCACTCTGTACCTGCGGTGAGCATCTGAAGCTAGGTATTTTCTCTCTCGTTTTCTCACGCTGCTGATGGCAGCGTCGTGCAATCTCGTGTCCATTTATTGCGATGCTCATTTTGTCGGCCCCATCTCTCCTCGTTAATCATGTATATCACATTTGCTTAATTTACTAGTCATACAGTAAACCTGAAGCCATTCTGTTCGTCTGGAAATTGGACCCATGATCGCCAGCTCCCTGAAACTCTGGAGCTATGTTCTCTAGTTTGTGTCAGATATTTGAAATCGGGCTATGACTGCAAGTAAAGGCATGTGTGCGTGCTCTCATCAGCACAATTGCGATTGAGGACGGAGGCACGAGTCAAGGGCGGGTCACATCCGCGATACACCATCATTGCGTTAATTGCAGCTGGAGGCAGTTGAATAGGACGCAGACGGGAAATGGCAGCGATCCCTGAGCGGATGCGCCCAGCACCGTCTGCCGTTCACCGGGCCGGTACATATGTACCGTGAAATCACCGTGGCCTCCATATATAAGCCCGCGACTGCCACAGAGCCGTGGACCGTGACTGCCACAGAGCCGTGACTGTGACTGCCACAGAGCCGTGATCGGCGTATCTGTGACCGTGACTGCCACAGCCGTGGCCGGCACACCTGTGGCCGTGACCGCCACAAAGCCGTGACCGCCGTATGTGTGACCGTGACTGCCGCAGAGCCGTGATCGCCGTATCTGTTACGGTGACTGCCCAGAGCCGTGATCGCCGTATCTGTTACGGTGACTGCCGCAGAGCCGTGATCGCCGTATCTGTTAAGGTACTGCCACAGAGCCGTGATCGGCGTATCTGTGACGGTGACTGCCACAGAGCCGTGATCGGCGTATCTGTGACGGTGACTGCCACAAAGCCGTGACCGCCGTGTCTGTTACGGTGACTGCCACAGAGCCGTGATGGCCGTATCTGTAACGGTGACTGCCACAGAGCCGTGACCGCCGTATCTGTGACGGTGACTGCCACAGAGCCGTGACCGCCGTATCTGTGACGGTGACTGCCGCAGAGCCGTGACCGGCGTATCTGTGACGGTGACTGCCACAGAGCCGTGACCGCCGTATCTGTGGCGGTGACTGCCACAGAGCCGTGACCGGCGTATCTGTGACGGTGACTGCCGCAGAGCCGTGACCGGCGTATCTGTGACGGTGACTGCCACAGAGCCGTGACCGCCGTATCTGTGGTGGTGACTGCCACAGATCCGTGACCGGCGTATCTGTGACGGTGACTGCCACAGAGCCATGACCGCCGTATCTGTGACGGTGACTGCCGCAGAGCCGTGATCGGCGGCGGGTGTCGTAAACTGCACGTCTGAGATGTGCTACGGTCCGAGTTACGAGTGCAGTCTAAGTGACGGCTCCCGGGCAAAGGCACTGCACCAGCCGCCCGAATCAGCAGCCATCCCGGCCGAAATCCCCCAGCAATTGGCTCAGCGGCGCTGCAGTCGTTCTGGTGAGCGGTGCGGTCAGCCGACCGGGCCGTAACTCCCGAGCTGCACCGGCCGCCGCTGATTGGTCCACTCGTCGGCTTCGACAGTGGGGCGATGGCTCAGCCAGCGGGTGACCGGTGGTCGCTGATGTCTCTGTGAAGTGTGCCAGGAGCCAGAGTAGCATCCACCCACCTGGGAGGGATTCCTTGTACACTAGTGGCCGTTTCTGTTGATTGTTGGAACAATTCGCCCTCTGATGGGGTACTAGAGCTCCATCAAAAGCTCACCACCTCTTGCACTAACTCGATATAGTGCCTGGTGTGAATGCGTTCAATAGCTCCAGGTTCACTCGAATGTGTGATTATAGCTGATGTCATCCGGTGGTATTTGAGACAGGAGGGATCATCTGTAACATACGTTCTCTGATTGTTTCCCGTTCGAGGGAGTGCCGCTGCTTGGTTGCAGGGCATGCCTCCCATTTGCCCTGTCCCCCCCCGATCTGCTTGGACTGCTTAGAGGATAAAAACAGACGTCCCAACATTATGTCGCTAAAGTATGCAGGTAGCTGATTCCCACTCTCTGGGCACGATTGTTCCTTTTCAGCAGTGAGTTTAGGGGCATTATCCCACCCTTCAGAATACGTCTATTGTAAATAAAAATTAAGAGCATTGTGTGGCTGTCATATTTTTGGCATTATTACTGCCGATGGTTGACTCGAAGCTGTCATAGGAAAACGTGTAATAGACTTCAAAAGTCTTCTCTATTGCCTTATAAATGACTCCTTGACAGCTTGGCCCGAATCGGTTTGTGACTCAGTACCACTGAGCCGGTGATCTGGTCGAAGGGTGTACTGGGACATCCGGGTAATGGATGGGGTGGGAGGTGAGCACCACCTTTCATCTAGAAACTAGACCATGGCTGCTCGAATCTCCCGACTGGTCCTGCGTCTGATTGGTCGCCTGGAGTGCTTCGTGCCCACGTACACCTGTTTGAAGAGGGCAAAGTTAGTTTTGTTTTGTTTTCGAGCATCCTGTTGTGTTATGCTAGAGGGATGGGAAAATAATACTCCTAGTTGTTGTTACTGCCAGTGACGCAAAACAAATGGTTTACTAAGAATGTATTCCTTTAAGACAGAGAGTGAGCCTTGTATAAATTGCTATATACCCGGCCCAAGCCGGAAGTTTCGACCATTACGTGTCTCAGTATATTCGTTGCTTGCAGTACTCAGCTGCCCCTACATTCTTTATTAGAAACCGTTTGCCTCTGCTGCGACACCTCCTCTGCGAAGCTGCGCGATGATTGAAGTACAATTACCATTTGCAAGAGCCGTGGTCGGCCTGGAGACGGTGGGATTGGCGGCGGCGGGGCGCTGTCACATCCAGTTCCTCTCTGACGCCGCTCCAATGCCGTACCGAATAGAGTGGCCGCCCTCTCCACTTCAATCGCCCCGCTCCGGCGCCCACCACCCCTCCCCACCCCACCCCTCCCCCCTCCCTCCCGCTGTCCGGGATGGCTTATTTTTAATCGAAATGGCCGGAGCGGTATGCTGTGTTGAATTGCGACGCTTGACAATATATACCGCCGGAAGCGCGTGTAGTTTATGGTTTTGTCGGGCGTACACTGTTCTCTGTAGGCAACTGAGGACTCCGCCTCCGCTTATTCACCCCAAACTGCAACGTTTGCCACGCCAGGTTGGGTAGGATGTGCGGCTCCAGGAGGCGCTGCGTGTTCCCTCAGAGCACGCCTTTTGCCTCTACGTAGTTACAATTGAGGTTCAACACTAAATTGACGGGCTCTGTGTATCTATCGCGGGCTAGGGAACTCGTCTGTCCCTAGTCAGTGACTAGGGCAACCCGTTCAGTGACGAGAACAACCCGGTCAGTGAGTAGGGCAAGCTGTTCAGTGGCTAGTACAACCCGTTCCCTGACCCGGGAAACCTGCTAAATGACCAGCACAGCTCGTCCAGGGTCCAGTGCAGCCTGTTCAGGGATCAGTATAACTCGGTCAGTGACCAGTACAACCCGTTCAGTGACCAGTGAAACCTGTTCAGTGACCAGTAGGTACTACCCGTTCAGTGACCAGTAGGTACTACCCGTTCAGTGACCATTAGGTACTACCCGTTCAGTGACCAGTGAAACCCGTTCAGTGGCCAGTGAAACCCGTTCAGTGACCAGTGAAACTATTTAAAGTACCCTGAGTGAAACCTGTTCATTGACCAGTACAGCCTATACACTGTCCAGTGACCAGTACAACCTGTTCAGTGACCAATACAACCTGTTCAGTGACCAGTACTACCCGTTCAGTGACCAGTAGGTACTACCCGTTCAGTGACCAGTAGGTACTACCCGTTCAGTGACCAGACCCGCCCGTTCAGTGACCAGTGAAACTATTTAAAGTACCCTGAGTGAAACCTGTTCTTTGACCAGTACAGCCTATACATGTTCAGTGACCAGTAAACCTGTCAGTGACCAGTACAACCTGTTCGGTGACCAGTACAACCCTTTCAGTGACCAGTGAAACCTGTTCATTGACCAGTACAGCCTGTACACTGTTCAGTGACCAGTACTGCCCGTTCAGTGACCTGTACAACCCGTTCAGTGACCTGTACAACCCGTTCAGTGACCAGTACTACCCGTTCAGTGACGCAGCCCTTTTGCCAGTAGGCGGGGTGGAGTGGGAGGGAGAGCGCTCTGCAGAATATTGGCTGCGCTCGGGTTGTTTGCTGCTCAGAGCTGATAACACTGGCCGACTGGCAATTGGGCAGGGCTAGATTGAAGCGCCGTAGAATTCAGTTTTTAAAGTTCGACTATTTAGCCAGCGAGAAAATGTGTATCGTGTTATTGCAAACGTAAAACTAAATCGTAGAGTTACGTGTTGTGGCAGACTATACTTGCAGCAGAAGATCTGAATATGTCGCCTGTGCGGCTGTGTTGTCAATTGCTCTCGATACCGCTCCGTCTGAAATAACCCACTGAACAGTTAATACCTGGATATAGATTATACAATCAAGGGGAGAGATGGGCGTCCTGTTCCTACTAAAGAAACTGTCCCCCTCCCCTCCACTTCTCTGTTAGGTTTTCTTATTTTGCATGAAAATTGGGATAGGGTGGGTGGAGCTGAGACAACATATATCTTATTTGGATATATACATTGATAGGTTTTGGAGTGCTGAGGCGAGGAGCATATTTATCAGTTGACAAGGTGTATACTGGCCTGTCTCCTCGAATCCTGGATGTAAAATACACTTAGATTATATGTTCAGGCACAGCCCTTCATCAGAATCCTGCCTGATTCTGATCAAGGGCTGTGCCTGAACATATAATCTAAGTGTGTTTTACATCCAGGATTCGGGGAGACGGACCCGTATACACCTTTTCAACTTATTTTGATATTTGTGGAAGAGCTGCAATATTCTGACCTGAGATTCGATTCCAACCGCCCTGTGTTTGGGCCCGTCAGAACAAAACGTTCCGGTTAGAATGGTTGGCTTGAACCTCTACACAGGCACAGCTAATGAAATATGCCGCTCTCCATACCCGTTTCCCTCGTAGTATTCGCCTTATTTAGCAGGACTGACGTCTTGCTCTGGGTGTCTGGTAGATCCTATTTTTTGCGTCAAATTGTCCGGAATTTGTGTTAATTTAGACTTTTCTCTCCCGTCTCCTTCTATCTCCCGGTGCCAGCGTACACGAAAAGTCTTTTGTTTGCAGTTCGTCTACTGCTTTGGAAGGCTGCTGACTGAAACATCAAGAATGATTTTGTTTGCCCAGAATGGCAACTCCGCATTACCCTGCTGTTGGCACTTTCAATGTCTAACGTTTAAAGCCGGTTGTGTCGGTATGGGCGGTCTAGTTGGGAGCAGCCAACCAGCAGTCTAGTAGGGAACAACCAATCAGCGGTCTGGTCAGAAAGAAATAATCGGCGGTCTAGTCAGGAACAAACAATCGGCGGTCTCATCGTCAACAGCCGATCGGCAGACTTACAACCACAATCAAGTTTCACGCCCGTCGTTATTTGGTCACAAAGTATCTTTATTATTTGGTAAGAATTTGGTGATATGTCACAGGGGTTTCCTGAGTGCTCGTAGATATTTATAACCGAATCACAAATAGTTTAATCAAATCCCAAACGGTGTCTCTGCTCAGGTCTATGGAGTTCAGGGTAGCTTCAGCACAGGCACAACACCCATTCATTCACAGCCTCCATTGATTGGACGGTAAATCAAACAATTTTACAAAAATCACAAATTAGGAAAGTAAGTCAGTTCCCTGAATTTAATCAAACATTCTAACACCAGCCTGCTCTGGCTGGATTGGTTTGGACCAGTCCAAGTTTTTAACCCCAACAGCGCTCCCGACCAGCCAATCCTGCATGCGGTGGATGTTGCGTTGCCAGGTGTTTGCCGGGCGCCGTTATCAGCACGTGTGCCTCCCTCCCGCCTCGCTGCTGTCTCGTCGTCCCTGCGCTGTTTAGATAAGACTGTCTACAGTGCGGTTTTTACTGCGGGGCGGTGCCAGACGGAGACCCGGTCAGGCCCAGCCAGGCCCCCAGCCGGCGCTTGTGCTGCCTCGCTGAATACAGTGTTCTGCTGCTGTACGATATCTCACTCGCTGAATTGTGAGAGTGATACATTTGTTTCGAGAAAACTTGATGCAGTTTCACGAATGTTTTTTGATGATTTGATTCCTGCTGATTTTTCTCCTTCGTAAGGATGGTGGTCAATAGAGACAACAGAGGTCTCTGACAGAAATAAATCATAGCAGAGAATGGTACTTTGTCCCGTCTTACGGAAACATTTGTGAGCTAATTGATTGCATGTAGAATGCTCATGCGTGGTGATATCGGTTTGAAGTGCCTTGCCCATCCTTAATTCCAACGGCCGTTTTCTGTAGGATTCCGTGTTAGTGTTTTTGCTGATACCAGGGGCGCGATAAATGGGCCTGTCTGCCGCAATTTTCGTAACCGTTAAGCACGATTCACTTTTTGCTCACGAGGGAAAATGGCCGTCTGACTGTCTCCCACGCTGACTACCATTGCAAAAAATATGGGCTGTAATGTAGGCCATGGCCGAGATAATTGGGAACTAAGCCGGTCCACATCCGAAGTCCGAAATTTCCCAGGCAGGTCCAGGCCAATATTTTAACACACCATGGTCATTCATAAACATTCCAGTCCATATCCGTTAGATACGACTCAATCAACATAAATTGGAATCCAAATAAAAAACTACCCGAATTATCTGAACGGATTGGATTGCATCCTCCCGGATGTCCAATCCGTGACCTCTATCAGTCAACGTCGATGGCGGGCATCATCTGTGGCAGTCCCACAAATCAAATGTGTTAGAGCAAAAACGGCGACTTTGAGAGGCGACTTTTAGAGCTCATCCATTGCAAAACGTTGTGCGTCGAGTCAGCCTGTGGCTTTGAAACTACTGAAAAGCTGGTATCCCGGGCTACCCCCACTTGCATCAGCCTGGGCTTTCTCCTGTCACTATCAGCGATTTCGAGAGGTCCTCTTTGCTGACCGCTGACGTTTAGCCAGATAAGATACTCTGTCTAGAACGGCTCAAACGCAAACAGATAACCGTAATCAATCATGAGGGATACCAGGCTCGTGGGCGAGGCTGACCTTTCGCGCACTTGCACCCAAAATTAGCCTTCCGGATAATGTGTCCAGCTCAAATTTCCGGGGCGCTGGCGCCATTCTGTGGAATCGACCCGTGTGGGCTGGTCTGGGGCCATTTATTGTTTTGGGCCTGGCTGGCTGCCGACGAAATCGGACCCACCACCAACGAAGATCTGTGAGAACTCCGGAATAGCCCTACGCGGCTGGAATAAGGTATGGCCTGCCGAGAGAGACGGCAGGGGCAGATCTCTCCAACAAAGGAAGACGCCGCGTCTGCGCTGTGTTTGTTGCCCGGGAAGTCGTGAGACTGCCATCAGTGGCCAGCCCGCGGCCGAAGTCTGCGGCGGAACTCGTGGATTAATGCCGCTCACTTAGCACACACGGCCTCAGCTTCTGGGGGAAACGCTAGGTAATCGATGGCGCGGCTTCGTTGTGTTGCGCTCCCTTCTGCCTCCTGTTGGAGTTTCCAGGAATGTCAGCATAACACGGGGGCACACTTTCCATCTTCGAGCTGAAACATGGGTTTGCTTTTTATCTGCAAAGCTCTCAGCGTACGCTGTATAGCGCTGAGGAGCGAACGAAGTGGAGCATTCATATCACTCGAGGATGAGACTCTCCTCACAATCTTTGAGGAGCTATGGATCTGGCGTGCACGCGAGCGGGTACAGCCTCACGCATCGAAACAGCAAGAAACTGGGTGCGTACGCTGGAGCGAGTTGTTAAATAATTGACATTGCGTGCCGCTCGGTCCATTTTCAAACCTTCATAGGTTGGAAACTTGTGTTGGAATACTTACCGCTTCCACAGCCAGAAATCAGCGTGCATTTTGTTCCAACTCTTCTGAAATGCAAATTGCGGGGGACGTAAAGTAAGATAGGGCTGGCCGCTGCTGATGTGCCCATTTATCTACTGCGGTACTGATGTAGTGACGGCAGTTGGGTTAGGGCGGACCCAGGGGATCAATCCAGCCGTGGTCCCCTAAAGCGAGATAGAGGGGGCTAATCATTGCTGTGCCCCCACGCCCCAGAGAGTGCCCACGCCCCTAGTTGCTCATAATTGATCATTTGGGTAGAACGTGTCCGTCAGAAAAACGGATTTTCAAAGTTTTTTTCGTTTGCAAGTTACTTCTTTGAAGGTGAAAAGCTAATTGACTGCACCAGTTAAATCCTGTCAGCTACCGCCTCGCCGCTCAATATTTGTTCTTTCTTTTGCTTGCCGACATGAGTTTGTCCCTTCCAAACCAGCCGGCTGGGTCCGCGCCTGGTTGTAGCGGCCTGTAGTGACTGCGGTGGCCGCGCACCTGGCCAGCTTCCATATGGGGTGGAACGTGTCGGCTGCAGGCGTCTCCGACAGGGTGCGCTGGCACGCCCCACGGTTGATGGCCCGCCGGGCACGCCCCGCGCCCGGGAAATGGTACCGCGCTTGCCAGGGGTTGTAAGAGGGTTTTTACAGGAACGGATGCTGGTTTTTTATCATTCATTTACAAGCGATGCGCGAGTGGTTGTATATGGCTGCTGTCTGTTGAAGTTTTATTTTTGTTCGTTTCTGGGCTTCACCTGTTGTTGATTTGGAAGCGACACTAAGTTAGCAAGTGTAGCAGGACCAGCCAATACCAGTTGAACAATCAGAAAAGTCTCCGTAACAGGATCACCATAAATAACAGACCATTTTCAGACCACTGATAAGTTTTGACGTGCCATGAATACGCTTCGGCGTGTTATTAGACAGTCTATTCATGTCCCGAATGAAGCAGCTGGGCGCGTCGGAGATGCCGGGCGCTATTTCGGCACTGGCGGCGGCTGTAATGGTGTTTGGCCTGGTATGACGCGGCACATGTCATCAGTGGAGCTGCGGCTAATGGTGCGGAAGCAGCCGCCTGCTGCCTGACGCCTGACCGCGACAATCCTCTGCGTCTAACGCCGGGTCACGCCACGCCCAGAGGTCGATAGAATATCGCAAACCGTTAGCACAGTGTCCTCTCAGGCTTATATTCGAGGAAGAGCGATCGCTGCTTTTCTTTGGCTTGCTTTTGATGAAGCATTGGTAGCTAGAATATAATTATATGTAAAAAGAAGGATAGCAGAAGACTGTATTTTTTGGTAGGCGTTCTGAGAGACTAGAGTACTGTACTTACTTCACAATAGTATTGGCACTGCCCCCTGCGCATCCAAATGTACGTAGCTGAGATCGCAACGGTACACCCACGGTGAGTAGTCCGCCTCCGATCTTGAGTACATCCATTTGCATGCTCAAGTAGGCGGCGGTGGCGGCGGCAGTGTCGGTGCAGAACTAAGCTCGGCACTCTTGCTTTACCACGCTGACTAGTCGCTCACTAATCCATCCATCGATGCTGGGGGGGGGGGTGTAGAGTCGGTGGGAGTGTGCGTGAGGTCACGGGAGAGAGCTCGGCGGGAGCGATGGGTGGGGGTCGGTGCTCCGGCGTCGGCGGCTGCAGGCGGCGCCGCCGACTGACGCCTGTGCGGTGGCAGCCGACAACCGCTGAGTGAGCAGAAACAGATGAGGCGAATGTGTGGAGAAGCGGACAGTTGGAAAGGAAGGGTTGTCTGGATGAGAAGAATGGCAACTGGCAGGATATAAATATGCAGCTCATTTTACTTTTGTAGCTGTCAGTCAGACCGTATAACTCCTCGCTCTCTCTCTCTCTCTCTCTCTCTCTCTCTCTCTCTCTCTCTCTCTCTCTCTCTCTCTCTCTCCCTCTTCCTCTTCCTCTTCCTCTTGCTCTTGCTTGCCTGCCTCTTCCTGCTCTTGCTCTGCTCTGCCTGCCTTGCCTGCTCTTGCTCTGCTCTTGCTCTTGCCTTCCTCTCTCGTTCTCGTTCTCGTCTCGTCTCGCTCTTGTCCGCAGCATGGCTCTAGGGACAGTGCCCGGCATGTATTGCGAATCGTAATTGAATCATGAGCTATTCGCTCGCAGACATTTACCTTTGGCTACCGCAGCAGGCGCCCGTGGGCTCTGCATACAGCGGCCATCTGTGCTCAGGCCCCATCAGCCATCAGCCATGCCTCCGGGTACGGCCAATCTCAGTAGGAGGAAACACAAACATTGCATGCTATAGCTGCCACTGGGTAAGATAGGGGATTGTTGTGTTGTGGAGCTAATATTGTGGAGTGTAACCTGTAGGTTCCCCAGTTCAAGAACCTGGCGTATTTACACCTGATCCCCGGTGCCAGAGGAGTGAATGAATAACTTTCAAGAAAGAGGCCCAGTAAACGGTGATGTGATGTTTGGTGCTATTGTTTCCTATTCGTATGATCTTGATATGTTCCTTATGTGGTAAACGGTATGTGTGCTTCAAACCATGTAAGGTCAAAATGGACATTATTTCATGGGAATATGCCAAAGGGGAGTCTCTCTATTCTTTGCTTGCAGGGAGGGTCAGAATTTAAGGGCGGGGGCAAAATGGACTCAACTATTCATTTGCAGTCAGGACCATGGTTAGTGCCAAAATTGAACAATTAAATTGGGAAGGACACTGTTGCTCCCCCGTGCTGTCGCCTATGTATACAAGCAGCATTCATGGTAGGGCAAGCTGCTGCTGTGGGTGTGATATTAATCTAGGCCATGCGTTAAATCTTATTTAATTATCGGTATGAATGAGTATGAATTATTACTTTCAAATATATCCACGATTTGGAGCGCGATTTCTCGCGATATTTCTTCTCTAGTCGAACTAGCGTTGCGCTGCAGCTTGTTGGTTTTATCTGCACTTATTTGTCCCTCAGATTCTGGTGTAACAATTTTTGGCGATTTTCGACGCAGCAACTTCCAGGGTTATATGGCGTCGCCAACTCTCTTCCTGTAGGAAAGGGTTTATGGGGAGGCAGATTGCTCCTTGCTCAGGGAACCTGCTATGCCTTGAACACGGGTCGGCCGCGAACCTGTAACACACCAAAATGCCATCAGCAAAAACAATCCAATCCCATCCATTAAAACCGGCCAGATCATGGATCAACAACCAAAACGTCCACATTTAGCCCACACGAAATAAGCACACCACTTCCCGCCCTTGGAAAGCAGATTCTGGTGTTAGCCTTGCTTCGTCAGCATGCTATCCAAGGTACTCTTCGTGTTAGCATTAGGGACCGTATAACAGTTCGATCACAATTCAGTCACTAGTGGGCGAAAAAGCCAGTGACAGAGGCTTTGTATTGGCGTCGTGACCCCGCACCGTTCCTCGGCTGAAGGTCCGCTGACACCTGTGCACGCTCCGCGCCTGTCTGGCCCGGCGCCGCCGACCGTGTCCGTTTCCTGCGTGATTTGGCGGCTTTGACGTGCCACGTGAACAGCAGCCCTCTGTTGCCCCAGCTCTCTGTCGGCGTGCCTGGCGCTCTGGAGGTGCCACAGGCGCGTCGGCAGCTGTCACGTGGTGCGCCACGATCCCCTGTCGCAATCGACGCGCCGCCAGAGTCGCGGCTGCAGAGGAGGCTGTGTGGTGGGCCTACCGGAGACGGGAGACAGTGGTGGCGCCCTCAGGGTAGCACTCTCCTGGGCCGGCTGGTCACGAGACCAGCGAATTCCGCACTCGGGCACGCAGGCAGTCATGCGCGATATAGTTTTCGTATACTTTTTGAGACGTGAGAGCTGTATTTATCACCAAACTAGATTCGCTGCGCAAAACCAGAGAAGTACGGAGGGAGAAAACAATGTTGCTTTTGAGTGGTTTAATATATCCCTTGGGCTTTTAAAGATTGTAATTTTCCTTTTCTGTCACCAGTGGAAAATTGTATTGCATTAATTTTGTATTGCGAAGCGTGGCTGGTTCTGATAACGAAATTTCCCTTCCCTTTGCCCGGCCAGTCCACTGATGTTAAACCCTCAAACATTTGATTTGTTTAGGCGCTATGATCATGATACCACGGTATTATATACCTCCTGGTTGGAACGTCTTTGAATGAACAGCAAGAAGCCGTTCTTTGGCAGTTGCGCGCCTGCGGCTCTTGGTTTTAGGCTCAGCTTCTTCCAGAGGCAACGACATGTCTGCGGTGACTCCGGACCAGGTCGAGGCCAAGGTGGGATGCTAACACACCTCTCAGATGCCAGTGTTTTGTAAACATTTTATTTCAACTAGGGTAGTAGTTGTAAGAAGCATATTGAATAATAATATGAGCTGATCGCAGCCCTGCAAGCTGTTCATAGAAGGCTGTGGAGCCGCATTCTCGGCGTGCGAATCCTGACCCACTACTTTCTCCGCATACAATAGCGTCCAGCTGAACAGGTCCACGCTTGTAATCTCGTCTGCGACCTGGATCTACCGGTTATGGATACGGCGGTGCCGCCAGCCCGGACCCCGCACGGCCGCGTGGCGGAGACGTGGCACTCGCGGCGCATACCTAACAGCCCTCCGGCCAGATATTGGTGAGCTGCTCTTCAGCTGTGCGGCCTGCGGGTCAGCTCAGCCCTGAGGAGGTCAGACACGAGGCTGAGAACACGCTTCTGCTCCGGGACCTGGCCGACTGCCGGGACAGATCTATAGCGCAGCGGGTCGTAGGGTACACATCCTGGTTTTCGCCTCATGTTTTGTTGACAAATCATGTATGCGTTATGAGGTAAACTACTAGGTACCGGAGCTCCACAGAAAGACAATGTATCGCGCTAATCAAAGCGCAAATACTGGTTTCTCATATGTTCTCTCTACGTCGCCAACAGAGTTCATATCAATATCATAAAGCGTGGATAGATATCGGAGTGCTGAGTCAAGGAGCATGATTATAAGTTGAAATATGTTTATTGGTCTGCCTCCTCATGGGTAGTTAATTCGAGGTTTAGTTACACTATGACCAAGAATTTGTTATCTTACCTGCTGTATTATGCTGATTCTGATGAAGGGCTATGTCCGAGGTCTAGTTACACTATGACCAAGAATTCGTGATCTTACCTGCTGTATTATGCTGATTCTGATGAAGGGCTATGTCTGAATATATAATCCCAGTGTATTAGCTCGATTTGGCTTCCAGGATTCGGGAAGGCAGACAAATAAACATTTGTTCAACTCAATTTCATTAAGTTCATTTCAAATTTCAAGGAGTTCATATCAAAGAGCTCATTCACATCAGCTACGGGCGGAACTGTTCATGGACTTGGTCAAACTTTTTTCAGGAAGAGTGGGGTGGTTTGCATTCGTTTTGACTCTGAGCTAATTCATGCTATGACTAAGGATGGCAAGCGTGATGGGTTTATATCAGAACTGCCCTGTCCCAGTCACTCGATTAGGGAAAGACTATGTCATTGGCATCCTAGGCCACGGCGCACCCACGGAGCATTTTGAAGGGCGGGTGAGGTATGCTTCCAGTGAATGCATGTATTGTCTGTCTGGCTCGTGAGAAAATCTCATCGGCGTTGCGTTGCACATTTCCGGTGCTTTCACCCATGTCCGGTGAACCGCAAACTTACTCGTGGAAAACATCGGTGCTGCCCAAAAGAAAGAAAACAAGTTTCAAGTAAAAATAGCAACCAACCTCCTGTACGTGCTAAGTTTTGATTGCACTTCGTAGCTCCCTGTAGGTATGAACATTACAATCGTTAGGGTGCGGTGGTAAAATTGGTCTGTGAATGCTGTTTAAGTAGAGCCCGCGTGGAGGTTTTATATGAAATTCAAGTTCTTAAACTCAGAAGTTTGCAACTTAGTGCGAAACATTTTACCTCAGTTACTTGGCACGTCTCCATCTCCTTGGTGCTTTGGGCTGTTTTGCAGTGCCGGGACTTCAACGGACATGCCTTTCCAGTGGAAAGTCTCCGCCTTTCTTGTGTCCGTGTTTCGGTGGCGGGCGGCTGGAGCCGGACTGCTAAGAGCGTATCGCTGTTACCTATCAATCAGGTCCTGTTGTCTCGAGCCTTCCTGTATTCTGCCCAGGCTTGACCCAGTCTGAGGGCGCAGGCAAGCGGATGTGCCCGTTTTTTAATGTCCCCAGTTCCTTCCAACTTGATCCCTTCAGCGTCGCGCCGTGGCGATGAAACCTCGTTGAAAATACATGACCTGCATCGTTGCATGCGTAATGTGGTTAAGCCAGTGACGGCCGAGCAACTGGCCTGTGTGACAAATGGTCATTCACTTTCTTCGACTCCATACAACGGTTGTGTAAGGTTCGATAACAGATATGCAAAACCAGCACGTTTTAGGGCGTTACCGGCGGTATGTGCACGAAATGGGTTGCGCTCGTTGAGTTTGATGGACCATTGCGCGTTTAACGTAACATGGGAGGTGGCTTTTGATCGTAAAAAGCTGTTCACATAATGCATTTTTCTCATAATGTGCTGTTGCCGTATGCCCATAATTGGGCCCGATAATCTGAGCAGCCGAGCACCCTGCATTGCTTCCTTGTTAGACCTACAAATCCAATACTGCGCCCGCAGACGTCTGGCACTGATCGCGTTGTCGTTCCAGTCATTCATGGATCCCTTGGGTGCGGGGTTGCAGGGTAGACACCGCGACGATCGCGGTGTCTCGCTGCTGAACCGCCGCGCTCTCTGACTCCCCTGGGGCCGGGGTGTGAGGTAGGCACCGGGATTTCCCGGGCGGCCGCCGGTGTGAGTGACCACCACATAACATTGCTGGAACTGGTTTTTGACACCGTTCATAATTATGATTGCGTTGCCACGCTGTTTTTTTAAGTTTGTTCTCTTTGGGCTCAGTAAATGATTATGGTGATGGTGATGATGTGTATTTATAATGATAATGATTGTTGTTATACTGACATTCCATGCGTTTCGTCAGCATTGAAGGAATATGCCGTTATATGCCGTTATATGCCGCAACGGTTGATACATGTGTTATGTGGGTTTGAGGGAGCGGGTACCTGTGCGGTCACATATCGCCCATTTCACTCATTGCCATAAAAATATTTTGAAATTGCCGGTCCTTAAGCCAAATAACTAACTAAACACAAATGTAACGTCATACTTCGTTCAACATGTTCTGTAGCTCAGAGTGGTACATTTCAGAGACTGGTGACCGTTTGATTTCAGTCGGATGTTCGTGCGGGTGACCCGTGATCGTTACCTCCACCTTGAGACCCGTGGCGGACCCGTGATCGTTACATCCACCATGAGACCCGTCGCGGACCCGTGATCGTTACCTCCACCATGAGACCCGTGGTGGACCCGTGATAGTTACCTCCACCATGAGACCCGTGGTGGACCCGTGATCGTTCCCTCCACCATGAGACCCGTGGCGGACCCGTGATCGTTACCTCCACCATGAGACCCGTGGCGGACCCGTATCGTTCCCTCCACCATGAGACCCGTGGCGGACCCGTGATCGTTCCCTCCACCATGAGACCCGTGGCGGACCCGTGATCGTTACCTCCACCATGAGACCCGTGGCGGACCCGTGATCGTTCCCTCCACCACGAGACCCGTGGCGGACCCGTGATCGTTACCTCCACCATGAGACCCGTGGCGGACCCATGATCGTTCCCTCCACCATGAGACCCGTGGCGGACCCGTGATCATTACCTCCACCATGAGACCCGTGGCACCGTATCCCACGTGACGCTATCATTGATTCACATGCCAACCTATCATTGCCCGTTCCGACTTCCGGTGAAGAATCGGCTAATCCAGCCTGTCGGCCTCGACGCACCTCCCGCTCCCACCGTCCATTCCCGTCCGCCAGAGGCCTGCATAGGATTACAATTATTGAACGAAGTCTTCCAGCCTTCATTCGGGTCGGAACGAAACGAGACGACTTCTTTTCTGAAAATGTCGACGAAAAACAGAGAGTGACGAGAGTGCACTACTTCCGGGACGAGTTGTTCAAGGTGGAATGTGGCGGCCCGGGATGGGCGCTAAATGGTGTCCTATACTGACCTCTACTGTAGGTCCATTCAAGTGTGATCGTTGTGATTTGTGGTTCGAAACTGTCGCCTTGCACGGCACAGGCTCGTGAGCATGGCGGCCTTTTGATGCCGGAAATTGTATGTTTTTTTCTGTAATGAGGCTACCCCGGTATCGAGTTGTTACCCAGTGGTGCACAGTCGTTTCACTTCTTGCCGTTGGTAGTGGCTATCCGGTTCAATCACAGCAACGGCGTCTTGGACTGGATTAGTGTCCCCTGCATTGAATGCGGCTAATAGTCAGGCGGGCTTTCGAGACGGAACCTTTTGAAATCGAGAGCATGATAAGATGCCGAGAATGCCGTTGTTGCGTCTAATATGTACAACCCAGTGGCAGATGTTTGAAACATGCTTGATTTACCTGAATACTGCTATTCTGGGAGTAGGTCTCTGAGATGCTCCTCGCGCTGATACCAGAAGAACAATGGTAGGCTGGCATGCCAGTCAACGACAGCAGCACGCGGGCTACGGTGCTACAATTCTCACGGTCGAGACAACGATCACATGTCACGCGCAGGAAGATCAGAGTGAAATTGATTTTTCTTCACCATAATTTGTCTATGAATCTTGTTCGCACAATGAAAAGGGAGAGTGCACTGTACCAAGTACGTTGTTTTAATATAAATGCCTTCCGCAATAGTGTCATAACTGCAGAATGGCGACAACATCGCGGTCAATTTAACACGCCATTACGGGGGTCTGAGCCACCTTCGGATGACGAGGGGCGGTACCGCCCCTAAGATCTCGAGAACCACGGTTGGTAGCAAAAAGGTGAACGGCGTTGGGAGCCCATCCGCTTCTCCATCGAAAATATTGGAACCATTTTTTGTCAGGTCATATTTAAGGTCACCAGAGGTAAAAACGTGCCGTCACATGCCGTCATAGGGATAACATGTAAATTAAGTTTTTCGGCCATTACATCTGAACAAGTAAAGATAGAGCAAAACGACTTGAACTATATGAATCCTCGCAGCAAGCCGAATCGAATGATATATAGTATGACCTTGGTCATACTATACCTAGTAGGTCAAACTTGACCTAGTAGGTCAAATCAAAGATTTGACCTGACCGAGGTCAGGTCAGGGTCCAATTATATAAAATGCATATCATTAGAACCGCAAAGCCAAGGCGAGTCTAATGAAGCAAAATAAACGCTCTATCACCATCTGTTACGAGTTATTCAGTAAAAACCATATTTCCCATATATTACCAATGGAAGGCATGCTTCGTACCTGACCTTAGGTCATCGATATCAAAAATACCGAACATATTTTAGAGAACTCGGTGAGCACATTATGATATACGTTTCAATTGGATAAGTTCTACCTGCTCCGACTTATGCTATCTTAAACTTTTTTTGAGGTTGGGTCACTTGACCTGTACTGGTGACCTGACCTGAGATGACCTATCCTTCAAATTTTCACAGAAGTTGCAAAAATATGAGGAAAAGGTATACCAAGTACGGCGGCGTGCAGCGCCGCCGTTTTTCTGCTGTCCCCGAAAAACCCGAGGGGGCGGTACCCGCCCCCTCCCGTCAATGCGCGTGTTAATACGCATGGGATTGCCCGGCACGGGAGTCACACAGAGAGCAATGAGCCTAACATTCCCCTGGTTATTTTCGCCGAGTTGATGCATATCAGCACAGTATATTTCCTTGAGGTCAGTCACCAACCCAACGAAGGGGTGCAGGTGGCAAAAAGCCCCGTACCGAGCGGCTGACTTGAACAAGTGTGTTGTCAAAGGTGGAAGGAGCCCAGGTGCCTCCTTCTGTGCCTTTCATTCATTTCTACGGTGCCTTGCGAACACAGTCTTGGGTCAAGTACCAGAACGCAGTGGTGATGCATTCTGAAATTGTGAAAGGCAATTACTCTAGTTCTTTTAAGCTAACTGTTGTGGATGGTTAGATGAGTTGATTTGCACAAATCCATTCAGCCTATTTTTTTCTTCATTTTTGGCAATATTATTTTTTGTCGATGATGTGCGATCACCCTGCTTTTTAATCTTATACTTACTTGTCCACCTGCTGGTCCTTTTAAAAACACATCCGGCCCGATTTGTTCACAAGTTCGTAAATATGTCAGGCATTACAAATCATTCGTTCATAATTTTTAGATGTTAGTGATTTTATAACTTCTCGGCAGTTATAAGTATAGGAACGTACTAACGAGCTATTATGAGGGGGCTTAGTCCCATTGATCAAATGTCATCTATAAATCAATATATTAATTGGCATCGCGCTGCAAGTGGGGGAATGGGGACACCTCCCCTCATACTCACGAGTCAGAGATAGGGACGTCCCTCTCAAAATTTTGGGACTCGACCAGGGCTGTGTGCATTTCTGCCCTATTACGTGCGTGAGCCTTCTGAAATGTGCTAACGTGTATCTTCGTTGGCGCTTTCAAAGACAACCAGTATGCTGGAAATTCGCCTCCCTCCTGGTCACCGCCAGTCCGAGGCTGCCCATCCCCGCCCTTTCCCCCAGTGAAAGTTAGTGGTGACGCTCCTGATATAAAGATCAATTAATTAATAAATGAGTATTGTTACCTTGTGAATTACCCGGATGTGACGCCAGCATTCCTTTCACGCACACATGAGCTCACCGTTTTAAATTGGCCGTGATTTCGCAGCGATATCCACTAGAAACTTGAACTTTGTCGGTGGACAGTCGTATAATTGTTCCCGGTTTTCCCAATTGGCGATTGTCCGTGACGCCAGAATGACCCAGTCTGTCCTTTTTTCCAGGGCAAGCGGTACGTGCACGGGATTGGCTCTCAGACGCGTAACTCGCTGTATCACCTTCACAACGGACGTGACGTTGTCATGGCAACCACCTGTAAGCACGGCAAGAGCTGGCGGGAGCTGCAGGACGAGCGCTGTGACCAGGACAACGCCGAGTTCGACCGGTAAGTGGAAACCGCATGCATAACAGATGAATGCGCTCTGTGGAGGTAGGCTTGGTATTCAAGACACATGCGAGCTGGCACGGATACTCTGAGATTAGTGAGAGGTGAAAAGACTCGCCTTCTGCGTATGACATGTCATAGGGAATTGATGGATGATGATCCACTGGTTGAAAGGGGGTATATTTTCCAATTTTTTTCACCGCTAGCTCTTCAGGCAGATGTGTTACTCGTGAGCATTGGCTGAAAGTTTGATTTGCGGCGCATTTGATGTGGTCTCTCAGTACAGCTGTACCAAATCGTATCATAAGCGAATCCACGGGGTAAAGGGGACACAAGCTCCCTCCGGTCCAGCGTCGGCGCCCCCCTGGAATGAATGCAAGAAGTGGTGCCCCGCTCTGCAATTTGTCGCTCCCTGTGCTGATAGATGAGGCCACCGACACATTGCGCCCCTGTTGTCCAAATGGCGCCACTCCCCATGTCGTGTGAAATATGTTAAGCTAGATTTACGGATCGGTGTTTGCTTACTGCATGATAGGCGTGGCTGCAGTGATGAAGCAGACTCAGTGTACAGTGGAGGATCCAAGGGGGGGGGGCAAAAAAGGCATTTGCTCCCCCCAAACGGAAAAGCTCGGGGCAAAACTATGTTTTTGCCCCCCCAAGTGATCGACCTCTTTTTCCCCCGACTGCTTTTTAGTTTATAAGCAAGATTTTGGTACTTCAACTCGCAACTTCAAACTTCAAACAGAACCAGTTAAGTTCAGTGTAAACATTGGACCTTGGACTGAAAAAGTATCTCGAGTCCATATTTTTCATCCCGTGACGTTTTTTGCCTTTCGCCTCAAATACCCAAAATTGTACCGGTAGGTGATATTGGAGCGCAGCTTTCACGGTGTGACGTTTTTCTTCTTCTTTTTCTTTTTTTCTTTTCGACTTTTGACTTTGGTTTGCCCCTCCCAAACCGACCGGCTAGATCCGCCACTGTCAGTGTATGGACCTTCACTTCATGCAGCTTAGTTCATGCGGCTCGGCATCCCGCTCCGACGGCTGAAATGCTGGCAGGTGTTGACAAGTTGTTTTGTTTCGGAAAAATACTGACACTGTCCGAGGGAAGAATCACCATTGGAATGCTTCCGTAATAGGTACAAGCATTCGGGAACAGGAAGTTTCTTGTCATTTTTTTCAGTGAACATCAGTGCGACTCGGCTGCTCAGAAAAATTGGCGACAGCACCTTGCGGTTGAAATACTGCAAGAAATTAAGGCACGAAACCCATGACAAGCTTGTAAAAGAGCATTCACCCGAAATCGCACCATCGCTTGTGTGCAATGTGTGCACGTACTGCCGGTTCCATACTGATTGGTAGGTATTAGGCCGCGGTCGTTTTTGCGAAATATCTCTGAAGTGATGTTTCCTGCCGACACCATTGTTGCCTCACTTGCTGCGTTTTAACTGGGTGCATGAACTGACGTGCAAAAATATTTCATTTGGTTCAAAACTCGGAAGTAATTGAGAAAAGACACAGAATATCATCGCGATCGGTGAAAACAGTTTTATGTCCATAGTTTTCCAAATCGACGTCTCAGGCAGCTCGCAGGGGCCCACATTTAAAGTGCTCGTCAAAATACATTACTAGAGACGCAATCTTTTGTGAGAAGTGTAATCGTGTTTAAGATATTTCTTAAAACAACTGACACTAATACCTACCAACCAGTGTGGAACCGGCTGTACATATCGGAGAAAACAGAACCGGCCCAATTTGCTATTGCGCAATGACAGTTATCCGTCTGGGCCGGGGTGTGATGTGCCTCTGCTTCGCGCAGTGACGGCCCCATGCAACGACTGTTCATTATTCCGATCAAGATAGCGTTCACAGAGCGTGACATGCACTGCAAATTAATGGCGGCACCGTGGCTTACTGGTCTGAGACTTAATTCGAACGGATCGTTCCTTGCCATTCGAGTCAGATTGGATCTCGGAGCCTGCTGGGTGACCGTTCGGCAGCCTCTCTCCCGTCTGGGCTCCTTTCTCTCCCTCTCTGGCCGGTACAGGCTCCAGATTTACAACGCACGACCCGGCCAGAACGGTGCCGGTCGTAGGCCGGGCTAAGCCAGCTGGACTAGATGCAAATGCTCTCCTCGACAGACGCACATTTAAGCCTGACAGAGCCGCCCGCGCCGGGCAGCATTAGCTCGGGCTGCCGCTCTGCCGTGGCCCAGTTTACGCCTCGTGAGCGAGATGCGTCGGGAAAGGACGGACGTGATCGTTGCGCTGCCTTTGCAGACCAGAACGGCCAGCTGGAGCCAGTTAATTTCCTTGCAGAGTGTATTTAGGAGGAATAGCTGTGACTAAGAGCTGCCATGGAAGAGCCCCTCGCGAATCGTTCCACATGGGTGAGCCCATCTCAGCTATTGGCTGGTTGGAGCCACAGAGCGAGCGGGAGCCACAGAGCGAGAGGGAGCCACAGAGCTGACGGGAGCCACAGAGCGAGCGGGAGCCACAGAGCTGACGGGAGCCACAGAGCTAACGGGAGCCACAGAGCTGACGGGAGCCACAGAGCTGACGGGAGCCACAGAGCTAACGGGAGCCACAGAGCTGACGGGAGCCACAGAGCTGACGGGAGCCACAGAGCTGACGGGAGCCACAGAGCTGACGGGAGCCACAGAGCTGACGGGAGCCACAGAGCTGACGGGAGCCACAGAGCTAACGGGAGTCACAGAGCTGACGGGAGCCACAGAGCTGACGGGAGCCACAGAGCTGACGGGAGCCACAGAGCTGACGGGAGCCACAGAGCTGACGGGAGTCACAGAGCTGACGGTAGTCACAGAGCGAGCGGGAGCCACAGAGCGAGCGGGAGCCACAGAGCTGACGGGAGCCACAGAGCGAGAGGGAGCCACAGAGCTGACGGGAGCCACAGAGCGAGAGGGAGCCACAGAGCTGACGGGAGCCACAGAGCTGACGGGAGTCACAGAGCTGACGGGAGCCACAGAGCTGACGGGAGCCACAGAGCTGACGGGAGCCACAGAGCTGACGGGAGCCACAGAGCTGACGGGAGCCACAGAGCTAACGGGAGTCACAGAGCTGACGGGAGCCACAGAGCTGACGGGAGCCACAGAGCTGACGGGAGCCACAGAGCTGACGGGAGCCACAGAGCTGACGGGAGTCACAGAGCTGACGGTAGTCACAGAGCTGGCGGGAGCCACAGAGCGAGCGGGAGCCACAGAGCTGGCGGGAGTCACAGAGTGGACAGGAGTCACAGAGCTGGTGGGCCGACCCACTGACCAGGCTGACGCGCTAACTATGGCGATGCGGCGTCGGCAGTGTATCAGTAGATTGTGTAGCAGTGTATCAGTAGACTGCAACAGTGTATCTGCAGATCGCGTAACCGTGTATCAGTAGATCGTGTAACCGTGTATCAGTAGATTGTAACGGTCCATCAGTAGACTGAAACAGTGTATCTGCAGATCGTGTAACCGTGTATCAGTAGACTGTAACGGTCCATCAGTAGACTGAAACAGTGTATCTGCAGATCGTGTAACCGTGTATCAGTAGACTGTAACGGTCCATCAGTTGTATCTGCAGATCGTGTAACCGTGTATCAGTAGACTGTAACGGTCCATCAGTAGACTGAAACAGTGTATCTGTAGATCGTGTAACCGTGTATCAGTGGACTGCAACGGTGTATCTGCAGATCGTGTAACCGTATATCAGTATACTGCAGCAGTGTGTCAGCGGAATGTGTAACAGTGTGTCAGCAGATCGTGTAACCGTGTATCAGCAGAATGCAACAATGTATCAGCAGACCATGTAATTGTGTATAAACTGACCATGTAGAAGTGTATCAGCCGACTGTAGCAGCGTATCAGCCGACTGACACCTGTGTGACGGGTGGTTTATCGTGTCGACCGAAAAAGCCGCCCCGGCGAGCCGCCGCAGCTGGGTGGGCTCGGTTTCGACAGGCACTTGGCGTTGTCGTCACGAACGATTGGATTCCGACGAATTGTGGCGCGGTTGGTGACGTGGGCGAGCAGACGCCGGTGACGATAGCTGACACTGTGGACGGAGCTCTGTTTTCTGGAATCACGGAGCGACGCTTCTGTTGGACATTGTTAAGGGACGGTTCTAAATGCCATCATGAGGGCATGTTTGCTAATGCCTCCTAGGTATCTCCATTGAGTTATATTTTCGAACCAGCTAATTTGAACTATGTCGCCAGGCCTTCACATTTTAAAGCACCAACCCCATCGCGTTGAATGGAAATAAGGAGCTAAAATGACCTTGACCTCCCAATATTCTGGATATTCCCCAGATCCGGATGGAGGTGTCCCTCATGCTGGTTTGTGCAATTTGTAAAACGTTTTAAAGAATTGTTGAGCCTCTTTTTCGACCCCAGCCGTTACTGTCTCGGATGTGGAGGCCAGTTTGTGAAAGCCAGATTGAAGCAGTACATCTAGTCTGTCTGAGTCGCGCCCCTGAGCCTGTCTGGTGACCCCGCTGCACGCGCGAGCTCACGCCTGGACCTCGCCGGGAGCTCACGCCCGGACCTCGGAGGGAGCTCACGCCCGGACCTTGCCGGGAGTTCACACCGGATCTCAGTGGGAGCTCACGCCCGGACCTCGCCGGAGTTCACGCCCGGACCTCGCCGGGAGCTCACGCCCGGACCTCGGAGGGAGCTCACGCCCGGACCTTGCCGGGAGCTCACGCCCGGACCTCAGTGGGAGCTCACGCCCGGACCTCAGTGGGAGTTCACGCCCGGACCTCGGCGGGAGTTCACGCCCAGACCTCGGCGGGAGCTCACGCCCGGACCTCAGTGGGAGTTCACGCCCGGACCTCAGTGGGAGTTCACGCCCGGACCTCGGCGGGAGTTCACGCCCAGACCTCGGCGGGAGCTCACGCCCGGACCTCGGCGGGAGTTCACGCCCAGACCTCGGCGGGAGTTCACGCCCGGACCTCGGCGGGAGTTCACGCCCGGACCTCGGCGGGAGTCACGCCGGCCGGCGGTCCAGTGCCAGAGGTGCGGGGTTAGGAGAGCACGCCAGCTGGCGCAGCGCTGCCCTGAAGGCTATTGGTCCCACTGGAAACGCCACCCAAATAGCTGTGTCCAATTAAACGGCACCGGGGCGGCCGGCCGTCAGCTGCGCGTGACGTCACGTGTGCACTCGTGACGCAATAACACGCCCGCGCCGGCGGCTGACGGGTCAAACGGTGGCACGTGCTGAACTGCTGACACGGGTGCCGAACGGCCAAGTTGTCAAAGCGCGCTGTGAAGCCTCGAAAAATAACAACAGGCACGTGCGGAGGTCGGGCAGATTCCGCGACCGCGCTGAACCGAAGACCGGGCTGATACCGTACGAAGATCAGCGATACAGGTGTCTGCTCCTTCTCTGTACCGCTCAGCTCATGATAAGGCAGTCCTCCGGGGAGCAGAATGATTGATATGGGGGAATGTGTCGGTGATCTGGCGATTCAGCACCCTGATGAATGATCGCAGGTTACTGGCCACGGGGCTGAGATCGCGTGTCGACGCTTATGATCGCTCTCGGCACCAGTATAGTTAATAACAGCCGTCCTGACATTGTTTCACACCTTTCGCTCGGCGATCGACAACGGTCACCCGGAGACGAGTATTGTAAACCGCGATCCCAATCTCATAATTATATAAATGAAGTATAAGATAGTAAATGTCGATTGACGGCCTTGATAATTGTACTTGTTTAAGAAGAAGAGGGCTTTTCACATTAACCCTCGCCCCACCGGGGGCATCGATGGCCCCCTAAGGTTTTTCCGGGATAGCAAAAGAACGACGAGGTGCACCACCGTGATTGAGTGTTATATCTCTCACCACATTGTTTTCCCACCATCCCTGAAATTTTTTACCCCGGATCACCCAATGTCAGGTCACCAGGCGAGGTCAACCAAGGTCACCTCATTTCAACTTCTGAGCTCTATAAGAGCTACATTTCGAACTCGATCGATTTGAAACTTCCTGAACTTTATCACCCGTCCAGGGTCTACAAGGTGTATATCCGGCATTTTTCGATTTCGTGACCTGAGGTCAGGTCACTAGGTGACCTCTCCCTTTGAAAAAGCATGGGGAATAGCTGTCTTATGATCTAAAAGTCACAAAAACGATTGAAAATGCTGGGCTTGCTCAGAAAAGCGTTCTTAGACACCTTTTCACGGATCCCAGGAGCCATACTTTCCCTTTGACCTCTCCAAGGTCATTCAAGGTCACCAGGGGTCAAAAACAGTTCTTTGAAAATAACTTTTGACCCAATTAAGCTAGAGCAGCGCTGAATCAAACACCATCCTGCATGTCTCGTCACTGGCTTTCATTTGATATACGGCAAGGTCACTTTCGCACTTTCTTGACCTTAGGTCATTTTAGGTCGCGAGGTGACCTCTGGAGGTCAAACTACTGGCGGGAGGTCTTTACGTCTCACATAGCGGAAAAGGGTATGGCATTTTCCAATCAAATGTACCTTACCAGATCTCAATAGCTCTAATGGCATAAGAGTTATGCCCAGTTTGCTTAACCCTCGCCCCACCGGGGGCCATCGATGGCCCCCCTAAGGTTTTTCCGGGATAGCAGAAAAACGACGAGGCGCAGCACCGTGGTTGAGGGCTCTACCTCTCACTGCATCATTTTCCCATCATCCCTGAAATTTTTTACCCCGGGTCATCCAAGGTCAGGTCACCAGACTAGGTCAACCAAGGTCACCTCACTTCAACTTTAGAGCTCTGTAAGAGCTACATTTCAAAGTGGATCGATTTGAAACTTCCTACACTTCATGACCCGTCCAGGGTCTACAAGGTGTATTTCCGGGATTTTTCGATTTCGTGCCCTGAGGTCAGGTCACGAGGCGACCTCTCCTATTGGAAAAGCATGGGAAAAGCTGTTTCATGATATAAAAGCCACAAAAATGATTGCAAATACTCAGACTGCTCAGAACAGCGTTTTTGGACACTCTTTCACAGATCCCAGGGGTCATATTTGCCCTTTGAATTTTCCAAGGTCATCCAAGGTCACCAGAGGTCAAAAACAGTATTTTGACAATAACTTTTGACCTAATTAAGCTAGAGCGGTGAAACAAACACCATCGTGTTTGTCGTGTCACTGGCTTTCATTTTATATA
Source organism: Lepas anatifera (assembly GCA_034440635.1). Classification (NCBI taxonomy): domain Eukaryota; kingdom Metazoa; phylum Arthropoda; class Thecostraca; family Lepadidae; genus Lepas; species Lepas anatifera. Next base: position 434,726 of record JAOTON010000595.1, on the reverse strand, counting down.
CGGCAAGGTCACTTTTTGACCTTTCGTGACCTCAGGTCATATTAGGTCACGAGGTGACCTCTGGAGGTCAAACCACTGGCGGGAGGTCTTTATGTTCCGCATAGCGGAAAAAATACTGGCAATTTGCTATCAAATGTACTTTACCAGGCCTCAATAGCTCTAATGACATAAGAGTTATGCCCAGTTTGCTTAATCATTGCATATTTGAGTGAAAATAGCCAATCTTGACCTAATTTGACCTCTGGAGGTCAAACTATTGACCTGAGCGCTTAAACATTCAAGGTAATTTCCCACTGAATTAATGCGAGCTTTCTAATGCACTTTGCAGATTTGCGCTAACCCCCATATTTTCGGAGTTAGAGGGGGGCCATCGATGCCCCCCGTGGGGCGAAGGTGTCGCCGGACCCCCGGTGGGGCGCGGGTTAAGCATTGCATATTTGAGTGAAAATAGCCGGTCTTGACCTAACTTGACCTCTGGAGGTGAAACTATTGACCTGAGCGCTTAAACATGCAAGGTAGTTTCCTACTGAATTCATGCGAGCTTTCTAATGCACTTTGCATATTTGCGCTAACCCCCATATTTTCGAAGTTAGAGGGGGCATCGATGGCCCCCGGTGGGGCGAAGGTGGTGCCGGACCCTCGGTGGGACGCGGGTTAATCTGTTGGGAATATTGATTTGTAGTCGATATTTAAATTTCAACATGCTGAAATGAACCAGACAAATGAGGTGCATGTATTAAATTATTTATACTACAATAGAGATACTGTCACATACATATGTTGCAGAGATACTGTCACATACATATGTTGCAGATAATCTTCGCAATAAATCATTTTCAATCCCGGCACCTGTCCGCTAGAGCCTATTCCACGACAAACGGATGCTGTTGAGGAGGGCGGTGATCCAGTAAAGGAAGCGTCGCGCGTTGGTACATGTTTGCACAGTTACCAGAACTATGGGCGTAAAATGTCCGAAAATGGGGTTGGCCAATACTGCGTTGATGCCTTTTTGAACGAAGCTCAAAATTTGTCCTCAAAATATGCCACCAGAATTATCAATGATTGTCGATGCTGACTGCTTGTTTACTAAATATGTTGTACTTTGACTCATGTGCCCGTTGTAGGCTGAAGATGATAATGGCAGACTTAAGCTCCCTCTTTTACTGCTTTATTTTCTCTCAGGGAGGCTATATATTTTGAGCTGTCTGTGCAGAAGAAGTTCTCGCTTGCAATGATGAATGTCATGCCCTTATAGTCGTTTCCGTATGGCAACTCAACTGTATCCTTCATACCGACTACAATAACTACATATTCCGAGCATGTTTCGGCTATCAGCACACTTCGTGCCGCCGATTGGCTAATCTGTCAGAGACTCGTCCCGTTCCTTTGGAGCCTTGCCAGCCTCTGAGTCGGAGCAGCTGTCCTGGTGGTTTCCTCTGTGGACCTGTACGGGGGCCGGTGCGGTGTTGTAGTCCCTGTAGCAGTCGCGTTTGGACCTGCTGGCAGGTGGAATTGATGGCAACAGGCTAGCACTTAGTTCTGAGTGGAACGGCAGAGGGCCGAGCGTAGGCAGCTGTTGTGGTGTCATCGCCTTCGAGTTGATGCCGATGACTTGTACGCTGCACTGGGTGAAGTGAGAGACCGGTGTGGTAGTGTTTGAGACTCTGCGCTCGACTTGGTGGATATATATGTATATCTCATTTGAAGCTTTAGCATGAGCAGTGGACCATTTAAAGCGATCGAGCTACGGCATTGGGTCGCACCACCCCCGTCCTTTTTTATCACGTCAACCCGCTAAATGTGGTCTGTCTCCAATGCTGCGTCCCCAATGCCATTCAATCGCTCCACCCCCGCTCGCCATCATGCTTATTATCACTGACGTGTCTTGTGTCGTGGACATAGGAAACCTATTCAGCAGAAACACACAGGAGATGATAAAAGGAATTGTACCTTTTAACACACCAGGAAAGGGCCGATGTTTACAAGATAGGTAGTACGCCAGCGCTTAAAGGGAATGTGGCACCTTGGTCGAATCCTGGAGTTTAGTGTATTTAGGCGTACTTTTAGCCTAAAATAATGAAACCACTCATGATTTCTCTGAAAAGTGTACAACAAGCTCAATATTTTCATTTTTAAAATACTCCTCTAGGAAAAGAAATAAATATCAGCCTGTGGATGATGTCATGATCTGCCAACCACTACCATACTTGAAAGCCTTCAAGGGCTTCAATTGGCTGATGCTCATCGTGACGTCAGCATATGTCGTCACACCAACGGCCATGACAACTGTGGCCTGCTGCTAGGGGTACAAGAGGGGTACATTTCAGGTAGGTTTTAGCTTTTTTCTAGGGAAATCTCGAGTTCCAAGACAAATGATATATTGAGTACCGGGTTTTCCGACTTGCTTTACAACTTGGCTATCTCAGTTAAAATCACGTTATGAAGGTGCCACCTTCCCTTTAAGCGTCACCACCGGCAACAAAGTGAGGGGACCAGTGCATTTTCAATCTGCTGATGACTAGAAACTCATCGGATTTGGCCTCATTGTTGCCTTCCGTACTGGCTGGTTTCACCATTTTCAGATTCCTTCTCAATTTGTTGAAATTAGAAAATTCCCGGAGGAAAAGTGGGTGGCCAGCCCCCTCCCCGCTATTTGGAAAGGTATGCGCTATTTGGAAAGGTATGGAAAGGTATGGTTGGGGGCACGTGAACAACTTGCACGTTCAGTGCAGTCACCGATTTCTGCAGAATACGGAGGCGCCTGTTTCTGAAAGGCAATCCCTGTTTCTGTGTGGGGTCGCACATTTTCCTTCCATCGGCCTTGAAAGGGAGGGTGGTCCGCGTCATTGTGAAGCGATAGCTCGTCAGGGGTTTTTAACGCCCCTTGCTCCTTCCTGTCTTAACTGATGCTGACGTTCTCGTAAGGTTTCAAGCCCAGTAGTGACATATGCTGAGCAATTTTCGTTTTAAACTGTAGAACCTTCGAGCAGTGCGATTTCAAGAGCGGCTGATTCGCCTATAAAGCCTCGCATTTCATTCCATATCACCATATTTTCATATCCATAATTGTATACAACGATTTTTTTAAAGCTGTCGGTCATATAAAGGCAAAATATAGAGGATATGTTTGAGTAGTAAAATAAGGTTATGATCGCGAACGTGTCAGAAATGTTTTTTTCAGTTAAACTGAGAGGCCAAAACGACGACACGTTTTAATCTCAAGTTATTATTATTTCGCTGACGTCAAAGGCCTGACGTTGATCCTGCTATAAAAACACGATCTTTTTTATATGTTATGTTGACTTCACAGGTTGACAGTTCTGTAAATTTATTGAGAATAGGGCTGTATTTACATTAAATGTGGCTGGAGCTCCTGACTGGCAACAAACGGTTTGCTGTACCTTTTCTGCCCCTTTCAAGGCCGCAGTAAAAAGGACGCAGATTCGTTTGTGTTCGGTTACTGCAAATCCACGGTAGCAAGAGTGCTACGCCTGAAAGGTGGAGGAGCGGTATGTGGTGTGTCGGTCACTGAAGGGATAAATGTCCCAGATTAACACGGCAAGACGTGCGACGCTGTCAAAATCTCTGAAGCATCATAAAACCCCCCAACACTGGGGGATATATTTTTTACAAAGCAAATATTCACACATGGCTTGTCCTCAGCTCGGAAAGAGAACATGTTGCGGTCAGTTGTTGATCTTCACAGTGCCAGGAATTCAGCTAGCTGCAAGCCCACATTCCTGCCCGTCTCTGCAGCAATATCAAGAGATGACATGCTATAATCTTGGTATGACGCAGCTCAGGACGTGGCGCATACCGTGACGATGTCGTTTAGGCTGCTGACGTTACCACTGGAGCTGAAGCCGGCTAAATTCTGCCTCGTTTCCTGTTGAGACCGTCCGGCAACATTTTTGGGCGTGTTGTCAAATTGAAATGGTAGAAACCGCTCATGAGAATGTGTTTCGTGTGGTTGTGGTTTAGTGTGACCACCGTAAATACACCCAGGGGCAGATTCAGAGGGGGAGGCAATCCAGTCGTGCCCTCCTCCTCCAAGTATAATAGAGGGAGCTCTTTGGCCCCTCTCCGCTCAAAACAAATTAGTTAGTCATATTTTGATCGATTGAGGCGGACGTGTTCGTCAGTAAAAACTATTTTTAAGCGATTTTGTCGGTTCGCAAGGTACCCCCTTTTAAGGTGAAAATTTAATTCACTGCACCAGGATAATCCTGCCGACCGCTGCCTCCGCTGTTCAGCGTTTTTTTCTTATACGTTTCGCTCGTCGACAGAGGTTTGACCCCACCCCCCACAAACAGCAGGCGAGACGGAGCAAACCTGTGAGGATTCTGATCCGGCGGATACGGGGAGGAGTGTTCTTGTTCATGCCTCCCCGAAACAGCCCGGATAATTTCTTAGCTGGTAATTTTTGTTGTTTTATCCTCTCTGTCTGAAAAGCAAGCTAGTCCACTTATTTTGTCATTGAAACTAATAATGGGGTAAAATTGGACAATGCCAAATTACTTGGGGGGTAGCACATGACTGGCAGAGTTGACTGCGCCGGAGCGCTGGGAAGTCCGGGTATGCAGGTTAATATTTTTCACCCGGAACTGCTTGTCCTGGGTTCTACTCGTACCAACCTGTCATCACCACAGGCGTCGAAATCGGAGGGGACGGGGGCTGTGTGGCAGGTAACTGGCAGAGCAGGGGGACGTCCTCCCCCCCCCAAATAAAAATGTGGGTGATCGATGAGGTTTGTCATTTTACGCCTATTAACACGAACTTCCGCAAATATTCCCGAATAAGTATTGGGTGAACTGTCTCGATAGCGCCCACACGGACTGTTTTGACTGGACTCCCCCGTCGTTGCTTGGTTGGAGTCCGCCCCCTTTCTTGCACTTAGCAAACATATGGCAAACGTCTCTGCATTCCACAATTATTTAAACGAGTTCTATGAATTCCCGCGTGTGTACTGGCCTTTACACGATCAGTAGGTTAGTTGAGTGCGATGGGAAAAGGGAGGGGAGTTGCGCATTGTGCTATAATAATACCCTCAAGCTATCAAATACGCTGAAAGGTTCGATGACACACCCCGTTTCCCAAATGCACACCGCCTAAAAGTCGTCAACCGAAGTCAGTCCGAGCGGGTCGCCGTGCTGACGCCCGCTCCCAGCAAGTCGCCGTGCTGACGCCCGCTCCCAGCAGGTCACCGTGCTGGCGCCCACCCCCAGTAGGTCGCCGTGCTCACGCCCGCCCCCAGCAGGTCGCCGTGCTGACGCCCGCCCCCAGTAGGTCGCCGTGCTGACGCCCGCCCCCAGTCGGTCGCCGTCCTGACGTCCTCCCCAGCAGGTCGCCGTGCTGACGCCCGCCCCCAGCAGGTCGCCGTGCTGATGCCCGCTTCCAGCGGGTCGCCGTGCTGATGCCCGCCTCCAGCGGGTCGCCGTGCTGACGCCCGCCTCCAGTAGGTTGCCGTGCTGACGTCCTCCCCCAGCAGGTCGCCGTGCTGATGCCCGCCTCCAGCGGGTCGCCGTGCTGACGCCCGGTTGTGTTGCCTGGCTGGCAGGTACGACTACGATACGCTACTGCAGAACTCCACCTTCTGCCTGGTGCCGCGGGGACGGAGGGTCGGCTCGTTCCGCTTCCTGGAGGTGCTGCAAGCCGGCTGTGTGCCTGTCCTGCTGGCCAACGGCGGCAGGTAGGCTGGAGATGGTGGTGAGGTTAGTCTGTCCTTCTGGCCAAAGGCTATATGTAGACTGGAGATCGTGGTGAGGTTAGTCTGTCCTGCTGGCCAAAGGCTATATGTAGACTGGAGATGGTGGTGAGGTTAGTCTGTCGTGCTAGCCAACGGCTAGAGTTCTTTGGGTTCGGGCTCAGCCTTCGGTGAATGCTGCCAACTTGACCAACGTTTTTGTAATGGGACTCTATCAGACTTTTACGAAAGGTGGCCGGGGGGAGAAGGCAGGTTGCTGAGGCGCCCCATTGCCCGTAGATGCGACGCCAATGTGAGCAAAGCTCACTGCTCTGACACAACCAAGAAATAACTTTGTCATTTTCTCAGCCTTTTTGTGGTGCTGGAGGCGTGGATTCAGTGACGTCACACCTTCGCTGACTGCTCACTGCACAGTTGCAGTCACCTTTCTCGGTAACTCAGTCTCCGGATGGCTGCCTTTGACGATTGCCGTGACCGCCTTTCTGGCGGGACAGTCTGCTACCGGCGGGCTGCGTGCGAGTCGCCCCCGGGGGACTGGTGTGTTTGTCTGGCGGTGTTGGCCTTGTGACGTCAGCGTCTGTTTGACAGACAGCGAGTGCTGTGGATCCGTCAGCTTTCGTGGTAGCCGAACCCCTGCCGTGTGTTGTGATGTTTGGGAGAAGAGCGAAGCTGATGCTCTCAGTGGCGTATTCCAGAGGAGGCTTTCAGTCGGAAATTCTTCAGAGGCTCGGTGGGGAGGCGTGAAACCGCAGCGCATAATGTCCACACCTCTCACTAAGCTTCCATTGTGTGTATGCTGCTCTTTTTTATTCATTACTCCCTGTTCGAACAACCTCTTTGATGTGGGTGTGTTAATTAGGAGCGTTTGCGCCCGAAAGGTGTTTTGTTGCCAAACAAATACCCTGGTCTGTGTGAGCCAACGGATGGGGACCGGAGCCATTGACTGTGGCTGGATCGCACGTGGCGTACAATTAGAGCGGGGACATGGCGGCGGGCTACAGACAGGGGCGTCCATTCATGTCATTGACAGCCTTGCGTATTTGTTTACCAGAGGTGCCATGCGTGGTCAGCGCGTGGGTCATAAGGCCGATAAAGGCAGCCCAACACAGAGATCGAGCTTGGGTCTGAGAGGCGCCATATAGAGGCTGTCTAGCAGCTGAAATGCTTTTAACCCCAATACAATACCCATGGGCTAAGGTGGGAATGGATGCTAACTATGCAGAGGCCTTATATGTGCTGCCACCGTCAGGCTCCCGAACCCAGACTTACGCGGAGCCACCTGACTTGGCTGGAGCCATAGCCAATTAGGGCATGGTGTCTCTGGCTCCGTGCTCTGGCCTGAAACCATAGTTCGGAGTGGGTATATCGAGCGAAATCTGTATAGGAGGCGAGATGGTTATAGCGGATAAACATGGATTATTATACGTGGGCTGGTCCAGATAGCGTATAAAGGAGAATGTAGATGTGTTCCTTCTTACGGAAAGCAGATCTACAGCGTACTTGTGTGTGCTCCGCTGGCGGGCCCTATACCACTGCCCATAAGTGTCGCCACTGGCAAAAAAGTGGGGGGGGCAGACAAACTTCAACCTGATGCTGACAAAAAAACTTTCAACGTCAGGACCAAAAACTGTTCGAATGTGGGCTTCCCGTTGCCTTCCGCAGCGGCTGGTTATAAGAATGTCCGGTTTTCCCTCATTTTGACTGAGATCAGGAAATTTTTGGCCAAAAAGTGGGGGTCAGGCCCCCCTGGCTCCCCCTTTTCCGACGCTTATGCCACTACTTCCCATCATATCTAACCAATTGGGGGGATTATGTCACTTCGTGCAATTCCGGACTTTTGTGGCTTTAGGCACAATCTTTATGGAAAATACTACACCCGGCCTTATTTCTGCTGGAACTTTATAAATAAGCCTGACTTTTCGCTTTGTTTAATTTTCTTGAGGTAAGAAGTCCACAAACCAGCATTATGTCAAATCCGCGTACGATCTTGTAATGCTCTGTGCCAGCTTGGAGTTCCTTGGTCTGTGCTGCAAATGGATAAGAGTACAAATGAAACGTTTTTAGCTTAAAGAGGCTATTATGCGGAACCAAAGTGAGACTTATCAATTTCGACTATTTTTCTGGATATATATTAGAGCGTATGTCACGTGTCCAACTAAAATTATACACATTTATAAGGTTGTGTCCTCAGGTTGCGGATCGGTGACGTCACTCTCTGTCTTCAGGTTGCGGTTTGGTGACTGTCACTCTGGCTCCTTAGGCTTCCGTTTGTGACATCACGCTGTGTTTTGAGGCTGCTGTTTGGTGACGCCACTTTGTGTTCTGAGACTGTCGTTTGATGACGTTTCTGTGTTCTGAGACTACAGTTTAATGACGTCACTCTGTATCCCCAGGCTGCCGTTTGACGACGTGATCGATTGGCGTGAGGCTGCCATCTGGGCGGACGAGAGACTGCTGCTGCAGGTGACGGAGACGGTGCGGTCGCTGGACGCTGCCCGGCTACTGCGCATGCGCCAGAAGACGCAGCACCTGTGGAACTCCTACTTCAGCTCCGTGGAGCGTATTGTACTCACCACGCTGCGGGTGCGTTGGAGGGCGGGTGAGGCGCGAATGTTATCTCTTCAATGTTACCCTGAGTAAAGTGAGACGTGAGTGCTTTCTTCACATCGAACCTTTCTATCGATCCTGCCGGCGAACGAGACGAACGGCACATTCATGAGATACTTCTTTAGACTCTGTATGCTGCTCATGTAGCATTGCGTAGAGAAATCCTCAAAAATGCGGCCTGCTCCGACCAGGTTTCTAACTTCTCAACACCAAAGTGTATCCCGCCAAACAGAACTTTTAACCAGATCTCCTGTGAAAGTGATAAGTAATGCATTATTAATGTTGTTATTACCTTCTGTATATCTTTTCATCAGAACGCAAGGTATTTATCATCAAAGCATCGCTAGGGCTGCACTAAAAGTTTCTTAGAAACCATTTAAGTCCTCGCTTTTCCCTTAACTTTTTTGTCTTGTCTTGTGAGAGTATTTTGTTCCATTCGCGCAACTCTGTGCCCTAAGTGTTGTTTTTTCAGCAGCATACACAAAGTTTGATCAGGGTAGAACATATTTGAAATAACTGGAGAAGAAATAACTGGAGAAGGGGCAAGTGAGCCCCTGTGTATCCCATAGCGACGTTTATCGTACAAATCCCAGAGGCTCGGGCAATATTTTTTAGGAGAGACTGGTGTTGGAGGGAGGGACGGATTCTGAACAGTCGGGCGGGGGGGGCTGTGAGGCAACAAGGCTGGTGGCCACGGATGGCTCGGGGAGCAAAGTTAGGTGCTTGAGGCTGAAAACCCGATAAGCTTTGATTTATGACTTCGCGTTGGGAAATGCGATCTTAAAGTTACGTAGCAGTTCTATCAAACAAGAACGGGCGTTGGCTATACTTGTAAGACCACTGACCGCTGGACTGGTGGGCCGGGGGCTCTGCACTACGTTGCTTCAATCTGTTACCATTCACTAACAGGCTGCTTGTCCCCGTGTAAATTGCAGAATAACATTATCATACAATTCTTCATCCCTGTATTTCCTATCGCTCATTTCCTATCTCTCACGGTTGGCAAATCCTAAAGCCCAAATAACTAACTAGCTTGCATCCTTGCGTTCCGTTCGTTTCTGTCATCTGCTCGTCTTCATCAATCCTCCATTGTCCGTCCGCTTTGTCGCCGGGCGGGAGAACTGAGGGCGGCGCGCTGGCACGCGATACACTCCCAAAAGACACCGCCGCCGCACCGTCTGCGGCCGCCTGGGAGGAGGGGGGGGTTAGAATGCTAATGACTTTCTTTGAGGAGGCTGCGCCGTGTGCGCTGGGGATTGGAGCGAGTCGGCCTGTAAAGGAACGAGTGACAGGAGCCCAGATAGCGGCACAGCGTTCCTGCAAGATTTAATTAGAGTGTCGGTCCAAGACGAGCTGTCCTCTGTGATGCAAATGGCAACTCCACCAGGGGTATAGCTTACTCTGCCGCTATTTCCGGACAATACTGCTGCGGGATCTCGCGAGTGTGTAAAATGTATCTTCTGAAACCCTATTGTGGAGTAGGCTTTTACTTCTTTTTGGTCGTGTTTGATAGAGCAGTTGTGTGAGTTGGAATTGCGTCCGTATTTAGATGGAACATATTTGTTAAAAATCATAAGGTTTCCCTCACCTTTTCGCTATTATCTTCATTTTGTGTACTGCTGCCTCGAAATCAGTGAAATTTCAATATTTGGTGCAGGGTTTTAGTGGTAAATTTCGAAGAGATGCGGTCCGCATGCCACGTGTCGTTTCACCCCTCTGCCGGTGCAGATGTGCCGCGCCCACCGCTCGGCGTGGGCGGTGGTTTCCAACGGTGACTGAGGTGTGGACAGAGCCGGATCCAGGGGGAGGGCTAAATAGACATCTGCCCCTCCTCCCAGTTCCGCGGGGTTGCGCCTGTTTTCTTCAAAAATATTGTTTCCACTTTTGTGGGCTCCGTTGCCTCCCCGCCTCCCCCCGCCTTCGCAACCATTGGCCTAAATCCGACACTGGGTGTCGACTATTCGGCCGAGGACGTACGAGCTCCAATTGCTTGACCTTTGAAAGCTCGTCCACCCATTGGACCTCATTAACTGCTCCCACTCACTGGCCAACCTTTGACCTTTTGCTTCCGGCCAATGACCAAAAAGAAATGGTAGGCGAGGGAAGTGATCGCCGTTCGAAAAATAGCATCATACATATTTATAAACTCAGTTTGTGATCAACGAATTTCAGAAACCGAATCATGGGGAAATTTTGTTGAATGCATCTTTTGCTTTGTGATTATTCATCGACTTTTAATCTTAAAGATGAGGTTACCGAGAGTTAGCTCGTATGTTTCTACTCTCGCCCTGATGAAGGATGCACATCACAATAGCGAAAACATGTAATTAGGGTATATTCCGATTTGTCCCCGGTGCAGTCCTGATGTAGATCGCTGGAGATCTCTCCTCGAGCGAAGGAGGGGGTCCAGAATGGACTGGGGCGAACATCGTAATACAAACGTTATGTTAGACTCAGACCCCCCCCACCGGGTCTCCGCCCATGCGGATGTACTAGGCTAATGATGTGTAAGAGGATTCCGGAGTGCCAAGCTGTGTGCTATTACCACCAATTCGCCTTCATTTGATTCCGAGTTTGACACGGTTCAATCCTGCAGCGATGCCAGACCCCTGCTTCTCTGATGTTCCGCTCTGACCGCGGCAGATAGTGGAGTCGCGGGTTCACCCGCACCGGGCCTCCCCGGCACGGTGTGGATGAACTCGCCCGGCGCGCTCTTCCACCTGCCAGCACCGGCCAGCTCCTCGGTGGCGCTTCAGCGGGAGGGCGCCGCCAGCTCCCGGCAGAGGACGCCGTCCAGTGTGCTGGAGGACACGCCGCTGTACCGCCTGCCAGCTGACGCCGTGCCCCGTGACAACTTCACGGCCGTCATACTGTGCCAGCAGGGCACGCTGCCCACGCTTCACCGACTGGTCAAACAGGTGAGCCTGTGCTGCGGACGCTGGCGCACCTGGGTTTGTGTGTGGGAGAAGGCGGGGGGCTGGGTAGTGGCGGGCATCCGCTGTTATTGAGCCAAAATGTCGGGGGCGCTTACGTGGGAGGACACCCGATACAACTGGCGGGCCGGTTATTCATCTGTCGTTTGGAAAGGATACAAAACGTTTAAAATCGTGAAATAGATAACATGTTCAGGAAGTTCGCTCCGAAGCGGCTGAACTTAACCGCCTTGGGGAAGGGTAGGCATCGGGACCTCCGCGCGATAAATTTAGTTTTCCCCAGAAAGGTAAGCATTTCCGGAGATTAATCTTCAGATATGCTCCTCTCCGTGATGATGCACTTGCGGTTTATCGTCTATCTAAATCAGGTTCACATCAGAAACGTTCACCGCTTTTGTCCCATCAACGCATTTTTCCTGTTGAACGGGTTGTGATAAACTACCTCTGAACACCCAACACTAAAACAGCTTTAAGACACTGGGCGTTGCCGTCGGCGATGGCCATCAATCATGTTTCTCTAACTGGCGGTAATCTTTCTGCTTTCCACTTTTGCACTGAACTCAGATACCTAGACATCAATATCTTATACCGACCTGTTCAAATTAGGCTCACCTCGCGTCAGCTCGAATTCTGACTACTGCTCAATTGTCGCCACCCAAAAAAGTGCCGAATTGGGGATAATACGTTACCGAGTTAGACACAGTCTGCGGACCGGAGGAACGTATGGCACCCCTCGACTGCGGGCGTGGCCTGCTTTATCGTTCACTGGGACCCTTTTTTGCGCAGCGTGTCTGCAATCTGTTTGTTATCTTAGAATCAGACCCTGGTCTGCCGATGGCGACCAAACAACACTAGAGCCAGCACAGCCTGTTTTTGTTTCCAAACACAGCCTCTCTGCTAACAAGGAACTATCTAAACAACCAATGAATATTCAAGGTCCAAAGCACAAACAGCGCGAGTGTAGATCATCCCTCTGTTGTGGAAGTTGTTTGGAGTTACAATTGAATGACTGCTTTGTGTGAAAGTGGCGAATGTGGCAAAAGTTTCCAAAGGCTCTGGATTTTCAAGCACCGTCGCCCATATTAAATTTTATAGTTCTTGTAAAGCTGTGAAGGCACCTCTGCGACAGGTTTCCTGCACGCAGCATTGCCTAGCGCCGGTCCGAGTGCTCCTGTGATCACAGATCGTGCGCTGTCTAGGATGTTTTTGTGGTGCTTTTTACCTGTTTGCCCTATCATTCTGTTGAGTGCTGCGCCAGCAATCAGCGTCTCACTGTGGGGGTGATGTATCTTTTTCCTGGCATCGATTCTCATTTAGAGAGTGTTCAGAATGGCGTGTTCAAAACCGAGTGGATTGCTGTGTCAGTAATGTCGTCTGTGGAGAATCGTGGTTACGATTTGAACAGATACATTCTCAGGGACTGATTCTCCTTAAAATGGATCATGACTGTTTTTCCCAAGGCTAGATCTAGATTAGATCTAAGCAACATATATCACCAATGTCCCATATAACTATTTCCCTAGTCAGCGTCACAGCCATTCACCTGTTTATCTCATTCTTAAACTCTGATCTCCATGCCTCCAGATTTTCACAACGGCCTCCGACACCATGCCCTCAGGACTTGCAGCACTGACCCTGATTACGTACCCTCAGGACTTGCAGCACTGAACCTGGTCACGTACCCTCAGGACTTGCAGCACTGACCCTGATTACGTACCCTCAGGACTTGCAGCACTAACCCCGGTCACGTACCCTCAGAACTTGCAGCACTGACTCTGGTCACGTACCCTCAGGACTTGCAGCACTGACCCTGATTACGTACCCTCAGGACTTGCAGCACTGACCCTGGTCACGTACCCTCAGGACTTGCAGCACTGACCCTGATGGTATACCCTCAGGACTTGCAGCACTGACCCTGGCCACGTGTCCTCAGGTGGGCGGTAGCGCGTTCGTGTCGGCCATTTTGCTGGTGTGGATCGCGGAGTCGGACGCGCCTTCGGTGCACCGGCTGCCCCGGCTGCCAGTGCCGCTCCGGATCGTCACGCCGCCGCAGAAGACCATCTCTGCCCGGTAATTCTGGCCCCGGGGACATCCAGCTGTGGGTAGTATGGGGCCCGGTAACGCCACGGCCGTTCTCTCCCTCTCTCACACATCGGGTGCGCCAGCGTGCCCATGCGGGGGCTGGTGCTCTCCATGTCTCCAGTGGTATGTCACTCGCTCCGGAAGCCTTCTGTGTTGATTGGGACAGCAATGGTAAGGTGTTTTATTTATTTTTCGTTGTGAGCTTCCATAGGCTTCGCCACCTGCAAAAACTAAGGAGGCCAGTCCATCTTCAGAATACAGTCAACAAGAAACTTTCCCCTCTGGAGCCATAAACACATGGGATATGAGCTTATTGGTGTCTTCCGCACTGGATGGCTGCTTAGTTTTTTTATTTCATCTCAACATGGCGGAAATCGGGAATTTTATATGAGAGTGGAGGCCAGGATCCCTGACCTATTGCGACGCGTAATTGACCTTCGCACAAGGCCAGAGAACGTATCGAGACCATCTGCATTACCGAAAAGTACTCTCCTATCTCCCGTCCTCTCGGACATGAGTATGAGCTGCTGTCTTATCTTGTGGGACGTGCATAGGCGGATCTAGTATTCCCGATCGGGGGGAGACATGGTCGGAGTGGTTAGCGATCCGGACCAGGCAGAGGGGTGCCACTTTTGAATGGCAAAACCTACGAGGTGGGCGCCACATACTATAATGGGGGCGCCGTGACTATTTTAGATGGCTCCCAAGGGTCGATCGGGGGAGGGGCAAATGCTGTCGCCCGCCTGGATCCGCCTATGGATGCAGGCACTACTCAGTGCCCTACTTACCTGCTTTTGTATCTGCATCTTAGAGGCCGCCGTTTCGCGTTCTTTAAGGCGAATGAGGCAAATGCATCTATTTCTGGAGAGGGACATAATTTTGACTCCCATGCTCGGCACCTGGGATGGGAATTAAAAAGGGGGGCTACCACTCTCTGCAGAGTGTTATGCGAGGGAGAGGCGTGAGGCAAGAGAGTGGTAGAGAGAGTGTGTGAGGCGAGGTTTGAGTTGTGGACTGCCCTTGAAAATAATACCAATGCCCTGCAACATTAGTATCCTGAACATTTACTAGGGTATACTCAGGCAACAGAAGAGCTTGCGAAAACCTAGGTTGATAACCAACAATTTAGGCGGAACGTCGGCTCTGGTTCGGAGGTTGAGAACGCGGTACGTCCTGGCGTGGCGTGGCGCTGATGTCGCTTCTCCTCGGCGGCCGGCAGGTTCGTGGAGGAGCGGCTGGTCCCCACCGACGGCGTGCTGTCCCTGGACGAGGATGTGACGCTCATCTCCGACGAACTCGACTTTCTCTACCAGGTATGGACCCTGTCACGCTGTACATATGTACCAGATATGGATGCTGTGCCTTTGTACCAGGCACGCACGCTCACCGCTGTACCAGGTACGGATGTTGTACCTCTGTACCAGGTACGGATGTTGTACGATTGTACCAGTTACGGACGTTGTGCCTCTGTACCAGTTACCAGATATTGCACCGCTGTACCATTGTACCAGGTACGGACGCTATGCCCCTGTACCAGGTACAGATATTGTACCGCTGTACCGCTGTACCAGGTATACACGCGGTGCCCCTGTACCAGTTGCGGATGTTGTACCGCTGTACAAGGTACGGATGCTGTACATCTGTACCAGACACGGACGTGTTGCCTCTGTACCAGGTATGGACGCTATGTCTCTGTACCAGGTGTGGATGCTGTACCTCTGTACCAGGTACGGACGCTGTCCGAAACTTGTGTGGGGGCGGTCCCGGGGGTGTGAGGCGGGCCTCAGCTGGTGTTTTGATTGCGGTACTTCAGTTGCACGGAGATTGTGTCTATACTGGGATGAATGTTACGGCTATCCACCCTCGTGTCCGGCGGGTGTGCAGCTTTGATTGTAGGTAATTTACTTTGTTTTGGTATCTGTATCGCTCACGTGGTCTGGCATTCGTGAGCCCTGTTCCAGCTGTGAGCACAGTTTTGTCAGCAGGACCTCTAACCTCTCCTCCAGAAAAGTAACATCAGCGCCATAATCGCCTCTTGTTTGTGCTAAGCAAAGGGAACTCAAACCTTTACACCATTAAAAAATATTAGACTGTCATTTCGTGCACTTACTATTTTTCATCAGCGCAAACAGTAGGCTATCAGCCCGTAAAACCTCCAGAACTAGTTCCCGGGGAGAGGCTACAGCCCTGTGACGTAGGGGCAACGCGGCCCGCTGATTGGTGCTGACAAAACTCTGCTGACAGGTGGAACAGGGCTGTGGTTTCAATAACACAGCCTGTGTCCGTGCTACCAGACGGACATACTTTTGGTGTATTCAGGGTAACCGTCCCTGCGCGCTCTACGAACAAATACTGAACACTTCGTTCTTCTGTCTCCATTGGTTAAAAGTTGGTATTTTTCCATCGAAGCACAATGGTCTGAGCTCATTTACTGTTTTACTTTGCAAAAGCACTTGTGGATAGACAACTTTAGACTAAATAAGTCAGTGGTTGGGGGAGCAGCTAGCTTCAAACAGTTGGTCGTGCCACGCCAATACTCCCAAACGGGCGCCACGTGACTTCACGATTGGCGTGCTCGTAAGCCCAAATACTGGGGATTTAAGTCACCGGTCCCGGGTTCAAATCCCATCGGAGCCTCCGAATAAGTCGATCTGATCCCCAAATCCCTCCCAACAGGATGAGAGTTGGTGACGAATGGATGGTGAATAGGATCCGCGCTGCCCGCCTCCAGCTGCGCCCGGAAGCCTGCAGGCTCTTGTTGCACGCGGAGCGGGCTCCCCGACCCGGGATCACCATGCGGAAATACTTATCCGCAGCCGGGAAGTTTTAGGCCGAACGCAATGTTACCCGGGAGTTTTCCCAGCTGCCCGGCAGCACTGCTATTCGGTTCAAATCCCACCATGAAGGTACACAATTCCTTTAACTGCGTGCTCGTCGTGCAGCTCCGTTACACTCAGCGCCGTCGCTTTGCCCCGCGTCCGCATCCCACTTCATAGGCGGATCCAGGACTTAAGATGAGGAGGAACACCGGTTAGCGGGCACCATTTTGGTCAATCGTGCGCCATTTTTAAGGTGCGGTCTATCAGATGCGCGCCAAATCGTATTGTAAATGCACCGTACTTACATCCTGGGTGAGGACGGGAAGCGACCCTTGGAGGGCGCTGAGACGGTTTCAGGGGGGGCGTTGGCGCAATGTAGGGGCGCCGAGTGCTGGATCGGGTGGGGACTGGCCCGCTGAACCCTACCCATTTACCCCCTGGGTCCGCTTATATCCCACCCAGCTGCTGGCGGAGAGTACCTTGAATTCATAAGCGGGTGCCGGAGCCACGGCAACCATACGTTCCCTGCATGGCTTCATTTGGCGACGAATTGCCCCTACCGCGCGTGTATTAGGGCTGCCTACGAGGCCGTAAACCCGCGGCCGACCCGGAGCAAACGCCGGGGATTTCAGCGATCCCGCGCCAGAAATTGTCCGACGATAAAAGCTACATCAGCTGCTAGTGCTAAACGAGTGGGTACAACTTTTCCACTTTCATAGTTTCGTTCTTATTACTTTATGAATATGTATTCACCAACTGGTACGAATTTATTCAGTAAGCGAGCAGCTATGCCCTGTAGCCCAATGCAATAAACGCTGTGGCCCATATGGTCGGCGATACCCTGTCGTCTGTCGTTGCCGGGTTATTGCTGCCCCCCAGCTGGCGAGTTGTCCGCCGCATGTGGTGTATGCGGTGCATGCGGCAATTATGGCGCTACCACGCGACCTGCCGTGTTACAAGCCCCGCCCGGCGCCACCGCCAGCGGCCGGCGGGCCTGGACGGGACGGCAGCAGCCAGGCAGCACGGTGTGCTCTTAGGAATGCGTGAGCACACCTAAAGGCTAGAGAAGCACCCCCAAATGTCGGAGAGCACCCTTATAGTTTTGAGCCTCACCTGACTCTAGCCCACTGTCATAGCTCACTGTCATGGCTCACAGTGAAAGGCGACGTATGTACATACTGATTATGTGCTAGATCAGCAGTTCCCTGCAAACATTTGCAGTTTTATGGTGCACATTTGCTATATTCCACCATCCCCCCTTCCTACCGTTCTGCAAAATTTTCACCGGCCGCCGACTTGTCTAAAAAAAACAAGCCCAGATCTCTTCACAGTTACACACGCCTAGATAGCAGTATTAATACACTGTCGCTTCCCTCGGTCAGGTTACAGATGGGATTATTTTTTTTAATGCGAACCACATCAGACTAGTTCACACATTTTGATTGTGCTGCTCCGTATTCTACCAATGACGGACCAATTGTGGAAGGCTGGATAGTTGGGCAATAGGCAGGATAGTTGGGCAATAGTCAGGATAGTTGAGCAAGAGTGTTGGTCGGAGCTCAGCCGCGAGGTCTCTGTCTGGATAGTGTGAACACTGCCGAGCAGCCGAAGCGACAACGGCTCCCACGTACAATTTCCAACTTCACTGTTTGCCACAGTCCGAGAGTATTCAACCAGGCATCTCTCTTGGAAGCTCTTCAATGGTTGCTAAACTTGAGCTAGCTTTCGAAGCGTGAACTAAGAAAGAGTTCGGCATACATTTTCAACACCCTTCGGTGATGGCGTCATGTTTTTGGCAGTCTGCAAAGTTTGTGCCATTCCCAGAAGTTTCAAACGCTGGAGTTCTTAAAAGTTCCATTTAGAAACGGGAGGGAAGTTTAATCGAATGATAATGCGATCTGATATTAATGGCAGATCCATTGATCTTTGTTGAAATTACCGCCGCTGAAAAATCGAGCACCGGACTGCTTTTTACGTTCTTTCTTTTCTTTTTGATGGCGATATTCTGTGGATCTTTACAAATGATGGGGAGTCGTTTAAATCTTGAAAACAGACAACTTGTGAATTAGAAATCGAGGTATCCCAAGAGGAGGAAGGAAAACTTATTATACGTCTTGTAACCCCTCCGTCCTCCTTTCAAGCCTGAATGAGATAAAGGCGAACCTCAAGCTCAGCTTCCAGATATCACGGCATGGTATGCGATCATTTCGTCCAAAACTGAATACTATATGCGGGAAGAAAGGACAATATTTGAGCTATCGAAGAATAGCCCAGAGGAATCTTCATGAGAGGAAAGGCACTGAAGTCACTGACGCAAGTCAGAAATCTTGAAACCTAGGCCCTCATTTGCTCCTCTCTGAGACCTAAGATGTTCATATCAGCAACACTGAGTAAGTGCAATGCCTCCCTCACCGGACTGATGCATGCATTCAACAAACTACCACGGGACATCAAGCACTTGCTTGATGTTTTCCTGTCGCCTGATCGCTATTATTGGTGCACGGCAACTGCGTCGCTGCGACGCCTCTGAAGCTTGTACTTGAGATCCCCTACTTCAGTGCACACGCTGCAACAGGCAGTCGGAAGTACAACCACGTCCCGGACGTGATGCCGACTCTTTGATGACGTTCTTCTTCGCGGATTGTCGAGCCGGCTTCGATATGAGCTCCCCAGAGACCAATGATAACTAAGGAGACGGCGTCCGCTGGCCTGATTAGCCTCGGCAGAGAGCATGGACCTCGTACCCCAGAGTAATCGGCACATCTTCACAGTCTGACGATGGGGACGAGCAAGCTTCAAACCTATACCAACACGTGTCCCACTACTGTCGTATAATTGGTACAGAATTGGTTCATACTTCGGGGTGGCGCTTCAAACATGTATTGGACCCGCAGCCTGCCGGGGCGAACCCTAAACACAACATGAGCAGTCAACTTCAATCTACGTTGCTGAAAAAATTAGCATGACCAATGTATGTGTATTGTTCATTTTAAAATATGTTACGGAATTAATTCTGCATATATCAATATGTGGTAATGCTGTGCATTCTAAATGTATGCTCATGTTAGCAATCATGCTGATCGTGTGTAGCCGCTGCAAAGTATATGGAGACGTTATTTATGTATTATACTATTGTTTTTTTAGTTATTGTTAGTTTTAATGATTTATGTACTATGTTATACAAAATAAACCCGTTTTGCTCCGATGCCATGCAGTCCCGGAAAGAAAATTTAGAGTAACAGCCAGCGCGAAAACCTATAGGTGACCTTTTAAGGCGCCAAGCGAACCGGACATAATTTTTTCAAACGTCTTTCAAAACATTTTATGCAATATAACCCTGAAAGCTGTTGCGTCGATACCCCTCTCCCACTAAGCGACCCTTTGTCGTCCGCAAACATGATCGTCAGTTGTCACGGATGAAGTCATGGATATCTTAGAAGAGTTTTAATGTTTTTGCATCTGATACATGGATTGTCATCGCCGTAACAGAAGCTGGAATTTAATCCAGTCTGACTCATATACAAATGTGGATACTGAAAATATCGTGTTTCCTGATCTTCGGATTCGGTGTCTGTTTTGCTTTGAACTTCACTCCATATTTGTCTACCAATTGTGAGACAGCCAGAACCATCTAGATCTAGTTCTGGTTGTCCCATAATTCGTAAAGGAAACGGACCATCGATCCCCAAAAAGAAAACTATGGCGGGCTACTCAATGGGTATTGCAGCAAGACAGGTACTGGAAATGGTACCGAATTTACTCCGAATAACTACTATGTGATTACTATGGGTGCTCAGCAGTTTCGGGAGGTCTGGAGTCCCCTAGCCTCCTCTTGTACCCGCGACTGGTGGGCAACACTGGTCTGAAACATCGGAATCTGTTACGCGTGCAGGCGGCTACTGCTCTCTCTCACCAGGCTCTGTGCATGTGCAGGTTTGGCGGAGTTTTCCTGAGCGCATCGTGGGCTTTCCTACCAGGTCACACTACTGGGACGACGCCAGGGTAAGGGTGACCCACGACACAGTCACGTGATCGCACCACCTGGCTCAGCCTTGTTGGCGAGGTGCGACTGAGTGCACTAAATGTGAACAGCTGTCCGCAACGAATTTCATACTCAATTTTCGACCTGGGTGAAATGGGTGTACCTACAGGTTTCAGTGATGATGGGTTTTGGTCAGGTAATTCTCTTGGCGTGAGAAATGCCGGTCGCATCAGTTACTCTGGCTTCTAACGGGTGTGTCCGTAACAGGGAACGTGGGGCTACACTTCAAAGTGGCTGAACGACTACTCGATTGTGCTAACCTCGGCGGCTATGTACCACAAGTACTACCACCGGCTCTACCGGGACTGGTCCTCCGATGTACTGCTGCGTACAGTCAGCCAGGCCCAGAACTGTGAGGTGAGAGGGCGGGTACCGGGACTGGTCCTCCGATGTACTGCTGCGTACAGTCAGCCAGGCCCAGAACTGTGAGGTGAGAGGAGTTCGGGTAGCCAGTGGTATCATAATATTTGGGGTTTTAGGGCGCGCTGACAGCTTGGGTCATATGGCGTCCAGGGTGCCAGCGGTATTGAGCTGTTTTGCGATAAGTTTTGCGACAGAGTTGTGCACCAGTGGTGGGGGTGATGCGTCTTGACAAAATTCCGAGGCCTGGAATCTACCAAAGCAAAGTTTGTTTGGATGGAGCTTCTTGTGCAGACTACAATGAGGAACAGACCCCAGTGCTTTGTGGTGCTTCCCTGGACCTGTATAAACACTCAATCCTTTACAATGCAGCCCCCCACACCCAACGCTCAGTGCAATCATTCATGACACGAAATAGCGCTCGAAGATCATCCTTGTCCCCTTGTCCAAACATGCCGCGAGCTAGCCAGTGGAGTTAAACTAACACGGCCTCCCGGCTTCTGTTGCTGCAGCAGAGGTGCGGTTTTCCCGTCTGTGGCCCGCTCCGCGCCATTTATCACCGGGTCATAGACTGAACCAGATGCTCCCCCTCCCCACTGGAGACCATCAAACTCTCCTCAGCAAACACTATAGGAACGGAGGCCGCCGCCAACAGATGGTGCCTTTGAAAGTCCTGGAGGATAGCCCAATTCCAAACACGTGTCCATGGCGTGACCAAAAAAGCTGCTTGTGCCGTTGTGGTAGAAATGTATATCTGGGAACATCGATTGATTTTATTTGAAAGAAAAAAACCGACAAGATTTTCCCTCGATATGAGGTGTTTTATATGAAGTGGACCCATCCAGTGCCAGATCCATGTCTTAAATTTGGGGGCTGCAACGGACCGAGATTCTAGTGAGCCCGGGGAGGGGTTATCTTGGACCGCACCTAAATTCCCCGGGGGTGCAGCGGGATCGCGTTGGATACCGCTGACACGGCTTCAACGTCGCCGCGAGTGCAAATTCAAAGGTCGTGAGTAACACCACGGAAGTGCAAATTCAAAGGGTGGGGGTTATGACTAACGCCACGGAAGTGCAAATTCAATTGGTAGGTCACGACTACAAATAATATTTGTATTCCATTCTGCAAAATGTCGGTATTTCTGGACTTTTGGTGAAATTTAGCGTGGTCCTTGACATATTTCCTGCAGATTTATAATTATACTTGATGTATGAGTGAACTTTGGAAGGGGAAACAGTACGTTTTTTCGACCTTACGGGGGCATGTTCTGGATTCTCCTAGATCTCCGCCTTAGTGACCCACCAAGATCCGCCACTGGGCCATCGACCTGCCGTGAAATGGACGGCTTATCTGATTTGATCGACCTTTATTCCAGGGGCACACAAATCTTGGCTGCTCATGTCAAGAATCGACCACTCAGATATTTTTATCCCTGCATGAAATGTGAGATTCGGAATTATTGAAATCACTGTCGAGCGCCTCCATTTGTGCGCAGCTCAAGGAGGGTTAGCAATAAGTGGGGGCTATAAGATCAAAGCTTATCTCTGAGACGTAACATTGATCTCCCAGCATCCTCCCGGGAGTTGTCAGCAATTTGGGGGTCCTTGCCTGGCCTCAGAATATATTCTATCTCAGAATAATTCAGGGGCCTCTAGGCCAGTCCAAAATCCCAAGTCAGCTCTAGGGCCCTGAAGCCAATTGCGAGGGGTGGGTGGGTGGAGGGGACAGGTCAGCTCAAAGGGCTCCTAGACCAATTCAGGGGGCCAGAAACAGCTCGTGGGTTCCGAACCAGCTCGTGGGTCCCGGACCAGCTCCGAAGGCCCCGAGGAATGCAGTGACCTCGGGGAAGCGCATGCAATTGCTACGCCGCTGACTCGGGTTCAGATCTCGGGAGGGTATTCTACACAAGTCTTTCCCAATTATCACAATATCCTATCAACATTATGAGGGTCAGCGACACCATATGACCACACCAGTCGGTGCGTTTTACAGCCTCGAGGCTTAGGAGTCCCCAGACCAGCTATGGGGGCCCAGGATCAATCCAAGTGTCCTGCATCAAGACAGTGGTCCCACACCAGTTCAGGAGGCACCAGACCCGCCAAGGGATCCCAGATCAGTTTGAGGGTCATAAATTATACCAGGGAGACCAGCACAGGTCAGGGGCCCAAACCAGCTTACGGAGCCACACAGAACACGGAGCTCCATATCGGGTGAATGCCACAGGCCAATTTTGGGGCCCAATTTAGAAGGCTCTATGGTTAACTCAGGAGGCCCCCAGTATAGTTTAGTGGGGCCCCATGGCCAAGTCACGTGTCTCAACACCACCAGCTCAAATAGTTTAAGGATCAGATCATGGGACCCAAACGAGATAAGATACCACCAAGGCCGACTCAGAGGCACCAGATCACATTAGGGATCCCCAGACTAGCTCAAGGGCTCACATCAAATTGATATTTTGGACCGGTGCTTTTTGAGTTTTCTCCCTTTCCTTTGTTGTCTTTTTATAATCCAAATACTAATTGCTTATTCCGGGGGTCCGCTGTCCAAACGTAACGGGAGATAGGCAAATTATATGGCTGCAAACTCTTCTTTAAAACGTGGTTGGGCCAATGGCTCCTCCTGTTCCTTTGCCTATGTTCTACAAATAAAGTCATAAAAAGTTTCTGTTCACCATAATGCCAATTCGCGACCACATACAGTCTCGAGGCGCAGCATTGCCCGTAAAACCCACCAGCATCAGCTAACCACCGCCGTCTCCGCCCGGGCAGGATGCGAGCATTGTGACGATAAATGATGCGTCCGCCTTATCCCTTCCCCTGCTTCACTGTTGAGCGAGTATTGCAAACGATGTGCATGGGTGAATGGCGGCGTTTGTGCTGAGCAATGATGTGTTGCAGGACATCCTGATGAACTTCATCGTCAGTCACGTGACCCGGCGGCCTCCCATCAAGGTCACCCAGCGGAAGGCCTACAAGGAGACGACCGGTGGGATGATGAGGTCGGTTGGAGCACGAGCGCGGGGAGTAAACATGGATCAACTTGTTGCGCGGATGGTCTTGCCGCTTGAAGGGATATAACTTGCATTATCAAAATAATGCATTTTTGCTGTATTTTTGCCCCAGGCCGAGTAACATTTTTACGTATTTACACCACCCACGCTACGTGCACGGTAGACGTTTTCATTTATCCGCCCCCTTGCGGAACAGTTACGCCTGCCTGCACGCCCCCTTTGATATGTCCCACTTTTTCTCTGGTCCGGCGGAACAGAGGGCGTAGCGGCACCGTGCCCTCACGCTGCGCCACCGGACCGGCGGATCCGTTTAACCTTCGCCCGGGTTAAGGGGAACCCGATGGGGGTCTTTTTAGACCCCCCTCGGGTTTTTCCGAAGTGACCAAAAAACGGCGGCGCGAAGCGCCGCCAAACTTGGTCTAGCTGTTCCTTAATCATTTTTACATCTTTCCTGAAAATTTTGGCTCAAGGTCATATCAGGCCAGGTCACCAGGCCAGGTGAAGTGACCTCACCTCAAGAAATGCTTAGGACCGCATGACTAAAAGAAGGGTTAATCGATCAAGTTGAAACTCATACCACATATTGGGCCCACCAGGAGCTACAACATTTGTTCCGGGATTTTTATATTGGTGACCTAATATTAGTGCAGAGCATGACCTCCCCATTGTAAATACATGGGGAAAATCACGAAATGAGCTTTTCTCAGTAAGTATGGATGGAATCAACTTCAAACATCGGTTGCGACTTGCTCTTAGCCCATTTCTGAAGCTGATGCCAAAAATGTTGACTTGTGACCTTTAAAATGTTACCTTAGGTCAAATAAGCATTTTTTGGTGTTTTTCTCTATAAATTTTGAATAAACTATGATAGAGCTTTTATTTTGTCACCAAAGTGTTTGTATAGTCACTGGAAGTCAAATGATATACATCATGACTATACCAGGTCAATTTAAGTCAGACCGTTGACCTGGGTCAGGTCAAATTCTTAAATTTGAACTGACATAGCAATATGATATATCATTCGATTTGTATTGACGAGAGGATTGCAATGGTGCATCAACTATGGCTGTATCTTGTTTGGTTTGGAAGTTATTAGCGAACAAGGAAACGCCCTTTTGCATGGGTGGCTATGGACATTCCCAAGAATATGCCCGATATTCAGTGACCTGTAGCCCCTAGGCTTTGACCTGACACGAAAATAAATGGCACTGCAATGAAAGAGCAACTCAAGAGCTTTCGAATGGTGTTAGAAAAAAAATGTTTCTAGCTATCATAGTTTCTGAGATATATGAGGTTTTCTTAGTACACCTCATATTAGCGATTTTGACCTATTTTGACCTCTGGTGACCTTGATATTGACCTGGCAAGGAAAATGACCGAAGTATTTTCGATATCATTTTTGAAGAGCTTTCGATTGCCGTTTTGCGATTTTTCTAGCTCTCTTAGTTTTTGAGACCGTGGGGGTCTTTTTTAGCCCCCCCCACCAGGGCGAAGGTGGCTCGTACCCGCCACAGGGGCAAGGGTTAAAGGCCGATTAAGCTCGTGCTCCCAATTAAAAGGGCGTTTGCTGGTCAGGGTAAATCCCGCGATAAGGCGGGCTCTGTCCAATTAACGCCATCTCCCGGGTGGGGAGAGGGTCACGGGGAAGACCGCCGGAGGTTTCACGGGTACTAGTTATCCACCATCTCTGAAGCTGGACAGAACGATGTCTGGGAGCTTCGACTACACGGCAGAGTGAGGGGACGCCTGGAAGTGCGGGACGCCGCCTTTGCCGGCGGGTGTAAGGCCCTATCTGACGCGGGATCGGGTCATGCCCCCGCCACCGACACTAAAGTTGTAGTTCTGCTTATTTGTGGAGCTTATGATCCGCCAACTGCCAAGGCTGTATGATGTCACCCACTCTTTCTCTGTCGGGAGGTTTCTGGAGGGCCAAATTGCTCCTTGCGTTGGAAATCGGCCGGGGCTTGAACTCGGGTTAGCCGCGTGGAAAGTGGATGTGCCACCCCTTACTTCACAGTACCCCCGTCACAAAAGGTTGTCACGCTTTGGCATTTTACCATGACATATGGCAAATCGTTATGTATTTTACATAATAATTGCGTGCTGACCTAAGACTAGGCATGTCAAGGAAACACTTTCCCAGAAATGAACCACTTCAGTCAAACTGTTCATTATCCCTCGTAAAATGTGAACTTCAAGCTCGGGTCAGCCTGATTCTGACCTAATGAGATGGCTTATTCTTTAAACCAATTATTGACGGTATCTATTCAACAGATAATGCTAATCAAAAGGTGTAATTTGACGTAATTGGGACACCCAACTCGGCAGGTATGGCGCTACCCATGCCTTTCAAGAGGCCTCACTTGACCAGAATTAGAAAACATCCATGCCAATATCAGCAACCCTTATAGACGAACTGGACAAATAATTGAGAGGGTTCCTCGGCCAGGATTATTGTCGCGGGAGACAAATTCTGTGGAGGCTCATCCTAGACCAGCATTTCGGGTCCCTGACATCACCTTTTGAATGCCCATTGAACCATGATTTGGGGGACTTCCTCGAGGCTCAGCAACTCACTCTTCTCAGGCTCCCGTCCAGACCGGTTTACACCTGGTACGAGCACTATAAAACACCCCCGTTCAGGCCGGCCCATGACCTACACACAGGGACCCCTAGACCGCGAGTCCGGAGCCCCCGAGAAGCACACTCGGAGGTCACCAGGTCAGCATTGGGGGTCCCTGTCAGGGCTCGCGGAGGCGCAGTCGCGCGCTAGGCTCGGCCCTCGACATTCTGCAGGCGCTGCAGTTTCCGGCCACAGACTAACACTCTGAGGGGCGGTGAGACCACACTGAAAGCCTTTACGACTGACACTGAGGGTGGGGGGGGGGGTGAGACTAACACTCTGAAAGCCCCTCGGTTTAACACTGAGCGAGCGGGCTGAGACCAGCAGTCGCCTGTGACTGATCTGAGGGGGGTCCCTTTGCAGCGCTTAAAGCATGTTCAGGGAGGTCCGCGGACCCCGGTTACGCCACTATTCCCGACAGGGTCACACGGACGCGGTTTTGACTGCTCCCGGCCGGATCAGTAGAGACCTGAGAAACGACAACTGAAATATCAGACCCTAACCTCATGGGACAATACGGAGCCCCGCAACATTGCTGTGAATTGAGCAATCGAAAATGAGGAGATTAAAGAAAGTCCGCAATAAGCAGTCACGCTGTCTCCGTCTTGTTCCTCGTCCGTGTCAGGCCTTATATCCGGCGCGCACCTGTTTGACCGGCGTCGACCGCTGCCCCAGGCCTCCGTGGAGCGACCAGGAGCACTTCATGCAGCGGCACTCCTGTCTCAACACGTTCGCCGCCGTGTTCGGCTACGTGCCGCTGCTGCGCTCCGCCATGCGGCTGGACCCCGTGCTCTACCGGGACCCGGTGGCCGTCTGGCGCAAACGCTACAGCAAGCTGGAGAACGTGGTGTAGCACCTGTTGTCCGGCCTCGGCAGCGTCGCTGTGGGGGCACAACGTGATTTGACTAGTTGTTTATTTACAATGTTCGGTGCTACCGGCGGGGTTCGTTTGATAGGCCCTGGAGGGAGCCGGTGGCGGGGTGAGTAGTGGGTGACCTTGTCATCTTATCGCTCCGTCAGGGCGACAACCACCGCCGCCGGCAACCCTCCTCTGGTCGGAGGCTGTATGGGTGTTTAGGCAATTACTGACTGTGTGTATGGAGCGTGGCGTCGAGCGAATGTGGGAGAGTGAGACCGCCGGGGGTGCGCGCCGTTGGACCGGTGCACGCGCGGCGAGGATCTGTGAACGAGATTAACAGAAGATTATCTTATACTGATTGATTTTGATACAATTTTGAATGGCGTCTTCGCTGGGCGGAATATTATGGGGTTATTGAGCCACTATTATTTTCGAATGACATTTGCACGCCCGTTTTACGGCGTGATCGCGTCGGATGTGCCATATCTACACTTGGAACGCCCGCGTCGCGGCTGCCAACTCGAGATTCATGACATCAGGTCGTATCTTCGTTGCTGAATAAAGTATTTGTATCTAATGCTGTGCTTGGGTGTTTATGCGGGTAGTTTGCATCGTGTACTGGGCGCAGAGCGCTAATTACTTTTTAAAGTGAAAAACCTGGTTTAATTTTAGCTGCTGATCCTATTATCTTATTCTGTGGCGTTCTTTTTGTTTTCCTTGGCTAGTGCTGGAATCCTCTACCTTCTGCCTCCCTGCAGGCTCTGACTCTCCGCGGAATCCTACTGCAGTCTCCTGGTCCGCTCCTGCCGATACCCGGCCAAGCCATGTCCCGTGGTCTCGAGCTCCCGCAGGGTGGTTGGCGCTACCCAGCTCCCGCAGGGTGGTTGGCCGTCCCCAGCTCCTAACTGGCCGACAGACCAGAACCAGAAGTCCGACGATAACGGGTCAGAAGTACAGGCGAGGATGGCCATGGTCTGGCGGTGAAGATTGTTGTACGGGACCTCGTCGGGTCTCGGGAGGACCAGATCACAGCACAGGACTTAGCCGTGTCCCTGCAGGAGCAGATCACGCAACGGGACTTTGCCGGCCACCCTGGAGAAGTCCACCATCTGTATAGGCCACTCTTGCTAATAAGGGCTAATCTCGGAATGGCGTAATACGACACTGAGGGGCACATACAGCCTCTAGCAGCTGCAGTGCCCTGAAACTCCAATTGTCCTCACCAACCCTGGGGGAGTAGATCACGGTACAGCACTCCGTCGGGTCTTGGTAGAACTAGATCAAGGGAGTCGGAGGAGCACCCGTGCAGAGCTAACGCCAGCGAGGGGCAAAAGTAGAGCGTTTGAGCACCAGCTGAAGAATGCCACCGAGACGGGAACGAAAAGATGGTCATCTGAAAACCATCTTTTTAATAAAATATCACTATGCAACGAAGAAAATCTATCACAAATGTGAAAGATGTAATATCTAAAGGAATTTAGAATTACATTTGTTCATGTCTTGTGAAGCTCCCCACACCGAGGCTGAGTTTCAAAATTTGTTCCTGCGAAAGCTCTTCATCTTTACCATTTGGCCACAACGTTAGGTCTCTTACAAAACTGATTTACTTGGACAATGACGATTCCTTGCGCATCATTTAACATGACTTTTAAGGTGTAAAAATGTATCTAGCCGAGCCATACTTCTTCGGCCTTACCATGGAACCATTGGCCAATCAACTGATGCATTCAAAATCATAACCTGATGTGTGCATGTGGGAAATCAAACCCGGACATAACGTGGCATTCAGGTGCTGACGTGCCTTAAAACCCCAATAGTAACCACAATCAGGGAATGGAACAGTAGTACGAATGTTGCAGTAAGCGGACGATGTAACTACATCTGTGAGCGCGGGCACTATATAACTGCATCAGGTTGGTGCGCTCTCGAACCAAAATAACTAACACACTGAACATCTGTGGAAGCAAGTTCTTTGTCTTCAAATGGCGAAGTACAAGCCTTTTTCGATACCTGTTCTATTTAAATGCAAATATCGATCAAACTATGCATTTAATTAAAACATTTTGGTCCACGAGCGAATGCATAGGTATCCCAAATATTTCCACAAACATAAAATTCATAGGAAAGCTAAAAGTACTCGGTTCAGTGTAAAACA
The DNA here is from genome assembly GCA_034440635.1 of Lepas anatifera. Taxonomy (NCBI): domain Eukaryota; kingdom Metazoa; phylum Arthropoda; class Thecostraca; family Lepadidae; genus Lepas; species Lepas anatifera. The sequence goes on along the minus strand of JAOTON010000595.1, from coordinate 405,532 downwards.
GTACAAACCACGAAATAGCAGAGAAATCTGAGTCACCAGAGCAATAAAATTCGACTCGGAAGTGAGACAGAGGCAAGAAGGAAACGTATAACTTAGGGCTACGGTGTCTGTAATAACGACTTTGCTTATGTTTAAGCTGGTTCATATCTTACACCCCTTTCGATTTCAGCGCCCCCCCATCAAATGTGAAGTAATCAGTCGCAGATCCAGGGGAAACTGCCCCTCCCCACAAAAAGGCTCGGAGAAAAAATTATGATCTGCCCCCGCTCCCCCAAACATTGTCGACAGTTTGCCCCGACTCGTTTTAAGTTTATAAGCACGATTTTAGTGCTTTAATTGAACCAATCAACTTTAAACAGAACCAGACAATTTGGACCTTGGTCCTCTATATTCAAAATCACTTGAGTGAATTTTCCTTGTATAGTAAAAGCAAGCATCCTGTGACCACATATTTGAAACCATACACGTGTATTGAGGCCACACAGGTTGGGCACTAAAAAGGTCGGACCCCGAAGGGAAGGCCGGGCTCCCCGACGCGGCGCGCCTAAATTACGCCGGGGGAACCCAGAAAATTGGACAAGCATCGACAAAAATATAAACACTAGGAACACTAAAACAACACAGACAGTCAGGCGCATGCAGTTTTAAAACCATCGGGTAAAAGAGCACAACCTGGGCACACGCAGGCCAAGCCAGACGCAGTCACCGATGCGGTCTATCTTATTTACCGCGGTGGGTCGCATCAGCGAGCGGTCACCACACGCACGCCACCGATCTCGGTACGGACGCTCCCGCCAGGCCGGCACCCAGCGCCGCCGCATGTCCCCACTACTCGTGCCCGCCGCGCGAGGCTCACACGGACGTCGCCATCGCGGCGGTCCTCCGCCAGCGAGGGCCAGAGCACCGGCGCGTCTTCACCGCCGGCCGGGCTCGCCCGGGCACCTTTCACTCCGTGACGTTTTTTGCTTTTCGACTTGGGTTTATACTCCAACCCCCACCTACTTGCTAGTTGAATTGAGACAAAATTTTTCACTCCAAGACGTTTTTATTTTAGCTTTTCGGCTTAGTTTGCCCCCCAAACCTATCGGCTAGATTCGGCACTGGAAGCCATTGATAAATGTCTACACAATTACCGGCATACACGCGCTAAATCAGAGCAAAGATGACTGCAATGCCATGGATATATAGACATGTAGTTACCGTTTCGTCCTAGAAGATAGAAATGATACTCAATTAACATCAGTCAAAATAAAAGAAATAATACAGTAATAGTACACACTCCAAAACGACTACTGAGAAAGTGATCTGATAAGATACCCTGAGTATAAATCTATCCTACGGAGGTATCACAATTTATGTTGCACAGCCCTATGCAACATCGCCTTTGCACTACTGCACGGACATGGGCAATCTGGCACACACTCAATCCCCAACACTGATGAACCTGGCGTTAATATTACTACTAGGGGCGTGGATCTTTTTAAATTCATGTGGGCGTCCACATGTGAAACAATGCCAATGTACACCTCATAAAGATATGCATAATTTGTATTTTAGCCCCCTCCCCCAGGTCTATCGTGTAATATAAAATCAATTGGAAATCCTGCAAATTGAAAATAAAATATGTGCTGGATTTAGAACACTTCATTAGTGGTGCCGGGGTACCTCAAAATGTATGGAAATCAACACCCCTGGTTATTGCACGATATGTTGCGTGTCCTTCCCCTCTACCTCCCCAGCTGCGGTCAGCGCCCCCTCCGCTAGGCTTCCCGCACAACAGGCACCGGACGGGTCTGACTGAGCGGCGTCTGTACCCCCGCACGCCGCGCACGCCACCTGTTCAGCTCCGGCGGCCGCCGCCAAGCAGTAGTAGCAGGATAGGTGACAGCACTGTAGCAGCTGCGGCAGCACCGGAGCCTCGGCGCACCAGACGCAGCGCGACTGCAGCGTCAGTGAGGGCGCAGCGGCCGACTCTGGCGACGGGCGGGGTGTGACAGGGACGCCGCACGGCACCGAGACCTGGCGTTCCTTCAGGGCACAGACCCTGCTTCTGGCTCTGAATTGTAGTCAAAATGACGGAAAATAATGTAAAAACGAATTACAAGAACTACGAGAAAAAATCAGATAAAATAGCGGACGCACAAGGAGCTTACCAAGGTCTGTCACAACGCACATGACTATAAAAACAAGCAATCTACAAATAGCACGTGGAACCTATTCTATGACTCACTTTTGGAAGCAGTCGATGAGGGCAGAAGACTTCTCACCGAGGCTCGCACGAGTCGGAAATCTATCAGGGGCAGCACACACAGCAGCAGCTCCTGACACAACACTGCGACGTCAGAAACCGAGTCGAACCTTCAACATACTCCGGTGCACGGCTAACTCGGATGCTGAGGGAGCCGGACACCCTGGGTCAGATCAAGGTACTGAGGAAGATGCTGAAGATGACTAGATGCTTAGATGCTGAAGGGACTAGATACCCCGTGTCAGACTTGAAAGCTGAGGGACTAGATACCCCAGGCCAGACCTGGTTGCTGAGAGGACTAGATATCCCGGATCAGACCAATCCCCATGCCACAGCTTGGTAATGCCCGAGACAAACGCCCGGATTATCATCTCAATTATTGCATCCCATCAAACTCGCAATGACTTCAAATGTCTCATTTCCTAAATTGTTCTTAAATGGCAAGAAAAGAATCATTTAAAGCTAAAATAAAGCACGAAACAGATATCTCAAAAAATTCGATTCCAAAAAGAGTGAAAGACCAAGTTGATGAATACGGCACTTGGGTTTTAATGGGCCTGCTGTCGGTTGATTTTGATTGAAAATCTCAGCATCATGCTCCAGATAAACGTACTTTTCGCCGAATTATTTTTCACGTGAACCTTTTAGTGTGTAAACTGGTAAGGTACAGAAGCATACAGAAGTAGATATATAAGTACCTTAGAAAAGCTAGACAGGGAGGTTAAATGGAATGTGGCACCTTTATAATTTAATTTGACTTGAAATAGTCATGGGATAGAGCATGCCAGGACACTACTTGATAAATATATAATTTGTCTCATAACTTACCGTTCGCGAAGAAAACAAGTACAAATTCGCCGCTTATCGACCCCTCCTAAGCGGTCACGCGATACGAGGGGACCTTGGGAACGTGGCGTAATGCTAAGGAACCGCTGTGCGCATTAATATTTCTTACTTGGATCTCTTTAAAGGTACGAGCCATGACCTCTCCATTGGAAATACATGGAAAAATGGTTCTAACTGAATAACTTAGTAATGGATAAAGGTAGAACGTTTATTTCAACTGCATTATATTTGCCTCGTCATTACGTTTCCAACGGTATGCATTTTGCCCAATTTGACCTTGAACTGACCTCAGGTCAGTTCAAATCCTTGATTTCACCTAGCAAGGTCATATTATATATCATTCGATTCGGCTTGCTGCGAGGATTCCTATAGTTCAATTTGTTTTGCTCTCCTTTTAATTGTTTAAATGTAATGACCTAAAACCTTCATTTACATGTTATCCCTATGACGGCATGTTTTGACCTCTAGTGACCTTAAATGTGACCAACAAAAAATGGTACAAATATTTTCGATGGAGAAGTGGATGGGCTACCCAACGCCGTTTACCGTTTTTCGTTACCTATCGTGGTTCTCGAGATCTTAGGGGGGCGGGTACCTGCGCCCCCCGTCAATGCACGTGTTAAGGGCACGGGAACTCACCGACACGCGTTATAACTAGTAAAATATGGAGAGGTATCGCATTTTGTGGTGAAATTTTTTATCGAATCTTACTTTTCCGAGAAAATTATCCCCATCAGTTCCCCAGTGAAAAGCGGCACTGAAAGCATTTTGTGGTAGAAGTGCTATAACTTGTCGTATCATACTATGGTCCATATCGCTTCCACGTCAAAACATACAACTACTTACAGAAATCAATACTGATAGTCCTGATGATTAGCAATACCCAATGTCTATAAATTGTCTTATCCGGACAAAGGACAGAATTACGACCCATTTCATGACTGTGTTATTAACGAGACAAATGGGTCAGTATGGTAGTATTGCCAGTCGTCAGGGTAAACGCTCCCTGAATACGGCTGGACTGTAAAAACAGCCGCAGCATAACTTTTCAAATGGCCCAAGCCATCAAGCTGTCGGTCAAGCCAGGTCCGGGATTGTCGATAAAATCAAATACAATTCCAAGGGCTGACTGTACGGACAACCTAAGTCTATTGTTTTATGGTGATGGCTCCCCATGGCGAGCTTGGATGAAAACATACAACTCGTGACTAAGCCAGTACCATGCCGCAAATGCAGAATCTACATCAACATGGAACACTGCTCCAAAGTTAGCTTTGCACTTGGACGTGGAGGAGAAAAATAAAGGCCGGAGTCCAATGATCTAAAAATTCAAACGTAGGCGGATCCGGGGGGAGGGGCGGCAGCCATTGTTTTGTATGTATGGGACAATGTTTCCTTTTACTCTGGCGAATAACGTTTTCCGTTCCGATTAACCCCACACTCTATTGGGTAGTTTGCCTTGATCCGCTCACAGGATCATAACCTGGCAATGCGAAAATAATACCGGCAGAAAAATAGAATAGCGTATGAGAGCGGTTGGAAAATAAAGCGCAAATCCAGAATGAGAAAATATTCGGGCTTTTCTGGGCGAGTCTCTCTACAAAGAAACGCGATTTTGCGACATGAGCGCGACTGTGCCGGTGTTATGCACATGTATGTACGTACGTCTACACAAAGTCATTTCAGGATGTCGGAATGCGAATGAAGATTCCTTGGAAAACAATTCAGGTAACATGTTCATTTATACCAACTTCCACCCATTGAAGTTCACGTTAGTGGCGGGTACGTGTCTGCTGTGACGAGGGGGAGGGGCTGAAATAATAGACATATTGAAAATCGACCGATCGGGGAATAAAAAATAATTCAACAAAAACGTTGGTCTGTCGGTCAGTCACGTCTGAGCGGGTGGTTCAATGGTAACGATCACGTGACCGCCCCCGAAACGGCACCAGCGACTCACTGGAGTCTCCCATTGATTACGTGGGAACCTCAATAGATCGATGAATCAACTGCATTGGACGGCGGCAGTTCTTCCGGTTACTACCTGATCGGGTTTCTCCATGACACAATTGAAAAGTTGGATTCCGAACTCGTGTTTATGTTCAGAGTCCTGTGAAAACAGTCGATTTGTGACGGGTAGGGCGATTCGTAGGGAGGGCAAACTGCAGGCGACTTTGCTGTCCGTCTGGTCTAAGCGCGCGTTGGCCACACTTCTCACAAAATTGTCAAGGCTTGAGACGAGGTTCACAGTTGATAGCTGATATACCAGGGACATCGCCAGGGGGCTTTCCTGGGGAGGGGGTGGGGGGGGCAGGGAAAAGTCCAACCATCCTGGGCGTCTTTGAATACGCTACCGATGTAATTCACCAACACTGACATTGGAACATTTAACGCACGTCATCATATGTAATAGGGAGAGAAACAAAGAAAAAACTATGTCGGGTTTGGGGGAGGTCCCTTGGTGCACCAGTTGGGGTTAGGCGTCCTCAGGGGAGAGGGGGAACAACCAGTGACATGTAAAGATTGATAAAAGTCAAGAAACCCATCAGAACATGTTATTCTCATTTTCATTTCGTATTGATTTTGAAAGGACATGTCATGCACAATTACCTAACGACTCAGGTCGTTTCGCTCCTGGCCCCAGCAAAGCCCCTCAGTCACCACTCACGGTGAACCCGCGCCAGAGGAACTCGCGGGTGAGGTAGGTGTAGTTGACCTCGGAGGCGCAGTCCGGCGCCGCGCGCTGCTTGCGCAAGCCGAGCAGGCGCTCACTCAGCGTGGCGAAGGCGCCGGAGCGCAGGAACAGCAGCAGGTTCACCAGCGACGCCAGCCGGCACGCTATCTCAGCCGAGTCCAGCAGGCGCTCACACTGGCGGATACCGGAGGTGAGCAGCTCAGGTTAGTGGTTTTGGTTTAGGTGCACGCCCACCGCTCTGGTCGCATTGTGCAGTTACAAGCATTGTAACCTACAGTTACGTCAGACATCTGAAGAGGGGCAATAATTTCAGTTCACCAAATCAGGTGCGGTAGTGCGATCGTCACCCTACATCCCGTCTTCATAAAAAGCCGCCAAACGTGCCTAACGTTTCAACGATTAATAACGTTATCAATCGCCATCAGCATCTCGTTTGGTAGTTCAAGGCACTTCGACTATGGTGGTCAGTTTGCGCACACACCAGCCTTCCGTTAGAAGGTAGGGAGAACTATATTGTAAACAGCGACAGGTTCGCACGGACCATATACAGAAGCAGCAGGTTCGCACGGATCACATACAGAAGCAGCAGGTTCGCACGGACTACATACAGAAGCAGCAGGTTCGCACGGACCAGACACATAAGCAGCACGTTCGCACGGACCACATACAGAAGCAGCACGTTCGCACGGACCACGTACAGAAGCAGCAGGTTCGCACGGACTACATACAGAAGCAGCAGGTTCGCACGGACCACATACAGAAGCAGCACGTTCGCACGGACCACGTACAGAAGCAGCAGGTTCGCACGGACTACATACAGAAGCAGCAGGTTCGCACGGACCATATAAAGAAGCAGCAGGTTCGCACGGACTACATACAGAAGCAGCAGGTTCGCACGGACCAGACACAGAAGCAGCAGGTTCGCACGGACCACATACAGAAGCAGCACGTTCGCACGGACCACGTACAGAAGCAGCAGGTTCGCACGGACCAGATACAGAAGCAGTAGGTTCGCACGGACCACATAAAGAAGCAGCAGGTTCGCACGGACTACATACAGAAGCAGCAGGTTCGCACGGACCACGTACAGAAGCAGCAGGTTCGCACGGACTACATACAGAAGCAGCAGGTTCGCACGGACCAGATACAGAAGCAGCAGGTTCGCACGGACCAGATACAGAAGCAGCAAGTTCGCACGGACCATATAAAGAAGCAGCAGGTTCGCACGGACCATATAAAGAAGCAGCAGGTTCGCACGGACTACATACAGAAGCAGCAGGTTCGCACGGACCAGACACAGAAGCAGCAGGTTCGCACGGACCACATACAGAAGCAGCACGTTCGCACGGACCACGTACAGAAGCAGCAGGTTCGCACGGACCAGATACAGAAGCAGTAGGTTCGCACGGACCACATAAAGAAGCAGCAGGTTCGCACGGACTACATACAGAAGCAGCAGGTTCGCACGGACCACGTACAGAAGCAGCAGGTTCGCACGGACTACATACAGAAGCAGCAGGTTCGCACGGACCAGATACAGAAGCAGCAGGTTCGCACGGACCAGATACAGAAGCAAGTTCGCACGGACCATATAAAGAAGCAGCAGGTTCGCACGGATTACATACAGAAGCAGCAGGTTTGCACGGACCAGACACATAAGCAGCAGGTTCGCACGGACTACATACAGAAGCAGAAGATTCGCACGGACCACATACAGAAGCAGCAGGTTCGCACGGACCACATACAGAAGCAGCAGGTTCGCACGGACCACATACAGAAGCAGCAGGTTCCCACGAACCATATACAGAAGCAGCAGGTTCGCACGAACTACATACAGAAGCAGCAAGTTCCCACGAACCATATACAGCAGCAGCAGGTTCGCAGGGACCATATAAAGAGCAGCAGGTTCCCACGGACCAGAAACAGACGCAGCAGGTTCGCATGGACCACACACACGCCATCTTTTTATAAGGCACTAGGACACCAGGCGGAGGGAGGAGGCAGGTCAAAAAGGAAAATGCAGCTCCCGGCTGCTGGCAGAGCCTGCAGTTCACGGCTACGCGGTATTTGCACTCAATTAAGTCTGACCGGCCTTCAGACAGGACAGGAAATGAACACCGTCTGTGTGAATAAGAACACCATTTAGAGGGCAAGACAAGGCGGTATGTAGCAGGTACTGGTCTGAATGGTTGGATGCGCGAGCCTATATGCATGAGCGGCCTGAGGACTATAAAAGCTTCGTTTGTGATGCAGTTCTGATATTTCATTTAGTGCAAATAAGCGTTTTAATCTCAGTCAGCTTAGAATCCTATCGCGAACATCCGTTCGCGGCAAACTTTTAGACGGCGCACGACAAGGAGTATGAATAATTCAAAGCGATCTCAGCGCTACAGGATATTAGACATCACTGGGAAGCTAAGCGCCCTATTTCGTCCGACTACACCAATATTCCCTGGCGAGTACGATAGGAGCCCACGCTGCCCACCATTTGAGAACCGACGCAGAGGCGAGAGGGTGGTGGTGTGGGGATATCGCAACAAGAACACGGCTCCTGTCAAATGGCATTATCAACTACTCACTCAAAATGAGCGAGCAGCGTTTTGGCAGCAGAATCCATAACTTCAGCTTCCATGTGCGTTGGAAAAATCGAGGATGACGCTCCCCTTCGGCCGTGAGTGGGAATTGCGGTGAACGTTGGATGGTATTGCCGTGAGTGGGAATTGCGGTGAATTGCGGTGCGAGATCTGGGATGGCTGCCTGCACGTGAGCTCGGCACATACCACTCTCTGTGTCTGCTCAAGCGAGTGATGGTAACGGGCGAGCCAGCTTACCTGAAGCGTCAGCTCGTGACTAGGCGTGAATTCAGAAACCGCACTACTCGCCAAGACGGAGATTTATGCCTCCCACGCCTAAGAACTGAAACTGGGAGGAGAGCTTTTATGCACCGTGCTGCAGCAGCATTCAACGGACTGCCACCGGCGATCCGGGATGGCTCCCTCTCCAGCTTCAAACGACGCCTAAAAAAGCATCTGCTCGGTTGATGAGTGTACCCGATTTTGACTTGACTTTTCTTGACTTGACTTGTACCCAATTTTGACTGTCGCGTGTCTGTCCCATCCACCCCCATTTTTGACCTGGGCTCATTAATAGCCATTGATATGGATGAGCACCGTGATGTTGAAATAAATAAATAAATAAATAAACGTTGGATGGTACTGCCGTGAGTGGGAACTGCGGTGAAGGTTGGATAGTACTGTCGTGAGTGGGAACTGCGGTGAACGTTGGATGGTATTGCCGTGAGTGGGAACTGCGGTGAACGTTGGATGGTATTGCCGTGAGTGGGAACTGCGTGGACAGTTGGATGGTACTGCCGTGAGTGGGAACTGCGGTGAAGGTTGGATAGTACTGTCGTGAGTGGGAACTGCGGTGAACATTGGATAGTACTGTCGTGAGTGGGAACTGCGGTGAACGTTGGATAGTACTGTCGTGAGTGGGAACTGCGGTGAACGTTGGATAGTACTGTCGTGAGTGGGAACTGCGGTGAACGTTGGATGGTATTGCCGTGAGTGGGAACTGCGGTGAACGTTGGATGGTATTGCCGTGAGTGGGAACTGCGGTGAACGTTGGATAGTACTGTCGTGAGTGGGAACTGCGGTGAACGTTGGATAGTACTGTCGTGAGTGGGAATTGCGGTGAAGGTTGGATGGTACTGCCGTGAGTGGGAACTGCGGTGAAGGTTGGATAGTACTGCCGTGAGTGGGAATTGCGGTGAACGTTGGATGGTATTGCCGTGAGTGGGAATTGCGGTGAACGTTGGATGGTACTGCCGTGAGTGGGAACTGCGGTGAAGGTTGGATAGTACTGTCGTGAGTGGGAACTGCGGTGAACGTTGGATAGTACTGTCGTGAGTGGGAACTGCGGTGAACGTTGGATAGTACTGTCGTGAGTGGGAACTGCGGTGAACGTTGGATGGTATTGCCGTGAGTGGGAACTGCGGTGAATGTAGGATAGTACTGTCGTGAGTGGGAATTGCGGTGAACGTTGGATGGTATTGTCGTGAGTGGGAATTGCGGTGAACGTTGGATGGTATTGCCGTGAGTGGGAACTGCGGTGAATGTTGGATAGTACTGTCGTGAGTGGGAATTGCGGTGAAGGTTGGATGGTACTGCCGTGAGTGGGAACTGCGGTGAAGGTTGGATAGTACTGCCGTGAGTGGCAATTGCGGTGAACGTTGGATGGTATTGCCGTGAGTGGGAATTGCGGTGAACGTTGGATGGTACTGCCGTGAGTGGGAACTGCGGTGAAGGTTGGATAGTACTGTCGTGAGTGGGAACTGCGGTGAACGTTGGATAGTACTGTCGTGAGTGGGAACTGCGGTGAACGTTGGATAGTACTGTCGTGAGTGGGAACTGCGGTGAACGTTGGATGGTATTGCCGTGAGTGGGAACTGCGGTGAACGTTGGATGGTATTGCCGTGAGTGGGAACTGCGGTGAACGTTGGATAGTACTGTCGTGAGTGGGAACTGCGGTGAACGTTGGATGGTACTGCCGTGAGTGGGAACTGCGATGAACGTTGGATAGTACTGCCGTGAGTGGGAATTGCGTGGACAGTTGGATAGTACTGTCGTGAGTGGGAATTGCGTGGACGGTTGGATAGTACTGTCGTGAGTGGGAATTGCGTGGACGGTTGGATAGTACTGTCGTGATTGGGAATTGCGAGGACGGTTGGATAGTACTGTCGTGAGTGGGAATTGCGTGGACGGTTGGATAGTACTGTCGTGAGTGGAAATTGCGTGGACGGTTGGATAGTACTGTCGTGAGTGGGAATTGCGTGGACGGTTGGATAGTACTGTCGTGAGTGGGAATTGCGTGGACGGTTGGATAGTACTGTCGTGAGTGGGAATTGCAGTGAAGGTTGGATGGTACTGCCGTGAGTGGGACCTGCAGGGATGGTTGAATGGTACTGCCGTGAGTGGAAACTGCGTGGACAGTTGGATAGTACTGTCGTGAGTGGAAACTGCGTGGACAGTTGAATGGTACTGCCGTGAGTGGAAATGACGTGGACGGTTGGATAGTACTTTCGTGAGTGGAAACTGCGGTGAAGGTTGGATAGTACTGCCGTGAGTGGGAGCCGCGGGGTTGGTTGGATGGTACTGCCGTGAGTGGGAGCCGCGGGGTTGGTTGGACGGTACTGCCGTGAGTGGGAGCCGCGGGGTTGGTTGGATGGTACTGCTGTGAGTGGGAGCCGCGGGGTTGGTTGGATGGTACTGTCGTGTGTGGGAGCTGTGGGGATGGTACTGTCGTGAGCAAAAACTGCGAAGACGACGCTCGGGTTCTGCTGCATGAGGGAACTACGAGGGCCTGGATTCACCTGTAGGATATTGGCGCAGCGGGAGCGAGACTGACCTTCTGCCGAGTCTCCGGCGTTGCCGGAGTGAGCGGCAGAAGGTCGGGCAGCCGCCGCCGCAGCCAGCCGACGCCCACCGTCAGCGCGGCGTAGGCAGCGGCCCGCACCGGCGTCAGTCCCAGGTACGAGAGTCCGAGCAGCCGCTGGCCTAGCGTCTGACTGGACCTCCGCACCGTGTACTGTCCGTACAGAGGGAGCCATAGCGTTAACCCCACCGTGCACTGTCCGTAAAGTCAGCCACAGCGTCACACACCCCCACCGTGTACTGTCCGTACAGAGTGAGCCACAGCGTCACACACCCCCCACTGTGTACTGTCCGTACAGTCAGCCACAGCGTCACACACCCCCACCGTGTACTGTCCGTACAGTCAGCCACAGCGTCACACACCCCCACCGTGTACTGTCCGTACAGAGTGAGCCACAGCGTCACACACCCCCACTGTGTATTGTCCGTACAGTCAGCCACAGCGTCACACACCCCCACCGTGTACTGTCCGTACAGAGTGAGCCACAGCGTCACACACCCCCACTGTGTACTGTCCGTACAGTCAGCCACAGCGTCACACACCCCCACCGTGTACTGTCCGTACAGAGTGAGCCACAGCGTCGCACACCCCCCACTGTGTACTGTCCGTACAAAGTGAGCCACAGCGTTACACACCCCCACTGTGTACTGGCCGTACAGAGTGGGCCACAGCGTTACATACCCCCACCGTGTACTGTCCGTACAGTCAGCCACAGCGTCACACACCCCCACCGTTTACTGTCCGTACAATCAGCCACAGCGTCACATACCCCCAAAGTGTACTGTCCGTACAGAGGGAGCCATAGCGTTAACCCCACCGTGCACTGTCCGTACAGTCAGCCACAGCGTCACACACCCCCCACCGTGTACTGTCCGTACAGAGTGAGCCACAGCGTTACACACCCCCACTGTGTACTGTCCGCACAGTCAGCCACAGCGTTACGCACCCCCAAAGTGTACTGGCCGTACAGAGTGAGCCACAGCGTTACACACCCCCACTGTGTACTGTCCGTACAGTCAGCCACAGCGTTACACACCCCCAAAGTGTACTGGCCGTACAGAGTGAGCCATAGCGTCACATACCCCCACCGTGTACTGTCCGTACTGTCAGCCACAGCGTCACACACCCCCACCGTGTACTGTCCATACAGTCAGCCACAGCGTCACACACCCCCACTGTGTACTGGCCGTACAGAGTGGGCCATAACGTCACATACCCGCACCGTGTACTGTCCGTACAGAGTGAGCCACAGCGTTACACACCCCCACTGTGTACTGGCCGTACAGAGTGGGCCATAGCGTCACATACCCGCACCGTTTACTGTCCGTACAGTCGGCCATAGCGTCACATACCCCCACCGTGTACTGTCCGTACAGAGTGAGCAATAGCGTCGCACACCCCCACCGTGTACTGTCCGTACAGTCAGCCACAGCGTCACATACCCCCACCGTGTACTGTCCGTACAGAGTGAGCCATAGCGTTACACATCCCCACCGTGTACTGTCCGTACACAGGGAGCCATAGCGTTACACATCCCCACCGTGTACTGTCCGTACACAGGGAGCCATAGCGTTACACATCCCCACCGTGTACTGTCCGTACAGAGTGAGCAATAGCGTCACACACCCCCAACGTGTACTGTCCGTACAGTCAGCCACAGCGTTACACACCCCCACCGTGTACTGTTCGTACAGAGTGAGCAATAGCGTCACATACCCCCAAAGTGTACTGTCCGTACAGAGTGAGCCACAGCGTCACATACCCCCACCGTGTACTGTTCGTACAGTCAGCCACAGCGTTACACACCCCCAAAGTGTACTGGCCGTACAGAGTGAGCCATAGCGTCGCACACCCCCACTGTGTACTGTCCGTACAGAGTGAGCAATAGCGTCGCACATCCCCACCGTGTACTGTCCGTACAGTGAGCAATAGCGTCGCACATCCCCACCGTGTACTGGCCGTACAGAGTGAGCCATAGCGTCGCACATCCCCACCGTGTACTGTCCGTACAGAGTGAGCAATAGCGTCACACACCCCCAACGTGTACTGTCCGTACAGTCAGCCACAGCGTTACACACCCCACCGTGTACTGTTCGTACAGAGTGAGCAATAGCGTCGCACATCCCCACCGTGTACTGTCCGTACAGTGAGCAATAGCGTCGCACATCCCCACCGTGTACTGGCCGTACAGAGTGAGCCATAGCGTCGCACATCCCCACCGTGTACTGTCCGTACAGAGTGAGCAATAGCGTCGCACACCCCCCACCGTTTACTGTCCGTACAGTCAGCCACAGCGTCACACCCCCACCGTTTACTGTCCGTACAGTCAGCCACAGCATTACACACCCCCACTGTGTACTGTCCGTACAGTCAGCCACAGCGTTACACACCCCCTACCGTTTACTGTCCGTACAGAGTGAGCCACAGCGTCACACACCCCCCACCGTGTACTGTCCGTACAGTCAGCCACAGCGTCGCACACCCCCACCGTTTACTGTCCGTACAGTCAGCCACAGCGTCACATACCCCAAAAAGTGTACTGTCCGTACAAAGTGAGCAATAGCGTCACATACCCCCACCGTGTACTGTCCGTACAGTCAGCCACAGCGTCGCACACCCCCACCGTTTACTGTCCGTACAGTCAGCCACAGCGTCACATACCCCAAAAGTGTACTGTCCGTACAGAGTGAGCCACAGCGTCACACACCCCCACCGTGTACTGTCCGTACAGTCAGCCACAGCGTCGCACACCCCCACCGTTTACTGTTCGTACAGTCAGCCACAGCGTTACACACCCCCAAAGTGTACTGGCCGTACAGAGTGAGCCACAGCGTCACACACCCCCACCGTGTACTGTCCGTACAGTCAGCCACAGCGTCGCACACCCCCACCGTTTACTGTTCGTACAGTCAGCCACAGCGTTACACACCCCCACTGTGTACTGTCCGTACAAAGTGAGCAATAGCGTCGCACACCCCCACCGTGTACTGTCCGTACAGTCAGCCACAGCGTCGCACACCCCCCACCGTGTACTGTCCGTACAGTCAGCCACAGCGTCACACACCCCCACCGTTTACTGTTCGTACAGTCAGCCACAGCGTTACACACCCCCAAAGTGTACTGGCCGTACAGAGTGAGCCATAGCGTCGCACACCCCCAGTGTGTACTGTCCGTACAGAGTGAGCAATAGCGTCGCACATCCCCACCGTGTACTGTCCGTACAGTGAGCAATAGCGTCGCACACCCCCACGTGTACTGTCCGTACAGTCAGCCACAGCGTCACACACCCCCACCGTGTACTGTCCGTACAGAGTGAGCAATAGCGTCGCACACCCCCACCGTTTACTGTCCGTACAGTCAGCCACAGCGTCACACCCCCACCGTTTACTGTCCGTACAGTCAGCCACAGCATTACACACCCCCACTGTGTACTGTCCGTACAGTCAGCCACAGCGTTACACACCCCTACCGTTTACTGTCCGTACAGAGTGAGCCACAGCGTCACACACCCCCACCGTGTACTGTCCGTACAGTCAGCCACAGCGTGGCACACCCCCACCGTTTACTGTCCGTACAGTCAGCCACAGCGTCACATACCCCAAAAGTGTACTGTCCGTACAAAGTGAACAATAGCGTCGCACACCCCCACCGTGTACTGTCCGTACAGTCAGCCACAGCGTGGCACACCCCCACCGTTTACTGTCCGTACAGTCAGCCACAGCGTCACATACCCCAAAAGTGTACTGTCCGTACAAAGTGAACAATAGCGTCGCACACCCCCACCGTGTACTGTCCGTACAGTCAGCCACAGCGTCACACACCCCCACCGTTTACTGTCCGTACAGTCAGCCACAGCGTTACACACCCCCACTGTGTACTGGCCGTACAGAGTGGGCCATAACGTCACATACCCGCACCGTGTACTGTCCGTACACAGTGAGCCATAGTGTTACACATACGAAATATGGTCAAGGTCGCAGTCCGAGGTAACCAGCTTATGTTACTGGATTCGCACTCAATCATGACTGACGAGGCGTTATTTGCACACTTTTAACAGAAAGCACTGCGCTCATCACCACAGACTTAAAGGGAGATACGCGAAAAATTATTATTGTGGATTCTTGATATTTGAAAAATCCTGGTTACGAAACTGCCAATTTTTATTTTGGTATCTTTGGCAAAATTTTGGGAGGACACTCACTTATTATCGAAATAGCTTAACAGTTCCGATAAAATGCTGAAACCTTCACACATCACTTACTTTTCGAAAACTATTTAAAGTTGAAAAGTAATGTTTTTTTGTTAATAAAAATGTCTGTTCTCCTGTATTTGTACTTGAATTAATTTTTCAAAGCATTTATAAAATACAAAATGAATTAGTTTGCCCCAGAAACGGAAAAAACATAATTACTCAAGTCTTCAGCCGTTTCGTGCCTCAGGTCTTGAGTCGTTTTCTGCTTCAGCCCCAGGATGACGAAACTTTTGCGTCAGAAAGGTCACGTGACCCCCTATGAGGTGGCTGTACGTTCTGATTGGTCAATTATTATTTCTTAAAAGTCATATATTTTTGTTTTAATATTATTTTAGGCTGTAGCTTTTTTAAAATAACTTTTTATTTAACGGTTTTAAACTTTCAAGTTACTGCTTAGGAAAAATGGGACCGGTTTTTTTAGAGAATTTGATAGCCTTAGCCGGGCTACGTCATTTACATCGATAAGAGGTGTACCCGTAAAGTCGTCTAGAAATGTTGACTTTGAGTGAAATTTTAAGGCATTTGCAGGCCGAATTCGCAAAAATGAGAATAGGACTTCTGAAACAACTTTTTGTGGCCTTTTGATCTAGCCAATACAATTTTTTGCGTATCTCCCTTTAAGCCAGGGGGATGGGTGTTGAACCCCAAGATCTGACATTTAGATTAAAATAAATAGAAACCTTAGGCGAAGTCAAAAGACAGTGCTCTGGCATTCTCCGAAGAAGTTCGGTTTACGCAAGATGACGTATCTCATGAACCTTCACTGAATTATCAACAATAATCTGTAAGTTTTAATTAATAATTGAGGTGTCCAGCCACCGGAAAACGGGGAAAGGGACCAAATCTCAATGAATCGAAACCAAATATAGCATACTTGATTCTTGGAAAAAAGACAGCGATGTCAACTGGTAAGCTGCAAAATCGGTAAAAGACTGCCCTCTCGAGAATTGAAAAGCGCCCCTCTGAGCGAAATGAGCATAACATTCCTTCCCTGGACAGCAAAAAAACAGTTAAGAAAATTCAGCTGCTGCAACATAACAAACTGTGTGCCAACTTGCATTGCAACCACGTATATTTTAGAAGGAAATATTCTAAAACTACAATGTCCTACTAAATCTTGACGTAATGACGCAAGATAAATGGCTACAGGCTATCCAATAAGGGCGGTGGAACATGATTTACGGTCACAAGTTGTGACCCCGGCGGGGGCAGGTGCCCGCGCCGGTCTGGTAAACACGTAACACTGGCAGCGCCCTCAGAGAAGAGGCAGCCTAGTGGACAACAGCTGCATACTCTGCAGGACGCCACCGACAGATGGGTTCCAAACACCGCACGTGCAGGAACGATCATGATTCTTGCCGAGTCATCTTTCCCATACGTATATGTACCCAGGTTAAAGGATAAAGTGATTAAAATAACATCCCGAAAACTTTAAGCGGGCAACAACTCAGCGGGATAACGCAACATCGGGCATAATTTTTGTTTTACTTCTACAACAAGATGAATGTGACTCAGAGCAGGCTTTAAGGAACTGGGACTGGTGGGCATTCGGCTGAAAAGGGCACGAATTCCCACAAAACCGCACTCCTAGAGCATCAAATGATTGGTGACTGGTGGGCACAGGGCCGTTCACTGGTGGACATAGCATGGGGGACTGGTGGGCAAAATGCCCATCACTTTGCAGCCTGAAATATGCCCTGGTGTGACTACATTGCGACTAGGATGAGACACTGACAATAACAAGTCATGCCAGTGGGTTACCCACGTTCCAGATGGCAAGCTTCAGGACAGCGTCCACCTCCGGCTCCACCACTGGGTAGACATTGGGCTGAAACACGGAAACAGTGTCAGGGCCGCGCTGATCTCCGGGACCCTACTGCGCCCGTAACGCTACTCAAGAAAACATCGGCGGTGTTTCCAATCAGTTCCAGCAATCACACTTTAATTACATATTAATAATTACATACTTTAATTGCAATTAGTAATCCGCAACGGCGAGCGCCCGGCACTTCCCAGCGCCTCCCCACACCCTCGTATCCCCGGGGGCCCGGCAGTGCGGCGATTTTGACACACATGAGATTACTCAACAGGTTCAAACATATGATATTACAGACCAAGTTCACAAAAGCGAGATTACAGGGCAATATGAGAGTATTGAGTATACATCAATTGAGCTGACAACCGGAAACACACCATGGAGGACAAACAAGCTTACATTTTACAGGTCACTTACAGGACACACTTGTAACACCTTGAAAATGGGATTCGGCCTGAAATAGTCATGTGATAAAGTATGCCGAGAGACCACTTGAGGGAAATTCAACTTGCCCCAGAACGCAACTTTCGTGGAGAAAAAACATAAATTCACCTCCTACCGAACCCCTCCTCCCCCGGTGGTCACGAAGTAAGAGTTGAACTTGGGAAAGTGAAGTCTTATACAAGTCCCACTTGTGCTACATGGACAACTTCTTCTTGCTTGGACCTCTTTAAACCCTATGAGCTAAACGTGAGTTTGGTACCTGCGATTATAAATGTGAATAGCTTGATTCAATGACTAGTTTCGAAAGTGAAATATGTTTTAATATATGAAGGTTTATGTTTTTCTTTTTCTACCTATGTTGATCATCTGCAATAATCTAACTACGTGCTCACCTGCTTCCTTTTGTTCGATGCTGTATACCTATAAATGTCTTCCTTTTGTTGCTCCTTATTGCTTTGCCCTGCTCATGTCTTCTTTTGCTGTTCTGTTCCCTTACTTCTGTTCCCTATCAGTATGTAAAATGAAATAAAAAGATAAAAGAAAAATATAAAATATTTTAAGTGTTACTTTAGGTATGAATAATAGCCTTTTTTAGCCAGAAGCACTTATTTATATTCATATTATTTCATGGCATGGCCAGGCAACCAAGTTTTGTCACACCAGATGTGGAGGAAAATTAAATAACATAAAACACTGGACTCATAAGTCATTTTTCAGCTGTGAAAAGGCCGAATTCATTGCTTTCTATACAAATAACCCTAAACATACTTCTGACTAAAATTGCACCAAGCCGCCACAATACCTCCCATTCTCTTGCCACTTCTCCTGGCTTAGCTCCCACACTCATACCGATAATGTGATAAAGTGTAAGACAAGGTAGAAGACTGAGGATGCAAATACTCACCATCAAATATTTTGCTCCTTCTTTAATTTGACTTTGAATAGCTCCAAATGCCTCTTGATCCAGTGTTTCAGCATCATTCTGAAAAGGTGGAGTGTCTCAGTTGGACAAACATGTTACCATGAACTATTTCATGGGGGGAGGACAATGTGCTTTTAAAATACCCCCAGAAAACTGCACCTGCCCAGCAGGCAGTCTAAATGCAGAGGGTTACAAAGTGGGCACCACCCCTCCCCTTAAGCAATGCTGCACCCAGTGGCAGAAATATTCACTCAGTGCCTGGTTGTTGCTCAACACCTCCAGGTGTTTCATAAGATCACCCAACAAACATGAGAGATAATCGATCGAAAAACGTAGACAGTTAAGTAAAACGTGAGGAATTGTACATCAAACATGATAAATTAGCATATTCAACAGGCTCTATAACCTGCATCATAGCAAAGCCAGCAGTAGCACAAGAGGAATACATCAGCTTCTAATTTTTCTCAAATACATAGAAGTGTGCCAGGTGAGGCATTGATAATATCAGTTGTCCTTTGGCCAGACTGACAAACACCACGACTCCCCAATAGGGGCATCACCACCATGGGGGCCACTGTCCCCATGCATTTTTGGGTTCCCCCTATGATTCAGGATGCCCCTTGTATATGTAGAGCCTGGAATAGCCCCTTGAGTACCAAAGAGCCTAGCCTCCCTGCTTAAGTGGATGCCTCCTAATTGGCCTATGCAGGAGGCCCCATAATGGCCTACCAGAGAACCATTTACTTAAAAAGGAGGCCCCTAAGTAACCCACATAGGCAGCCCCTTTACTTATAAAGAAAGCAGGTCCCCTATACGACCTATCCAGAATGCCTCTTTACTCATGAAGGATGCCAACTAAGTTACCTAAGTGGACACACATTTGCTTATAACTGATACCGCTAAACAGAAACGGAGGAGGCCTCTTATAAAGAAAGTACCTAACTGCCCACAAGTGGAGGCCTAAAAAAGCTAAAAGGCCTGCTCAGGACCAGGAATAGGAGGCCCCCATTGATCCTGATCCCAATGCAAATAAATTTGAAGTGATGCCCCTGCTTCCAGTTGTATACCTGATTCCTGATAAGGCTCTTTATTGATAAAAGTAAGCACAGCAAAACAAAGAAGAGAAAATCTGACATTCTTAAACAAACATTTCCATAAATGAAACATTTATAGACTTCTTTTGCTGTAGGGGTAAGGGAAAACACATTATGAAGTAGCCAGATTTCGTTCAACCCAGTCTGGTGTGGCCTTGCCTAATCAGGCAAGGCCACACCAACCACCTAAAATTCTTGCAAAAGTTTGCATTGCCAGCCACCTAAAATTCACACCATTCTGCAATATACCAAGGAGAGGAACACATCCGTCCCTATCCACACAATGCAATGCAGCCTCTGTTACTAGTTAGTCTGATTAATAAGGCCCCTCCCGTGTCTTTATAAGCATTCTTCCATTATGTTTGGTTGTCAGTGATACCTCCCTCTCACCAGTCTCACAAATTTGCACCAAGTTGATAAAATTCACACCACTCACTCCTGTCTCCATGGGCACTCACACTGGAAAGATCTAGCTGAAAGTGTCATACTTGTATCCATATATATATATATATTATCACCAAACACGATGTGTAAACATGAGTACATGGATTAAAAAGCTCAAAACATCATCAAAACAATGTCAAAACATCATCACCTTGCACACTGGCCTTTAACAATCTAGTTAGATTGCATCCAATCATGAGGTATCTCCACTCAGATGCAGATTAGCCCCAACATTTTTTGATGTAATAGACAAATTCCAGAAACACTATGATTACCTACCTGATAAACTCTACCAACAAAGGCAGACGAGGAGCTTTCAGTCATTTTTCCAAATAGGTATGAGCACTGGAGAAAGAAATACAACTTGCTTGTAGATCTCTGACTACTTTTATCAAATTCCAATCAAGATCAGTTCATATCATGCATGACAGTGGCAGATACCGTTTTAGGGCATTGCCACATACCCAAGCACAAAAAAACAATGGGTAGATATTGTTGCTTGCTTCAATTGTGTCGATCACAGCTGAATTTAAAGCCTATTGGCAATTTAAAGCTTCTTTTATCACGCCAAGTATTCGAGTTTCTATGTGGTCATAAGAGAGAAGGTATCGTGGTAAGATAGATAATTCTGTTCCTAAAAAATGTGATGGATTTTAGCATTTCTCAGTGAAATACAATCGCCATTATTGAATAATATGTAGCTGCCATATGCTACCAAATTACCCATTTTTAGGTGAATCCTTCTTCAAAAAAGGAATCCGTCATACTATACACTTGAGCGTTATGCTGGCAATGCCGTGGCCAGAGCACATAAAACAAAAATGGTAAAAAAAGTAATTGCATTTTCCCAAGAAGATATACAGAGAGGCCTTTTATCCAGGTGTGCCTTTGCTCTTCAGGGGCGCTGCTCCTATACAGGGCAGCTGAAGATGGATAAGGGACATCTATGTTATACAGGGGGAGCCTGTACTTCCCAGTGGGGCGCTCGTTTTTCTTCTCGGGCACCTAGCCTATCCAGGGGGCGCCTGGGCTATCCAAAGGCGCCTTTTCTATCAAAGGAGTGCCTTTCTAGGACCGCCTTCGCTATCTAGGGGCGCCTTTGCTGTCCAAAGGACTTGCGTTATCCAGGGTTATCTTTGCTGTCCAGGGGCGCCTTTAACTATCAAAAAGTGCATATTATATCCATTGGGTCAGTGGCGGCGGATAAAGGGGGGCAAGGGGGCAGTTGCCCCCTCAAAATTATCAGAGGGGGCCCCTGGAAAAATACGCAATTTCAGCTTGGTTCTTTTCTGAAAGTTCATGAACGACCTGACTGAGCCCTCAACAGTTTCTCATTTTGGGCAGTGTCCAAGCTTTATCTCAGGGGCCCTGAGCTTGGGCTCGGGGCTCCTCTAGCTTGGGCTCGGGAACCCTCTAGCTTAGCCTTTAGGGGCCCCCAAGCTTAGCCTTTAGGGGCCCCCAAGCTTAGCCTAAAGTGCCCCCAGCCTGGTCTCAGGGGGCCCAGAACTTGGTCTAAAGGGCCCCCGAGCCTGGTATCAGGGCCCCACTCTATATCAGGGGCCCCGAGCTGTTCCTCCCCTCCCCGAGCTCCGTCTCAGGGACCCCACGCTTGGTCAAAGGGGCCCCCCAAGGCTGGTCTCAGGTCACCCACGCTCAGGCTTAAGGGATCCCCCGAGCTCGGTCTCAGGGGCCCCGAGATTGTCTAAGGGGCTCTGGAGCTTGTCTAAGGGGCCCTCCAAGCTTAGTCTCAGGGGATCCCGAACGTGACCTCATGGGGTTCCGAGATTGGTATCAGGGCCCCCCAAGATTGGTATAAGGGGGCTTCCCAGATTGGTCTAAGGGCCCCCGAGATTGGTCTTAAGGGACCTTTAGCTTGGTTTCAGGGGCCTCCAAGCTTGGTTTCAGAGGCCGCCAAGCTTGGTCTCAGGGGCCCCCAGGGGTCGAAAAACCTACCATTTTGGCATTCTAAATGGTGACAGCCCGAGGTGATCAAGGTGACAAAAACTAGTCAACATGTTTCCTATACACCAGATAACAAAAAAAACGCCCAAATTGGAACCTGTAATTTGAACTCGCGATGTTTCTCAACAACTAGGATGATCCAGGAGTATCCTTTGGTATCCTGCTAACGAACAACGTGCCACATTTTGCAGCCTGGGCTGGTGACACATTTATGTTTTGACATTTTCAATGGTGATACACTGAACACTTTTTTCGACCCCTGGGGCCCCCCGAGCTTGGTCTCAGGGCCCCTTGAGCTTGGACTCGGAGGCATTCGAGCTTAATCTCTAGGAGCCCGCCCCTAAGCTTGGTCTCAGGGGGCCCCCGAGCTGAGTCTCAGGGCTCCGAGCTTGGTCTCGGGGGGCCTCCGAGATTGGTCCAAGGGGCTCCCGAGATTGGTCTTAGAGGCCTTGAGCTTGGTTTCAGGGGCCTCCAAGCTTTGTTTCAGAGGCCCCAAACTTGGTCTCAGGGGCCCCGACCTCGGTCTCTGGGACCGTGACCTTGGGCTAGGGGGCCTTCGAGCTTAACCCGCGCCCCACCGGGGGTCCAGCGCCACCTTCGCCCCACCGGGGGGCCATCGATGGCCCCCCCTCTAACTCCGAAAATATGGGCGTTAGCGCAAATCTGCAAAGTGCAATAGAAAGCTCGCGTGAATTCAGTAAGAAATTACTTGCATTTTTTAGTGCTCAGGTCAATGGTTTGACCTCCAGAGGTCAAATTAGGTCAAGATCGGCTATTTTCACTCAAATATGCAATGATTAAGCAAACTGGGCATAACTCTTATGTCATTAGAGCTATTGAGGCCTGGTAAAGTACATTTGATAGGAAATTGCCAGTACTTTTTCCGCTATGTGGAACGTAAAGACCTCCCGCCAGTGGTTTGACCGCCAGAGGTCACCTCGTGACCTAATATGACCTGAGGTCACGAAAGGTCACAAAGTGACCTTGCCGTATATCAAATGAAAGCCAGTGACAAGACAAATACGATGGTGCTTATTTCATTGCTCTAGCTTAATTAGGTCAAAAGTTATTGTCAAAATACTGTTTTTGACCTCTGGTGACCTTGGATGACCTTGGAAAAGTCAAAGGGCAAATATGACCCCTGGGATCCGTGAAAGGGTGTCCAAAAACGTTGTTCTGAGCAGTCTGAGTATTTGCAATCATTTTTGTGGCTTTTATATCATGAAATAGCTTTTCCCCATGCTTTTCCAATGGGAGAGGTCGCCTCGTGACCTGACCTCAGTGCACGAAATCGAAAAATCCCGGATATACACCTTGTAGACTCTGGAGGGGTCATGAAGTGTAGGAAGTTTCAAATCGATCGACTTTGAAATGTAGCTCTTACAGAGCTCTAAAGGTGAAGTGAGGTGACCTTGGTTGACCTCGTCTGGTGACCTGACCTTGGGTGACCCGGGGTAAAAAATTTCAGGGATGATGGGAAAATGATGCAGTGAGAGGTAGAGCCCTCAACCGCGGTGCTGCGCTCCGTCGTTTTTCTGCTATCCCGGAAAAACCTTAGGGGGCGCATCGATGGCCCCTGGTGGGGCGAGGGTTAATCTCTAGGAGCCCCCAAGCTCCGCCTCAAGGAGCCCCGAGCTGTGTCTCAGGGCCCCGAGCTTGGTCTTGTGTGTGCTCAAATCAGTACGCCTGTCATTTGGTTTTTTTCTGTGCCGATATAGACAGCATCAAACCGCCCCCAGTTCTCATTCTGCGGTAGACGGAATTTTCCGAGAAAAACTCAGAATACAACAATTTGTGTTACCTACTATGTTTTATTAACCTTCGCCCGGGTGGGGGTCTTTTTAGACCCCTCCCTCGGGTTTTTCCGAAGTGACCAAAAAACGGCGGCGCGCAGCGCCGCCAAACTTGATCTAGCTGTTCCTTCATCATTTTTACATCTTTCCTGAAAATTTTGGCTCTAGGTCATATCAGGTCAGGTCACCAGGCCAGGTGAAGTGACCTCACCTCAAAAAAATACTTAGGACCGCATAACTAAAAGAAGGGTTAATCGATCAAGTTAAAACTCATACCACATATTGGGCCCATCAGGAGCTACAACATCTGTTCCGGGATTTTTGATATTGGTGACCTAAGGTCATGTGCAGAGCATGACCTCCACATTGTCAATACATGGGGAAAATCACGAAATGAGCTTTTTTCAGTAAGTATGGATGGAATCAACTTCAAACATCGGTTGCGACTTGCTTTTAGCCCATTTCTGAAGCTGATGCCAAAATTTTTGACTTGTGAACTTTAAAAGGTCACCTTAGGTCAAATAAGCATTTTTTGGTGTTTTCCTCTATAAAATTTGAATAAACTAAGACAGAGCTTTTATTTTGTCACCAAGGTGTTTGTATAGTCACTGGAAGTCAAATGATATACATCATGACTATACCAGGTCAAGTTGGGTCAGACCGTTGACCTGGGTCAGGTCAAATTATTAAATTTGACCTGACATAGCAATATCATATATCATTCGATTCGTATTGACGAGAGGATTGCAATGGTGTATAAACTATGACTGTATCTTGTTTTGTTTGGAAGCTATTAGTGAAAAAGTAAACGCCCTTATGCATGGGTGGCTATGGAAATTCCCAAGAATATGCCCAATATTTAGTGACCTGTAGCTCCCTAGGCTTTGACCTGACACGAAAATGAATGCCTTTGTAACGAAAGCGCATCTCAAGAGCTTTCGAATGGTGTTAGAAAAATGTTTCTAGCTATCATAGTTTTCTGAGATATATGAGGTTTTCTTAGTACACCTCATATTAGCGATTTTGACCTATTTTGACCTCTGGTGACCTTGATATTGACCTGACAAGAAAAATGACCGAAGTATTCTCAATATAATTTTCGAAGAGCTTTCGATTGCCGTTTTGCGCTTTTTTCTAGCTCTCTTAGTTTTTGAGATCGTGGGAGGGGCTTTTTTATCCCCCCCCCACCAGGGCGAAGGTGGCTTGTACCCGCCACCGGGGCAAGGGTTAAGTAGATGCGTACGAACAGCGTTCACTTTTTAAAAGATTTGCGTCGGAAGGCCGTTGTTGTACCGTTATTATAATTTTGCTAAACTCCCAACGTGACGCTAGAGCTTAAAGCTGTGACGTTCAATGTCCGAGGCTTACGTGAACCTATAAAACGCAGATCCATATTTCGACATCTACATGTTAAATACGCTGCTTATTTTGCTGTACTGCAGGAAACATATTCCGGCTTGGAATCCCAGATCGTAGGGGAGAGTGGGGTGAGTTGTATCAGTTTTTACTCCAGGTTCATTAATTTCGTAACTACTTGGGATAGCCTCGTGATTTCAATACCATCTCGTAGCTGCATTCTTTGGCTTCCCTTTGCCGATATATTTTTTCTTAATCTTTACTGGTTTGTCTCCTACTGCCCGGCGAATGGACCTTTTCACTTGATACAACTTACCCCACCGGTTGGGTGAGTTGTATCACATGGTGGGTTAAGTGGTATCAGTCTGTCACGTTTCGGAGACTGTGCCTGCTACCGATTGTACCAGTCTGCGATCCGTAGTCTCTTGTAGCCCGGCGGTATCTGCTTAGGTATTCACTAAGTATCGAATGTTCCGGAGCTATCACCAGACACGCGCGTCGGCTTGGATGCGTATATTAAGAGAGAGCCGCAATCTCCATCGTACCAGATCGGAGTCTGTCTGGTACATCTCCCTCCTTTAGAAGAGTAGCTGAGTTCAGCATTTCGAACGGCGCAATGGTTCGGTATCGCTCTGAGCTTACATCATAAAAGTAAAATCACATAACCGTGGAATCCCAGCCAGAGTAATGTTATCAAAAGTTGTGGGCACACTCATACAACATCATGAAGTGAAAAGGTCAGCTAACCTTAGCTGAGAGAACACAACTCAGTTGAGATCCTGGCCAGGGTTGGCAGGCCATCACTTCTGCAGTGAATGTCCCTTGATTAAGTTAACATCAACATTTGCATTAACACAACATTTGCACCTGTATCAGCGCTTGCTATATGGCTTCCTCTCCTCCCCTGGGTGGCGGATAACGAGACCCGAGCCATGCTGGTGCTTCACATGACGTAGTCCCTGAAGCGAGCTGGCAACCTGCGGC
This sequence comes from Lepas anatifera, assembly GCA_034440635.1. Classification (NCBI taxonomy): domain Eukaryota; kingdom Metazoa; phylum Arthropoda; class Thecostraca; family Lepadidae; genus Lepas; species Lepas anatifera. Next base: position 379,243 of record JAOTON010000595.1, on the reverse strand, counting down.
TACGAACAGGGCGGGGAACACCCGGCGTAGAGTCTGAAACTTGAAACGCAAGAGGGACACGAGCGGTGCTCTGATCGCGCCCGGAATCGGGGGCAGCCGGCAGCGGGGAGGAAGCATGGGCCTCCCGCCGGGAGCTTGCAGGATCGCGGGATGTTGGAAGCCCCGGCGATGGTACCGGCGGTAGTCGAGGGGGAGTGGCCGCACGCGAGTCGGCCGGTACGCGTTGGAGGAGACGCCGGTTACGTACCACGGAGGGCGTGCCGACCCACCATGAGTTCGGCTGAACAGCAGGTCCAGCGATGACATGGGGCTGGGACCATGTCCTCTCCGCATCGAGCCGGGTCCGGACTGAATCGCCGACTTCGAGCGGCGGTAGGTGACGGGTTCCTTGCCGCCTGTCGTATCCTGATTTTTGAAGTTGTTTGGCGCGGGCATGATGATCACGAACTTGCTGGAAGTCAGGCCAGGAGGGGATCAGCGTACCCCCGGAAACGGGTACCCGCGTTTGCAGGTTCCGGCCCATGATCAGTTGGGCCGGGCTGTAGCCCGTCACCTCCAGTGGGGTATTGCGGTACGCCAGCAGGGCCAGCGCCGGGTCAGCCTGCTTAATGATGCGTTTGGCGACCTGCACGGCGCGCTCGACTGCGCCGTTACTGCGCGGATTATGTGGGCTGCTGATGATGTGCTCAAATCCGTATTGAGCCGCAAACTGCGTGAATTGTGCAGAGCCGAACTGTGGTCCTCCATCAGACCTCACAGTCTGAGGGATACCGAAGCGAGCAAAGACACCCTTCAGAAGGTCGATGGTATGTGCGCTACTTGTAGCCACCATGGTGAGCACTTCGAGCCATCTACTGAAGTAGTCGACCACTACCAGGTACGTGCGGCCAGCATGATGGGCCAGATCCACGCCCACTTGAATCCAAGGTCCTGGCGGGAGAGGCGTTGGATTGAGAGGTTCGGCGCGTTGCCGGCGAGTGTGCTCCTGACAGAACCCGCATCTGGAGATCCATCTCTTCATCTGCTGATTAATGCCAGGCCACCATACGGACTGAGCTATCCGTTCTCGACACTTCGAGAGGCTGAGGTGACCGTCGTCGTGGATCCTGTGGAGCATGTCTTGGCGGAGGGCTTCAGGGATCACCAGCCTATGGTTGTACATCAGGAGCTCAGTATCCGTTGCAATGCTTAGAGAGCTGCGTTCGGCGTAGTAGTCTTTCAGGTGCATGGGGGGTGAGAGTTGGCCAGCCCTCTCGAGTGAAACGCATCACTTGGTGCAGATGCGGGTCGGCGAGCTGATGCTGAGCCACTTCCTGCAGCCGGCGGGGCGTCGCCGGTATCGCAGCAACCACCGCGTCCACATATGCCTGGACGTCATCCTGCGATACAGCGGTGGTGGGCTGTCCCCCTATCTTGCGGGACAAGAGATCGGCGATCAGGAGATGTTTGCCGGGCATGTACTGGGCGTGGGCAGCGTACGCCGAGAGGCGAAGAAGCAGACGCTGACACCTGAGCGGCGACTCAGTGGCGTCTCTGTCATTGATGATGGGCACCAGGGGCTTGTGATCGGTCAGGAGTGGTGCATTCCACCATAAGACGACCAGTGACCTACACCCGACCATTTTTTATTTCCTTCAAATTTGGGTCACTAAGGGTTTCGAGGGCGCTGAATTGATTGGAACCCTCGAAAAAATTCCCAAAAATATTTTTTCGGAGATATGGCCCCAGGCAATATTCGAAGTTGGTGTTACAAGTATTTTTTAACGGCTCATAGTTTCGAAGTTTTGACAGTGATTTTCATAAATCTTTTTATTGCATTGAAAATAGATATAAAAACATCTTAGCTATCTCGGATTTTCAAATTTCAAAAATTTTGGTTACTTGATTTCTTGACATAATTTTCCAACGATGACCTTGACCCGAAGTTATTTGAAATTTGTATTTTTGTCTGAAAGCGATTTGAAATACATTCAAACTCTTTCAAATGAAATAATAAAAACATTGGGTATCGAGTTGCATATATTTTTTCTAGCTTCCAAAAGCAGACACCAGGTGGCAAAATAAACCCATTCTCGCCGTAACTCATTATGCAATTGCGCTAGAGCCTTGCGACCAAAACTAACCCGCCTTTTGCTACTGGTAGTTTGTTCTCGTGACCTTGTATTATATCAGGTCATGTCAGGTCACCTAGGGTAAGGCTTTCCAGCATGAGTGATAGTTTGCTATTTGAGTTTTAAAAAGCTACTTAAATTAATAATAAAAGATGTCCGGAACCATTGCCAGTTTATTTAAACACATACACACAGCTTCACACGCATAGAAAACAACAACAATATGTTAGGCAAAGCCTCTGTTTCATGTGGTGAATCCTAAATATTTTTATCGGTGACTGCTCATTTCATTAAACCCGCTTCGCCACCTTTACGTGCCTGCATAGGTCATCTTCTGACAGCCTGTATACCTGCATAGTTTCAAAGTCCACAGGATTGAACCTGTGGCTTCTCCGGGTGCCCTTGATGGTGACAGTGGTGGCGAAGCGGCCCCTGAGATCTGCGGCTACTTTTTGTATTTCACTCCCCGACACATACAAAAATTCAATCGACGACCTGAACTTGTCGGTCAGAAATTGAAACATGTGCTCAGCAGTGAGGATCTGGTTGGTGACCGGCCGACGCAGACTCTCCCGGTAGGTGGCACGCTTCACCGTTCCACCTATGCCGTCACATGCCCCCTTACCATGTGAGGTGGCAAAGAAGTGCCACTCACACGATATGCCCTTGAAGTCAGCGGCGTGGTGGCACACATTTATAAAGTTGTACCTATTTTTGTACTGCGCGCTACTGCCATCGCTAAAGTAGTGGATTTTCGACACTCTCGGTAGCTTTTTCTGAATTAATGGCACTAAATGTTTGATGAAAGCATGGACAGAGGTGGAACTATGTTTTGTATCGTCAGAAATGACGCAGAAGCTCTGGTGCTGCTCGATGCTATCTTCTCGCCAGTACGCGACGAAGGGGTGCACAGTGCACTGTGTGGCATCCCACCAAAACCCCTGCACAGCATCCTGTACGATGAAAGTGTAATTTTCGGAGAAGTCACCTTGAACGACGACTTCATCATCAGCTACACTTTCTTTGAGGTGCTTGAAAAAAGCAGCCTGTGCCCTTGCTTCATAGTGGTGCTGTGCAAGGTCAGCTATTTGCTTGCTCAGCTTTGTCACGCTTTCTTCAAGAGTTAATACCATCTCTGCCAGTGTACACCTATCTGCGCTCTCCCACTGTTTATACCTGACCTCAACATCACCGTCAACATCTTCACCTTCCTCCTGCACCAACATGGTCAAATACTCCGCCACACCCTTCTCACCCGGACATTGGTCACAATTACCCATCATACAGTCACGATTATCTGAGTTGCACACAGCCATGTCAATCAAATCCTCACATGTTAGCCCAGGACAGTTAAGAGCAGACAGAAGGAGAGCGGGGTTTTGATGATAGGTGCAAACGCACACAGAGTGCGTGCCGCTTGCACCTGCCAGCACACAGTGCTTGGGGCGCAGCGCCGCAAATGATGAGAAGCTGATGTCTGGGTTGTTCTCATCAGTCTTATAAAGCTCATACATCTCCCTCAAACTTCCGAGCACGAGCCGTTTCTGCACATTTACTTTTTCGCCGTTTTCGTCACGCATCGAGATGCAGTCCTTTTTACCAGGACACATGCGACTGACCTCGTCGTCTTCGTAAAATCTCTTGACTTTCAGCTTGACCTCTTCTGTGATTCTATGCCGGCCTCTACTCATGCTTTGCACTTCTGGTAAAATACCATGGTTTCGTTTCAGTTCTCGGCTCTTCTTCACCATGTGCGCGCTGGCCCCAAAAAAATCAGCCGTTCTTTCGATAGAATATGGCGACAAAGTCAAAATGGCCAGGCGTCTCTTGTAGTCATCCGTGTCTTTGAAGGCATCCTTTAGTTCTCCCATGAGGGCTTTATACCTAAAAGCACCGGAAAATATCATGACTGATTGATCTGTTAATGGTACGTATGCGTATCTGCATTATTTCTGGATACTAGTCAAGCTTGTAAAATTTAAAACTATTTTACAACACATTGCTTACGAAAATTTTTCAAAATATGGAAACAAAATCGAGCGAGACGCTCTTGTGCCTGTCAATATTTAACCAATTAACAAAAAATACAATGCCAACCAAATTAGGTTTAGATGCACGATAATCATAAATCTCCCTTGAGACGATTTCTTTGTGGCAGACTATGCTAGCCCATGGCTATATCGAAAATAATGATATCATGGCGTGATAACTACGTGATCCAAATCTTTAAAAAAATTGGGGAATTATTCTAGGAACCACTAAACGAGTGAATAGGGAGTATCAACTAGACTGCATCCTAGCAATAGGAATACGCGCCATTGCGAAAAAGCAATCACCGTATAAACCGGAAAATGTGTCACCAATGCTCATGAAAGTTTTAAATCTCCTGAACAAAACAATGGTGTACATAAAACATACCTTTCCAAGTCGCCCTGGGCCTCCCGACGAGGTTTTTTCGGAGTATTTCCAGGGGTTGGAAGGTCGATATCCAGGGTATGCTCTATCTTTCTTTTAACAGAGCTGACCACTTTTCGAAGCTTTTCAGAGCCCGCGTATCGCCGTGTACTGGGCTTCAACCCCCCTGCGAAAATGATACATTGTTAGGTTCTATGACCCGATATGAACAAGCGCGGAACTGGTCCTAGTGTTAGTTAATTTAACCGCATAAATGTAGGAAAGGAAACTCAGTGGGCATGCTGACATGACTGCATAAAATCATAGAATAGTACTAGAATATTCCAAGACCAAGCATCGGTATCAACGTGAAAATTAAGCTTTTATATAAGCCCATGCAATCAAAACAATATATGACGACATTGACTTCCTACACCCACACCAATCCTCCCTGTTATTGGGCAGGAACAGTTGTTGGAAGTGTTCCTAATAAAACAAAATAAAAACAAAAGGAGAGATAGTACTTACTTTTTCCAACCAGAGGTGACACATCAAGGCTGGGAAGAAGTTCACTGATTCGTTGGTGGCTAACATCTGGATCCGCAAGTGATGAGCCGGTAGATTCAGATGCAGATGTAACCGGTCCCTCAATCGGTACACTTTCGCTCAAACTTGAGCTGGTTTCCTCTCTCGGTAGACTTTTTGGATTTTTGTCAGCTTTTTGCGGCAGTTGTCACACAGATAATCACTGCTGGTAAGGCGGTGATCGTTGACGGCTTCGACCAATTCTGCCTTCGGCAATCGCACATTTTTCGAAATTTGCCTCTTGTGTCGACTATATGGGTCACAGCAGAAATTAAATGGCATTATGAGCTTTCTATATCACTAGCGTAGCCTAATACCAGCACGCGCAATGCCCAAGTGTTTCCACTCCAATCAAGGGTTCACGACTGACGTTGCTCATGTTTTTCGCTCCCAGGTGTCCCGTCCTTCTCCAGTATGGAGAGGGGGAGAGCCCCTTCGGCGTTGTTTGCTCTGCGTGACCAGCGCGCGCCAGACGTGAGGAATAGCACAATAACAATGTCCCCCTTCGCCTAGCACAAGAGCACCCAGACTGCGATGGCGTACTGCTAGCCCTTAACACGCGGCTGGTCCAAGGAACAGTTTGACTTGGAAACCTTTCCAATAGTCCAAGAGTTGCCGACGCCATATGCCTGGAAGTTGGTGCGTCAGTAAGCCCGAAAAATTATTGAAAGACAGAGCGTTAGCTAGTCAGATTTTCCAGGTGTGCTTGCTGTTTTTTTTTCTCAAAACGACTCCCCTGTCAATGGGACAATTATGCAGTTAATTATATCATTATTTGGTCGTCTTTGTGGACTACTCTCACACCTTTGAAGGTCGCCTAGACTCCCACCGTCTATACAAATACTGCTGTTCACTACCTTCCGGAAAGCCTTACCCTAGGTGACCTGACATGACCTGACATCACAAAAGGTCACAAAAACAAGCCGCCAGTAGCAAAAGGCAGATTAGTTTTGTTTGCAAGGCTCTAGCCAAATTGTATAGTGTGTTACGGCGAGAATGACTTTCTCTTGCCACCTGGTGTCTGCTTTTGTAAGCTAGAAAAAATATATGCAACTCGATACCCAATTTTTTTATTATTTCATTTAAAAGAGTTTGAATGTATTTCAAATCGCTTTCAGACTAAAATACGAATTTCAAATAACTTTGGGTCAAGGTCATCGTTGAAAAAGTTTGTCAAGAAATTATGTAACCATTATTTTTGAAATTGGAAAATCCAAAATAGCCAAGATCTTGTTTCACCTATTATAAACACAACAAAAAAAGATTTATGAAAATCACTGCCAAAACGTTGAAACTATGAGCCGTTAAAAAAGCACTTGCAACACCAACTTCGAAAATTGCCTGGGGCCATATCTCCGAAGAAATATTTTTGGGAATTTTTTCGAGGGTTCCAATCAATTCAGCGCCCTCGAAACCCCTAGTGACCCAGATTTGAAGGAAAACAAAAATGGTCGGGTGTAGATTCATGATTTTTTTGGTCGTCTTATGGTGGAATTCACCGAGTGTGAAGGCTTGGAGACCATAGAGGTAGCAGTGGAATTTTTCGCAGGCCCATGTTGCTGCCAGGCATTCTTTTTCGATCTGAGCGTACTTGCATTCCGTGGGTATTAGCTTCCGTGAACAGAATGCCACGGGGCGCATATGGCCGTCCTCATCCTTCTGCATGAGGCACCCACCGATGCCGTAGGAGCTTGCATCAGCGGAAACAACGGTCTCTCGCTGCGGGTTGAAGTATGTGAGCGTGCTGGCGTTAGCGATCTGCTGCTTGATCTGATGGAATGCGTGCTGTTGAGCACTGTCCAAAGTCCACTCCACACCTTTCTTGAGGAGATCGCTCATTGGACGCATGATCAGGTGCGCGTCGGGAACGAAACGCGTGAGGAAGTTTAGCGTCCCCAGCATGGATCGCAGTTCAACGAGGTTCTCTGGAGGTGGCATGTCGACGATGGCGCGGATCTTCTCTGGGTCAGGCTCTACGCCTGCAGGCGACAGGCGGTGGCCCAGAAAGGACACGCTGTCCTTACTCAACTCACACTTTGACTCTTTCAGTTTGATGCCCTTGTCTTCCAGGCGCTGAAGCACTGCCTTGAGTCTGTCGTCATGGTGATCGCCACGTTTACCGTGGACGAGGATGTCATCTTGGTAGTACACGACCCCTTCGACTCCGTCTAGCATTTCGGCCATCTTGCGTTGGTAGACTTCTGAGGCCAGCGTAATGCCCATGGGCAAACGGTTGAACCGAAAGCGACCGAATGGCGTCAGGAAGGTAGTGAGATTTTTCGACTCATCGGCGAGAGGCAGGTGGTGGAACCCACTGGTCGCATCCAGCTTGCTGAATGTGTCGGAACCTGAGATCTCAGCGCTCAGTTGCTCAAATGTAGGGAGCTCGTATCGTTCACGTTTGACGCTTTCGTTCAGGCGGCGAAAGTCCAGGGTTAGTCTGACCTGGCCCCCAGGTTTCGGGACGGGCACCAGGGGCGCGCACCACTCAGTTAGCTCAGTCACAGGCTCGATGACGCCATCTGCGACCATGCGGTCCAGCTCGGCCTTGACGGGCGCTCGCAGAGGCAGTGATACTCGCCGAGTGGTATGAACGGCGTAGGGCTTTGCATCGTCTCGGAGCTGTATGCGTATAGGCTCCGTCTTCCACAGGCCCACCCCATCGCTGAAGAGCGAGGCGGGGACGCGCACCTGGTCCAACAGCCGAACCAGGTTCAGACGGATAGCGTCGTCTCTGCCCAAAAGAGGGCGCACAGGTCTAGAGGTGACATAGAACGTGACCAGCGCGCGTCCGTTACGAGCTGTAACAATCTCCTGCATCTTGCCGGCCAGAGGCACCTTCCCTCCTGGGCTGTCGAGGGCCAGATCCGTGGCTTCGAGTGGGGCACTGAATCGCTGTGCTTTGTATTCGGCTAAGCTGATGACCGAAACATCCGCTCCCGTATCAACCTTAAAGGTAACTGTCTTCTGGCACGGGCCGATATGGAGCTGAACCACGCCTTGAGGTGTAGAATCGGAGCTGATTTCGCCTAGGAATGAGGCACCCGCGGGAGTCTGTCCGTCGTCTTCACAGGTAAGCGCGTCAAGGTGGCGAGGAGCGGGCGGCACTGGCCGCTGCTGTGAGCGCGGTAGCCGAGGCGGCGGACGGGATCGCTGTCCCTGCCTGCAGACCTGTGCGAAGTGATTATATTTTCCGCATGCTGTGCACTGCTTGCCGAAAGCACTGCAGTATGCAGCACCGCGCTGGTGCCGGGACCCACAGTAATCGCAGACTGGATGGGCAGATTTGGGCCGCTGGCATGAACAGGCGTTTACGCTAGGGCTATCGGTTGTGACCGGAAGGGCGCTGTCCCGGCCCACTGCATCGCTGGGGGCAGACACTGGTTCTGCTCCATCTCGACAGACGGCGTCGACGCGTCGGCGTGCCTCTCGCGATTGCCGCACGACTTCATATTTGCGTGCTATACCCTCTAAGTGGGGGAGAGTCTGTACGGACTCTAATGCCAGGCGTTCGGCAAGAGGAGCATCGCGCACGCCCGATACTAGTCGGTCACGGATCTGTTCTTGCTTATCAGCGAACTCGCATGTAGCGGCCAGTGAATGCAGGGCACGTAGATATTCATCCACGGTTTCGCCCAGCTCCTGTCGGCGCTGGTAGAATTTGGCCCGATATAATGTAGAATTTCCTACGGGCGCGAAGTGATCAGAGAATTTGGCTAGCACTGTGTCATATTCCCTGGCATCATCATGGTTCAGGTTGAAAGAATCGAAAATCTCCTGACTCTCGGGCAGTCCCATCGTGTAGAGCAATGAAGTCACTTGGTATGAGCTCGCCTCTGTTTCGAGCTTGTTCAGCCGGCGGAACATTTCAAACGAAGTTTTCCACTTGCCCCAGTCCTCTGGAGTACGGAAATCAAACCTCGGAGGCGCAGGGTACAGAGGCATTGCGTAGAACAGAATTATTGGTACCTTTGGTTGGATATACCAAAAAGGGTACAATTGTACCAGGGGTGACTGTTGCCGTACCTTTTACTGGCGCGAACCTTCACTGTATATGGGCGGCTAATATGGCGCGCGCCAAGCGAATGTGATTAGCAAAGCAATCTCTCTGCAGCGTAAGAATAAAGTCTGCCATGAAATGGCCTCACCGGGGGCACCATGTACCAGTCTGCGATCCGTAGTCTCTTGTAGCCCGGCGGTATCTGCTTAGGTATTCACTAAGTATCGAATGTTCCGGAGCTATCACCAGACACGCGCGTCGGCTTGGATGCGTATATTAAGAGAGAGCCGCAATCTCCATCGTACCAGATCGGAGTCTGCCTGGTACACCAATCATGGCCGTGGGAACAACCTTCAACGAATTTAAAATTTTATTATAAACTTAACTTGCATTTTATTGCACCAAACTATGGCCAATATAGTAAGAAATTCATGGCGACAAAAAACGCAAACGAAACATCAACCGTCCAGGTGTAAAAGTGACCCGTTGGGAACAAAGAACCCAACACAATGCGTCGAAACGGGCAAATTCTAGACTAGGTACCAGCAGACTTAAGCCAGGGCTAAAGTCTGTTGAATCTGCATCTGTTCAATCTGAAAAGCCTAATCGTATTAGTTATGGACTTACTAAGTAATCCTCTCACAATAGTTACGGGAAGGGTTGTTTCAGGGATACAGATGAATTGCATGGTCGTGGGAAGTAGGAGGCGGTGGGCGAGCAGGGGTGTGTCTCGAATTTGTGAAGCGCAGGTGGGGATGTGGCCATAACTTCTCGGGACTTGTTAGACTTTAATTTTTGCTTTTGCTTTCATTCCATCAGCGCGGCCTGTCTTGCACTTATCCTGGCCCGCACTTTTTGCAGCAAAAATAGTTTTACCTAATTTTTCGTTGTGGCTACCTGTGATGATATAGTGTTTTTGGCAACAATGAATCTGTGGCGACATCCCTAATGAGCTGTATAGGCAGCGTGGGGTGCCTACCCATTTAAACGGGTCCTAAATAAGCTCAGGGGGCAAAGAACTAGCTCAGGGGCCAACCTTCAACTCATGGGGCGCTGAGGGGGCCCCAAAGCAGCTCAGGAGGCCCATACAAACTAAGATGGCCAGACTAGCTGGGTGTCTTGACGAACTCATGGGGCCCAGATACGCACAACGGGCCCAAACAAGCTGAAGGGGCCTATATCAGTTAAACGAACACGATACCAGCCCAGGGGGCCCTTGCCAGCTCAAGGGAGACTAATCAAGCTAGGGGCCCTACGACCAAACAAGAGGAAGTAAATCCTATCACGGGCCCTAGACCCAGCTCATGGCTGCGTCAATAATTTCACCTACAGGGTTATTTTTAGCTTAGGGGGGCCCAAATCAGCAAAGGATCTAAGGCCAAGCCAGTAAGCTCTTGTGCAATACTCTTTCACGGTCCCAGAACAGCCCAGGGGCAACCTGAAAACTCGCTCTCAGATAGCTCAAAATTAACTCAGAGGCCCCAGGATCTGTTGAGGGGCCCTTCACCAGTTAAGGGACCCCGAAAAACTCAGAAGGCTCCAGTGGCGACACATTCAAGTTCAGTGTGAGGGGCCTGGTTATCTAAAGCGGTCCCAGATCAACTGAGGGGACTCATTATCAGCCCAGAGTAGCCACCAAAAACTCAGAGGCCCAGGCCCGTAGAGGCTCTGCGGCCTCTGAAGCTTAGGTTAGCGTCAATAGGGGATTTCAGTAGGGACCCAGCGTTAGTCAAGACAACTGTGATATGTGGAGGTGGTCGATACGGCACCTTAGTTTTCGCCAGGACTTAAGTTCACCAAAGTTCACTGTATTCATTGTTAATTGCGATTAATGTAGCGTCAATCGGGGTTTCTGTAGGGACCCAGCGTTAGCCAAGATAACTATGATATGTGGATGTGGTCGATACGACACATCAGTTTTCTTCAAGACCGAAGTTAGCTGTATTGTTTGCTCATGGTGCTTCAGTTAGCATCAGTCCAGCATTTTCTACCAATGTACCAGTCATTACGTTCTAGGCGAAACCTTGCCGGCCCGAATTATGTTTGATGGTAAACGTGAACATGTTTCACTGAAAGGTTGCTTGCATGAAAATAAGCATTTACAAATACGTTTTCCAAGCGCGTTTTTTCTTTCACACTGGCCTCCTATTGGGTGGTAAATTGGCGCCCCTCAGACATGGTGTGCCATTTGCGGCAGTAGCGGGGACGACGCGCAGCGGCGCTGAGGACGCCCCGTCATAGGGAAAACGGTCGATTTTTGGGGAAAGATCATCATGATGAGAAAATGACAAAATTTCGGGTATATCCAGCTAGCATGTTATAAGAAACAGTTCATCGTTATTTAGAAAGATCCCGTTTTATTATGTTATGTTAGCCGAACTGCCCGCCGATTGGATTCCCGTGAGACAATGCAGACTCCTTTTAACATGGGCCTGAAGCGGTATTTGGTGTCCCCATTTGCTTCTCGGTGGGAATTCAGCAAAACCATTCGGATGGTGTAATATATAGCGGCACCTTTTTCTTACCAGATTGTGAGAATAAAACATTTTTAGTACATGTTCACCATTATTTATTTCTGGCAGCCGCCTTTTTAAGCTGAAATCAGGCTAGTTTTGCGGCCGTCTTGGTGGTCACTTGAAGTGGTTTAATTTTGGCGTGACATTTTACACACCGCATCATGCATGACTCGAAAAAAAATTATGCATATGGTGCGCTTAGCCTCCTGTCTTTAGCTCGTAAAATGCTTAAAACTACCTGATTGCGTGGAATCCTGCTGAACGCCAGCAAATGTTTTAGCTGCGCTGAGGGACTTTAAATCCCGCAGAGTGAGAAATCGTGTGCGGGACTAATCATCTCCCCAGCTTCAAAAACGCTCACTAGATGTCCAACAGTGTTGACTTATGACACTGGCAGACTCAGCTGCGTAATTCCGGGAGGGCACTGTGGATATCTATTGTCATGAAAGGGTGGGTAGCATTCCATCTCGCGCGGGTCGCTCAGGTGTTTGTTCACAGTTCCCCGAGCGGGACCGCCGGCTCGGCGACTATTTTTAACTGCGGACGGTTTCGTGGGGGCCGGGGCTGCTGGCAAACAGGTTTCAGAGCCACAATGCACTTCCTTATTCAGAAGGCATGAACAAAATTGAATATGTTTTATGATACTGCTTCCCGTCTAACTGGATTTTTGAGTCCGCACTGGGGTGAATAATTTATACGGATAATAATTATTCCCGTTATTTTTCAACCCCTGAAGCTGAACAACAATATAGCATTCCTATAGCAGCCAATTCATTAGCAGGCGCCATGTACCGACCTGGAAATGTGTCATGATGCTGTATCCCCCAATTCAGCGGGCGTAGAAAACTTGACAGAATTCTGGAAAGTAGTCACTTATATATCATAGAAAGCATATTTCCAATGTCTAAAAGGGCTATTCATACTTGTGATATTGTCCAACCTTAAACAAGCCGGGGGGACTCTGAATATATTTTCACTTTGATCTTCCTGTGAATGATGTTTTTCTCTGTTCGGTCTTAGATGCTTTCCCCATGCATTGTACTTAGTATATCAAAATACATTGGCATAACCGCGAAACTCCCTTAATCACAAAACCTGAGCACGCCTATAGCAACTTATCATATAAAAAAGGTTAGGTAGTTACGGGCTTTTTATAGCGCCTTCTTTGCAAGGCATTGGGAGTATAGTATAGCTACTTTTGTTCTTACCAGCTTTCCTCGAGCAGTCTATTCTTCACATTCGAATTACATTTGAGCCGCACCCCCCCTCCATTTTAGTATTGAAGCCATTTCTCTCTTCGTTCGTTACCGGCTTCCGGCAACAACAACAGACCACGATGAGACCGGAAAAACTGTTAGAATAGAAGCCGTTTCTGACTACGTTCGTCACCGGCTTCTGACAACAACGATGACGACGAGACAAGACCGGAAAAACTATTAGAATAGAAGCCGATTCTCACTTCGTTCGTCACCGGCTTCTGACCACGACTAGACTCGCCGAGCGGCCAGTATGGAGCCGCTTGAGAAATCTCAGTCCGCTTTGCTCCATGGATTTCATAATGCAGCTCTGATAATAAAGGGAATGTGGCACCTTTATAACCTGATTTTAACTGAGATAGCCAAGTTGTAAAGCAAGTCGGAAAACCCGGTACTGTATATATCATTTGTCTTGGAACTCGATATTTCCATAGAAAAAGCTGAAACCTACCCGAAATATACTTCTCATGTATTTCTCGCCAGGCGGCCATTGTTGTGAGCTTCTGGTGTGACAACATATGCTGACGTCACGATGAGCATCAGCCAATCGAAGCCCTTGAAGCGTTTCGAGTATGGTAGTGGTTACCAGATCATGACATCATCCACAGGCGGATATTTATTTCTTTTCCTAGAGGAGCATTTTGAAAATCAAACTCTCGAGGTTATTGTAATTTTTTCAGAAAAATAATGAGTGATTTCATTATTTTCGGGCAAAAATACGCCTAATTACACAAATTTCCAGGTTTCGACCAAGGTGCCACATTCCCTTTAAGGACAGTTTAATACTGTTTTGACGTTTCATTAAAGGGAATGTGACACCTTGGGCGAATCCCCGAATTTAGTGTAATTAGAGGTATTTTTAGTAAAAAATCATGAAAACGTCCAAGCTTTCTTTCAAAAATGCACAACAAACTCAATATTTTTATTTTCTTACCTGCTCCTGAAGGGGAAAACAAACCTCTGCCTGTGGATGACGTTATGATCTAGCAACTTCTTCCATATTCAATAAGGCTTCAAGGGTTTCAATTGGCTGACTACTCACCGTGACGTCATAATGTCGTCATGCCAACAACTGGGAACTCTGTCCGGCCCATTTAACATCTAAAGGCCTTGGGCCGACCGCTTGGGTACATTTCAGGTAGGTTTTTAGCTTTTCTCTACGGAAATTTTTAGTTACAATACATGTGATATATTGAGTACCGGGTTTTCCGACATGCTTTATAACTTGGCTATCTCATTCAAAATTACGTTATAAAGGAGCCACATTCCCTTTAGGGAGGGGGTGGCTGCCCGGTACACTAAAACATATAATTCTGCAAATCCATGCTCTCAGAATGCATGTATGTGTTACAGGGAGAGTGCGAAATCCGGGAGTTCGCGAACTCCCTAGGGATTTCGCGAAATCACTGACCAGCTAGGGAGTTCGCGAAATCCCTAGGGAGTTCGCGAAATCCCTGGGTGACCAGGGAGTTCGCGAAATCCCTGGACTTAGAAGTCAGGGAGTTCGCGAAATCCCGGATAAACACTCAGGGAGTTCGCGAATTCCCTGACATTTAGTCAGCTCAAGGATGACTAGCTAGGATTGCGGACTATTGTTCTTATGATTTATTTCAAACAGTAACCGGACATTTTCCGTAAAAATCACGTATAAGGGAGGTTTTAAGCTAAATATTAGGAAGGTTTTAAGCTAAATATAAGGAAGGTCATAACTGTATTTTTGAGGTCGTAGCGATACATTTATCGAGTTTCGCTTATCAATATTGTACTGCAATGTAAAAGTTCAGTTGCTGCTGATTGCAAATGTGGATCACGGGAGAAAAAGACACTGGCCCCTGGCGGTTCCAAAACGCCCTGGTCCACTCCTGAAATTTGGTTCCCACACACTCCCCCACACATGGTGTGCCATTTGCGGCAGTAGCGGGGACGACGCGCAGCGGCGCTGAGGACGCCCCGTCATAGGGAAAACGGTCGATTTTTGGGGAAAGATCATCATGATGAGAAAATGACAAAATTTCGGGTATATCCAGCTAGCATGTTATAAGAAACAGTTCATCGTTATTTAGAAAGATCCCGTTTTATTATATTATGTTAGCCGAACTGCCCGCCGATTGGATTCCCGTGAGACAATGCAGACTCCTTTTAACATGGGCCTGAAGCGGTATTTGGTGTCCCCATTTGCTTCTCGGTGGGAATTCAGCAAAACCATTCGGATGGTGTAATATATAGCGGCACCTTTTTCTTACCAGATTGTGAGACTAAAACATTTTGAGTACATGTTCACCATTATTTATTTCTGGCAGTCGCCTTTTTAAGCTGAAATCAGGCTAGTTTTGCGGCCGTCTTGGTGGTCACTTGAAGTGGTTTAATTTTTGGCGTGACATTTTACACACCGCATCATGCATGACTCGAAAAAAATTATGCATATGGTGCGCTTAGCCTCCTGTCTTTAGCTCGTAAAATGCTTAAAACTACCTGATTGCGTGGAATCCTGCTGAACGCCAGCAAATGTTTTAGCTGCGCTGAGGGACTTTAAATCCCGCAGAGTGAGAAATCGTGTGCGGGACTAATCATCTCCCCAGCTTCAAAAACGCTCACTAGATGTCCAACAGTGTTGACTTATGACACTGGCAGACTCAGCTGCGTAATTCCGGGAGGGCACTGTGGATATCTATTGTCATGAAAGGGTGGGTAGCATTCCATCTCGCGCGGGTCGCTCAGGTGTTTGTTCACAGTTCCCCGAGCGGGACCGCCGGCTCGGCGACTATTTTTAACTGCGGACGGTTTCGTGGGGGCCGGGGCTGCTGGCAAACAGGTTTCAGAGCCACAATGCACTTCCTTATTCAGAAGGCATGAACAAAATTGAATATGTTTTATGATACTGCTTCCCGTCTAACTGGATTTTTGAGTCCGCACTGGGGTGAATAATTTATACGGATAATAATTATTCCCGTTATTTTTCAACCCCTGAAGCTGAACAACAATATAGCATTCCTATAGCAGCCAATTCATTAGCAGGCGCCATGTACCGACCTGGAAATGTGTCATGATGCTGTATCCCCCAATTCAGCGGGCGTAGAAAACTTGACAGAATTCTGGAAAGTAGTCACTTATATATCATAGAAAGCATATTTCCAATGTCTAAAAGGGCTATTCATACTTGTGATATTGTCCAACCTTAAACAAGCCGGGGGGACTCTGAATATATTTTCACTTTGATCTTCCTGTGAATGATGTTTTTCTCTGTTCGGTCTTAGATGCTTTCCCCATGCATTGTACTTAGTATATCAAAATACATTGGCATAACCGCGAAACTCCCTTAATCACAAAACCTGAGCACGCCTATAGCAACTTATCATATAAAAAAAGGTTAGGTAGTTACGGGCTTTTTATAGCGCCTTCTTTGCAAGGCATTGGGAGTATAGTATAGCTACTTTTGTTCTTACCAGCTTTCCTCGAGCAGTCTATTCTTCACATTCGAATTACATTTGAGCCGCACCCCCCCTCCATTTTAGTATTGAAGCCATTTCTCTCTTCGTTCGTTACCGGCTTCCGGCAACAACAACAGACCACGATGAGACCGGAAAAACTGTTAGAATAGAAGCCGTTTCTGACTACGTTCGTCACCGGCTTCTGACAACAACGATGACGACGAGACAAGACCGGAAAAACTATTAGAATAGAAGCCGATTCTCACTTCGTTCGTCACCGGCTTCTGACCACGACTAGACTCGCCGAGCGGCCAGTATGGAGCCGCTTGAGAAATCTCAGTCCGCTTTGCTCCATGGATTTCATAATGCAGCTCTGATAATAAAGGGAATGTGGCACCTTTATAACCTGATTTTAACTGAGATAGCCAAGTTGTAAAGCAAGTCGGAAAACCCGGTACTGTATATATCATTTGTCTTGGAACTCGATATTTCCATAGAAAAAGCTGAAACCTACCCGAAATATACTTCTCATGTATTTCTCGCCAAGCGGCCATTGTTGTGAGCTTCTGGTGTGACAACATATGCTGACGTCACGATGAGCATCAGCCAATCGAAGCCCTTGAAGCGTTTCGAGTATGGTAGTGGTTACCAGATCATGACATCATCCACAGGCGGATATTATTTCTTTTCCTAGAGGAGCATTTTGAAAATCAAACTCTCGAGGTTATTGTAATTTTTTCAGAAAAATAATGAGTGATTTCATTATTTTCGGGCAAAAGTACGCCTAATTACACAAATTTCCAGGTTTCGACCAAGGTGCCACATTCCCTTTAAGGACAGTTTAATACTCTTTTGACGTTTCATTAAAGGGAATGTGACACCTTGGGCGAATCCCGGAATTTAGTGTAATTAGAGGTATTTTTAGTAAAAAATCATGAAAACGTCCAAGCTTTCTTTCAAAAATGCACAACAAACTCAATATTTTTATTTTCTTACCTGCTCCTGAAGGGGAAAAACAAACCTCTGCCTGTGGATGACGTTATGATCTAGCAACTTCTTCCATATTTAATAAGGCTTCAATGGTTTCAATTGGCTGACTACTCACCGTGACGTCATAATGTCGTCATGCCAACAACTGGGAACTCTGTCCGGCCCATTTAACATCTAAAGGCCTTGGGCCGACCGCTTGGGTACATTTCAGGTAGGTTTTTAGCTTTTCTCTACGGAAATTTTTAGTTACAATACATGTGATATATTGAGTACCGGGTTTTCCGACATGCTTTATAACTTGGCTATCTCATTCAAAATTACGTTATAAAGGAGCCACATTCCCTTTAGGGAGGGGGTGGCTGCCCGGTACACTAAAACATATAATTCTGCAAATCCATGCTCTCAGAATGCATGTATGCAAGCATTTTACAGACTGTTTGGCAGGTATTATACCCAGGCTGCCTTGGAGAAACATATCCTAAGTCATGGCGCATACTGAACCGGTTTACCCCCAATGGTGTATTTTAACCGAATGCATTGATATACAAATATTAGAAAACAATCAAAGAAATGATGCGGATGGTACACTGGAATAGACGTCATGGCTTTGGTCCGTATTAAAAAAGTGTCGTCGCATTTAATCATCAAAGGTATGCGCTTAATTGTTTTATATTAACGTCCATGTTATTGCATGCCAGCGTGCATGGTTGAAAAATTCCGTGAGAATATATCCAATAACAATATGGCACTTTTTCCATGAATACTATCACTTCACAATTATTCCACGATTATGAACAAATTTTTGTGGTGTAACAGAGCATGTAAATATGCTGATGCCTCTCTCGCTTCTATTGCTGGCACTTCCTTGAGCGAGGTGTCGTTAACGTAGTACCATCGATCTTCCGACTGGTTCTAGCAGAAGGCAGTGTAGTCGCCGGTCTTAGATTATTGTCAAAATAGTATGTTTAAATTACGAATCAGTGTATTGAATGTCATCATCTTAAAGATGATTAGCAAAACAATTACGTTTTTTTCATTCACAAGTCTTAAACAGAGTGCATATGTTAGGATAAAACATAGGTCCTCTTGAGACCCGGAGCCCAAAGTATTTGATGTAAGTGCAAAACCTTTTTGATTTTTGGTGTTTTGGACACAAGGAACTCAATAATGAACAAAAATCAGAATTCCAAGATTTTTAAATATGATTTATTGGGCTTATAAAATATTATATATAACATCCTCGAAGGAGATTGTTCAGCAACCACAAATGCTAAAAACACCAGACGAAAACTGATAAATTTCCAATAATTTAAGCTTCCTGTTCATACACTTATCAAAACTAGGTTCTTCAGTAACATTCTTTGAACTACCGACCTTCCTCGGAGCAGCCGCGAAACCGTCCGGCGCCCGCGTCTATCGTCAAACAAAGAAAATTTGGACTCACTCACCCTTGGGTTTAGTTTATGGCTTTGACACCAGACCAAGGCTAAAATTTCAAGCTTGTATACATAATGGCTTTAAAAGGCTACGACATTGGTAAGAGGTGGTAGAGCCATTCAAACCTGCGTATAGATACCTATACGTGGGGACTCAGGAGGTTTAACTCTGACAAAGTGTAAAAACTATATCCATGATGAACTGCCGAGGATCCAACGTTCACTTGCCCAGTAACGGATCTAAAAAAAGTTGAGGAGACTGGGTAGAATCGTGATTTTCTTTTTAGAAACGACCAAAATCAGACAGGGTGGATAAGATCTGGCTGTTGGCGAGAAAGGAGGGGAGGGGACTCGGCTAGGCTGATCTCGACTGGACATCACTCAAGACAAGACGCGAAATCCACAAACTGCAGTTCCTCCACAACCTCACCCGTAGACATTTGCGCAACTATATCCAAAGCGTTTTACATAATTGGAGGCAGAACAATACGGACAGATCACTCCGAAACGCGCACCAAAGAACTGAATTAATGCAAGGAACAACAGACTCCAAAATATATTTTCTGCCAGTCACAACTAAAATTTTCAACATCAGAACAAATCAGGATAATCGCACCAAATCAACCCTTCGAAAAAACAAGTGGGGGAACATTTGCGAAGTAGGCAACCACCCAAGTATTCTGGATATGGCTCAAATTTCTAAGCTCCCTGTTGATGCCATTGATATTTAAGAGACGGCATGTCAAAACTGAACACCCAGGCAAATCAAGTTCAAATATTTGCATCGCCTTTCTGCATTTGTGGCTATAACAACGAAGAGACCAAATACTAATTGTTGTGCTGCCCAAGAAATGCAAATCATCGAAGTTTAGTAGAACAAAGCATTGGTCAAATTGTCGGCACAAGTTTTACAGCCCTGAAAAATAGACAACAGCCCCGTAAATATCCTACTTTACGAATTCACCAAGTGATGAGGATGGTCATGCACTATAGCACGCAAAACCATTGAATTCATAATCAATAGCAAGATATTTGAACTAAATAAATGTTCATTTATAATAAATTAAAACGAAGTTGTACATCTTTGCAGCGGCGGGACAGTGACCTCAGCCGTAGTGGGTGGCCATGGGCTTGAGGCGGCGGTATATTGACGGATATTAATCGTACAAAAATTCGTGAGGGGCTGGATAGTTAAGAGCGTTGATGCGCTTTTGCATCGATCGAGACGTTTGTTTGACGTTTGAAATACTCGGGTAACAAAATAAACGTTGTTGTTGTTGCCACATAGCCAGGCTCGACCCCTGGATCTGCACCTGAGTTTGCCAGTCTATCGTCACAATTTGTTTTGTACCACTTGGTCCTGAACAAATCAGCTTAGCCCATTTGATTGAACTATGTAAGGTGTTATGTGTACCACTCCTGATTCCGAGAAGTGTCAGGGTGACTAAAAAGTCGTGGCGGGAAGAAAACAAGCTCGTCCCCGTCGTCTCGCCGCTCCTGCCGCGATCCCCTGTGGGGTTGTCTGGGTGGGATCGAACCCACGCACAGGTGCAGGTGCGTGGCCATTGTAGTCAACTGAAAGCGAGTCGCCAAAATAGTGTCGTCAGTCAAGGATATGACAGTCTGAGGCCTCCCTCTTTTGTAAAAGGGTCGAATGATACCCAGCCGTGTTTTTCGTATCCCACAGCTTGTATAAATGCGTGTTTCACCATGCTCAGTACTTCAACACATGCTCCCACAGGCTAATGACATCGAAATGAAAACTCTGTCCCTATCCAATGATTTTTTATTAACTGTCGCATTCACTTAGATGGCCTAGGAAATCTCCTGCGGGTTTTATGTTAACTCGGGAATGGCTCAAAGGCCGGTAGATGTATGTACATACATACAATAACGGAATATGAGTAGAAATACACTGAAAGCAAACTAAATTCATAGATAGAAAGTTCAAAACAATATCCTCTGCGGTTTGAGGTCAAAGGTCATTCGGGGTCACTGACCGATTACGTAACCATGTGATATATTCCCGATAATGTACAATATTACCAGCAGTATAGCAATCCTTGGCCGGAAAATGAGGGTTAGAACTTGAAAAAGAACATTTTGAACTTGACATGTGACCTTGACTTTGACATTGGGTATCCTTGACTATGAAGTCATTGCATAAAATGTGTCATTCTTAGTAATTCTATTTGACCGAAACACTCGCGGTCAATGAATTTGAGAATTATTGCATGAGAATATGCGCACAAATCTCCTGAGGTTATATAACAGTATGATTGTATGCTCGTCGGGCCCCCTTCGGCGCTGCAAGAGGATATAAGGAGGATTCGCCATCGTGAATCTAGAGAGGGAAGAGGGTGATAAGTCTATCATCCCTTAAGACAATTCTTGACAGATTGAATTTTTTATGAATGGCTTTATCGGTGATTACTTGAATGACCTTACTGATGTATTTTTATTGGTGATTTAATGGAGCAATTTGTATTTTCATCAACGTGTCACTTCAACGTAAGCACTATATATGTGCTTAACCTTAAGAAAGTTTATGTTTTGAGAAGTTTTTTTATGGTATATTGGTACAAAATTCACCCAGGCAAGTGTTCCATTTTGAATGAAAATTTCTTGCTGGTTTTCAGAAGATTGGGCGGCACCAGCTTTAGGTACTGCTTATTGCTGAAAAATTAAACATCTAAAACGAACAGTCTGAGGTCGAGCGCTGTAGCCGCACAATATGTGATTAGAATGCTTTGTCTTTGTTCGCTAATATCTCACCCCAAGGAAATTTTAAATATGACTTAAAGAGTCAATGTGTGTTGGACATAGAGAATTACATGAAAGCTCGCAGTCTGCTCCCCAAAACCCCGCCAAAAGGCGAGGGATGACCTGGGTACGTCGCTTGACCTCGGCTATTTTGGTACACCCTCATCAATTACCCAAATTGCTTAACCACTGGAAAGTTACCTATGAACTCCTCCATCGAAAAAATCCTTTATGAAAACTAAATTATGGTTGTCAATGACAAAAGCTGTGTGACTTCGTTCTTGGGGGGTTTTTACGCGTTCATTGCGATGGCTATTTCGTGCCCATCCGATTATATGGTGAACGCATTGTTGGTGGATGAGCAATGTATCTGGTCGTCAATGGGTGGATGTGGGCATTGGGCACCCCCAAATTTGGTGACCTATAATTTTGATTAGCTGTTTTCTATAAATCTACACGCACTATATATATATATATATATATATATATATATATATATATTTATTTATTTATTTATTTATATATATTCTTCGTGTGAGTCGCGAAATTACGTTTCTAGCTTGTTTAAATTAGTGTTCGCCGAGCAAAATAGCTGAATCTATTCTTGACATGATGTCGAAAACACGATTGGCAGAATTATTCATATATCTGTGGGTGCTTGGACAACCCCATTGAAACGTTTAACTGGTGAAATATAGGTACTTAATTTTGTCGTGTTCTTCATTTCAATAATTTTGAATGGGTTTTTGCTCATCAACAGGCATGTGAGAAGCCTAAAGCACACTTTGAATTATATTATCACATTTTATCATGGTAGTCATTGACATAGTTTCAAATTGGAGTACCCCCAATCATTATCAAGAATCCGCGCCCTGATTCGCGGATTACACCCAACCCAGGCTGGAATGGTAGGTAGGTAGCTGATACCATAGGCAGATCCAAGGGTCAAAGGGGACACTTTCTCCTGATCGATCCTCAGCGCCCCAGTGAAAGGTCGATGACGCCCCCTAAAATTGCACTTCCCCCAGAATGGCGAGTATCGGCGCCTCTGCGATAGGATTTGGCACCCATCTGATAAATTTTTCCACCCAGAAGTGCTCATCCCCCTGGTTCGGATGGCACTTCTCGACAAAGTGCCCATCCTGATAAAAAATCCTGCATCCGCCTATGGGGACATCGTGAGCAGAGGAACAAAGGGGGTATGTTATTCGTTAACCAATATTCTTGAGTCTTAGAGCACTGCAGTTGCAGAGGCTATATGTGGTTAGCCAATTTTTCAAATTTACCTGGGGCTCCATTTACGTTACAACAGTGTTCAGCATGTATGATAAAAGAAGGCTAGAGCGAGGGCGAATAAGAGTAGGTACGCAGGAGATGAGAGCAAGCAGATATTTTGGTTACTTAGCAAACACTGAGGTGGTGGAGGCCTAAGTATAAGATAGTGAAACCAGTGGCTCGGCTGCTAAAAAATATTTGGAGATGCCTTTGTTCTTTCCGCGAGGGCACAGAGCAAATTTGGTTCTTTGGTACCCTTGATATTATATCAAGAGACCAGGGAAACTTTTATACCCTGCTCCTAGTATCAAGAGTTTCTGCTTAGGGGAGAGCGGGGAGAGTTGTTTCATGGACAAGTTGTATCAGAGCGATTTTTCCAAAACTATCCGAGAGATGGAGCCCCCGACACAACCAGATGATGCGGCATGCGGTCCGGCAGCTTTCCTCATACTGCTTGGCTTGGCTTGGCGCGTTTCGCGGTGAGTGCAGAAAATGTGTTTTCGGGATGTCATTCTGTAAAATTTCGTCGTAAGAAAATGTGTAATTGTCATTCAGATGATCACGAATCGGAAAGATCGCTGTAGCAGTGGTAAGGGTAGATTCTAAGGTTTCGTGCATGAGAAGGATTTTCCCGGCTGGCCGCTGATTTTTCAGCATGAGGACGTTTTTTTCCAATATGGGAGGGTGGTATATGTTGTATCAGGCATACGCGTCGGAAAAGGAAGGGGGGCCAGGAGGGCCTGGCCCCCCACTTTTGGCCAAAAATTTCCTGATCTCAGTCAAAATGAGAGAAAGCCGGACATTTTTATATCCAGCCGCTGCGGAAGGCAACGAGGAGCCCAAATTCGAACTGTTTTTGGTCCTGATGTTGAAAGTTTTTTGTCAGCATCAGGTTGAAGTTTGGCTGCCCCCCTCACTTTTTTGCCGGTGGCGACACTTATGGTATCAGGGCCAGGTGGGGTATGTTGTAACAGTGATACAACTCCACCCCAAAGTACCAGCAGCTCATTAAGGGTGCCGCCACAGATTCTTTTTTTCCAAAAACACTATATTCTTATGACATGTAGCCACAACGAAAAATTAGGTAAAAATATTTTTGCTGCAATAAGTGCGGGTCAGGATAAGTGCAAGACAGGCCGCGCTGATGGAATAAAGCAAAAGAAAAAAATTAAAGTCTAACAAGTCCAGTGACGAGTCTAGGATTTCGTTAGGGGGCAGGCTTGGGAGAGGGGCGCCGAACCTGGGGGCGCCGAATCTGAGGGGCACCAATTTACCACCCAATAGGTGGCCAGTGTCGAAGAAAAAACGTGTTTAAAAAGCGTATTTTTAAATGTTTATTTTCATGAAGCTACCTTTCAGTGAGACATGTTCACGTTTACCATCAAGCATATTTCGGGCCGGCAAGGTTTCGCCCAGAACGTAATGACTGGTACATTGGTAAAAAAATGCTGGACGCCCCCACTGATGCTAACTGAAGCACGATGAGCAAAGAATACAGCTAACTTCGGTCTTGAAGAAAACTGAGGTGTCGCATCGACCACATCCACATATCATAGTTGTATTGGCTAACGCTGAGTCCCTACAGAAACCCTGATTGGCACTGCACTAAGCGCAATTAACAATGAATACAGTGAACTTTGGTGAACTTAAGTCATGGCGAAAACGAAGGTGTCGTGTCGACCACCTCCACATATCGCAGTTGTCTTGACTAACGCTGGGTCCCTACTGAAATTCCCGATTGACGCTAACTTAAGCATCAGAGGCCGCAGAGTCTCTACGGGCCTGAGCCCCCTGAGTTTTTGGTGGCTACCCTGAACTGATATTGAGTCCCCTCAGCTGATCTGGGACCGCTTTAGATAACCAGGCCCTCACACTGAACTTGAATGTGTCGCCACTGGAGCCTTCTGAGCTTTTCGGCGCCCTGGGCTGATCTGGGACCATGAAAGAGTATTGTACAGGAGCTTACTGGCTTGGCCTTAGATCCTTCGCTGTTTTGCCCCCCCCTAAGCTAAAAATAACCCTATAGGTGAAATTATTGTGGCAGCCATGAGCTGGTCTAGGTCCCATGAGAGGACTTACATAAGAGGCCTCTGGTTTGATCGTAAGGGGCCCTGGCTGTCCTTTGAGCTGACAAGGGGCCCCTGGGCTGGTATCGTGTTCGTTTAACTGATATAGGCCCCTTCAGCTTGTTTGGGACCGGTTGTGCGGATCTGGGCCCCATGAGTTCGTCGAGACGCCCAGCTAGTCTGGCCATCGTAGTTTGTATGGGCCTCCTGAGCTGCTTGGTGCCCCCCCTCAGCGTGTCTAGTCTCCATGAGTTGAAGACTGGTCCCCTGGGATAGTTTTGGGCCCCTGAGCTTATTTAGGACCTTTTTAAATTGGTAGGCACCCCACACTGCCTACGCTGCTTATACAACTCATTAGGAGTGTCGCCAAACTAATTTTTTCCAAAAACACTATATTATCACATATAGCCACGACGAAAAATTAGGTAAAATAGTTTTGCTGTAAAAATTGCGGGCCAGGATAAGTGCAAGAGAGGCCACGCTGATGAAATGAAAGCAAAAGCAAAAATTAAAGTCTAACAAGTCCCGAGAAGAGTGGCCATAACGGCCACATCCCCGCCTGAGCTTCACAGATTCGAGGGACACCCCTGCTCGCTCCCCACCTCCTACTTCCCACGTCCATGCAATTCATCCGTATCCCTGATACAACCCTTCCCGTATCTATTGTGAGATGATTACTTAGTCCATAACTAAAACGTTAAGGCTTTTCAGTTAACAGACTTTAGCCCCGACTAAAGTCTGCTGGTAACTAGTCAAGAATTTACCCGTTTCGACACATTGTGTTGGCTTCTTTGTTCCAAACGGATCACTTCCCCCTCAGTATCTCATTCCCCACGAAAGTCAAAGGAAAAGTACGGGCGGCGCTCGAAAGCTCTTGATAAGACGAAGATATTTAATACGAATAATTTTTCATTTCAGGTCAATATTGAGGTCAGAATAGGTCAAAGAAGGTTCCATTGGCCTACAACAGAGCAGTGTATGTTTCTCTCTCTAGATCTTCTCTCAGGGGAGCTAGCGCAAATATTTAAGCATCATTGGATTCCTCTCATTGCGGCGGGGCGAATGATGTATAAGATGACCTTTCTAGGTCAAATAGTGAAAATGACCTGACCTCGAGCTAGTTCAGGGTCACAGAGTGACCTGGTATGGTCATGTTGCATATCAATCGACTCCCCGTGACAATATAAGCACAATGCAAGCAAAATAGGAACTTTATCTCAATTCAGTGAGAAGTTATTGGCAAAACAATCACTCTATGCTCCCCTGACCTGACATGACCTTTGAGAGGTCAGATGCTCAAAACTCAACTTTGTGGTAAAGATCGTGGTAAGAATAGACGGTTTGAGGATTTTCAGCTTTATCTATCCAGTATTTACTGAAAACGAGTCCATTATATTTTTAAACATAGACTTCTAATGGGTGCCCAAAAATTTGACCCCACCTTAGGTCAACAATATCAAAATTTCGAGATAGCAGATTTGTAGACCCTAATGACCTTATCATATTCTACAGGTTTCAAACTGATCGGTTTGCTAATGTTCCCTGGGCGCTGCTTCAAACTCGTGATTTTAGGTTTCGAGGTCGGGTCACTTGACCTTGAATAGATCCTGGACCTGCCATGACCTTAACTTAAAGATTTGGTCAGATGTGTGAAATTAATTAGGAATACGGTACTATAAGTTTCGTTGTTCTGCGTCTCTTTTTAGCTATATGGGGAAAACCAGGAGCGGGGCGAATTTCGCCCTCCCCAGCGGAGCGCGTGTTAACTCACCATGTGATACAACTCACCCAACCGGTGGGGTAAGTTGTGAAAGGTCTATTCGCCGGGCAGTTGGAGGAAAACCAGTAAATATTAGGCAAACAATTAATTGGCAAAAGGAAGCCAAAGGCTGCAGCTACGAGATGGTATTAAAATCAGGGATGCGGAGCCGGAGCCGGAGCCGGAGCCGGAGCCGGTCGGAGCCGACCATTTTGCCCGGAGCCGGAGCCGGAGCCGGAGCCGCCGAAACACTTTTGATCGGAGCCGGAGCCGGAGCCGGAGCCGTCAGAAAGGGTCCGGCTCCCAAAGAGCTGTAAAATTACCAAAAATCAAACGTGAAATGGTCACATTTTACCTCGTGAGATGTCGCATGGAAACACCTTTATTCACCTGAAATATTACATTTTCGCAATATGTTATGTATATCGAGATTAATGAAATATTGCAACTAGGGTGTTCCGTAGACGGTCTCACTCTCGGGCAGGTAATGCGCCCCGGCCATTTAGCATGGGCAGAAATTGGCAACAAATGAAAGCATTGACGGACACTGGCGGATCCATGAGGGGGAGCAAAAAAGGCATTTGCCCCCCAAACTGCCCAATTTTTGGCGATTTTCTTAAAAAAACCATATGTTTTTCACGATTTACCCCATACCGTCGGCCTGCATCCGCCCCTGTTGACAGACGCAGGGGTATGCCATTCCGGTCATGCCCCCCCCCACCCAAAGCCCTGGAAGGGGGCAGACTATCTTTTGGCCCCCCAAAGGCCGAAGAAATTGTTTGAAAAGGTGTTTACACTAGGTCTGTTGAGCAATAAAATCTTTGCTCCCATCTCCCCATAGTGAGCGAACCAGCTGCTGGGCCCTGGGGAGTAGGGTGGTTGGTTCCGATTTTTCTCGAAAAGGAATTATGCCATCAGCCTATCTGATGTGTTTTTCGATGTTGAACACTGTTAACTTAGGGTCGTTCAAACAAACTTTTTTTCTTTTCAGACTCGAATTCACTTTTTGCCATTATATATTCAATTCTGATTTCAATGAGCTACATTCCAAGCGTCTACGACAGCGGGAAAGATCGCCTCAAAACGGTTAAATATTTCATGTTTCGGGCGCTGTTGGCCGCCCGGCGTTGCAGTCTCCCCTTGTTAAATTGGGATATAAGGGGTGCATAACCTACCAGTAAAGACAGCGTGGCATGTGCGTGTGTATAAGAGCGGTAGATGGGATTTAACATGCAGGCATTTACTTGTCAGATGTATATGTAGCGCAATACAAATACATGTTATTCCACAAAAGACCTGAAATTAAATGATTCAGCACCCTTGTACTCTAAATCCCGACAGAACATGAATGCCTTCCGGAGGCGAACCTTTCTCTAGTAACTATCGCTGGAGAACGTCGTGAGGCAGGGACTTCTCCATATTCTTCTGCGAACTATTTAAGAGCTCTGGTACTGATAAAAGAAGATACTGTTTCATATTTTTATCCTTTAGGTGGCTCACAAAATCTTCCACCAGCTTCACTCCACGTTCTGTGGGACCGTTCACGACAGTAAGTTCTGGAATACCTTGAAACAGGGGAAGCTATACCAGCTTCTCAACGGAGCCATTTCTGGTCAGAATATTTCAGATTCAGGCAATCGAATACCAGCCAGCTGTCAGGAGTAACAAGCTGGCTGAGGCTTAGTACCGACCATTTACAGAGCTCTTCATAGCCTCTATCGGAAACTTAAGCCTGCCCTAGTCAAATGTGAATCGTTTGCTGTTTTGGCCAATTGTTGTGCGACTGGCTCCTTACCTCCACGATGGTGGTTCTCACCAGCGCGACAGAATATAACTTTCTGTGCACAGATACCACAGCTGATGACAAATTGATTTCAGCACATTCAGGGCGATTTCTATATTAACTTAATGAAAGCACTGCATTGCATTTTATGGATAGCTTTGAGGCTCATAGAAGGCTCTAAAGCTGACTATCCGCGACGGAGGAACCCAAATGCATGATTTAGAACCACTTATAAGGAAAGCCGCGAACTGTTTCGGAGTCTGAGTGGCACAGTCGGTTAGCGCTTGCGCTCGGCTTGGCCAATGACATTCATTATGTGCTGGGTGTCGTGGGTTCGAGCCCACCCAGGGGCAGAACCTGGCGCCCTGCTCTAGCCCGAGCTAATTCTTTCCCTCTCTCCTCTGATGACATATGACCTGAGCAGTTGATGCGTTGTTAAACTCCAAAAATTATAATATTCTGTCTTTAACTATCTTCTGGAATGATGAACGGAATCTGACACAGTAGTACCACGCACTTCATGCCATAAATGTCCGATATTCCATAATATGGCTCGCTGGTGAGCTCCGGGTCTTCTAAACAGACAGTTGTTGGAGACAACCCCTCCTGACAGCCACACGTAAACCAGCTTGCGCAATTCGAGATAATACTCCGATATTGTGTAGAGGCGCTGAAGTCAATGTGCAAACGCAACTGTTATTTGTGACCAGAAAGTTATAATCTGCTTCGCAAATAAGAATCACAATGCTAAAGGTAAAAAGGCAGTGATACAGTACCTGGCCTAAACAGCAAAACCATCCACCTTTCAGTTAGCTAGGCTAAAGTTTCCGACAGAGGCTATGAAGAGCTCGGCTCGATACCAAGCCTCTCCCAATTTCTCATTCCTGAAAGCTGGATGGTATTCGAGCGCCTGAATCTGAAAGATTCTAACATGAAATGGCTCCGTTGAGAAGCTGGTGACTGGTATAGCTTCCCCTGTTTCAAGGTATTCCAGAACTTACTGTCGTGAATGGTCCCACAGAACGTGGTGTGAAGCTGGTGGAAGATTTCGTGAGCCACCTAAAGGGTAAAAATATGAAACAGGATCTTCTTTTATCAGTACCAGAGCTCTTAAATAGTTCGCAGGAGAATAGGGAGAAGCATCTGCCTCACGACGTTCTCCAGTGTTAGTTACTAGAGAAAGGTTCGCCTCCGGAAGGCATTCCTGTTCTGTCGGGATTTAGAGTACAAGGGTGCTGAATCATTTAATTTCAGGTCTTTTGTGGAATAACATGTATTTGTATTGCGCTGCAAATACATCTGACAAGTAGATGCCTGCATGTTAAATCCCATCTACCGCTCTTATACGCACGCACATGCCAGGCTGTCTTTACTGGTAGGTTATGCACCCCTTTCATCCCAATTTAACAAGGGGAGACTGCAACGCCGGGTGGCCAATTGCGCCCGAAACATGAAATCTTTAACCGTGTCGAGGCGATCTTTCCCGCTGTCGTAGACGCTTGGAATGTGGCTCATTGAAATTAGAATTGAATATATAATGGGAAAAAAGTGGGTTCGAATCTGAAAAAAATTTGAACGACCCTGCTGTTAGCTCATCGAGGTTTTTCTTTGCGGGCTGTCCAAGTTTTACTTGATCGTTGTATCTTTAATTTTTTATGTGGGTTTGCGGGCATGTCTGACCCATATTTCTGTTTGCCATAACAGTGCAGTGCAGTTTGCCATACGACTGCACTGCAGTGTAGGTTGGTCCAGTTTTGAGGTTCACTGGGCTTTGGCATCTGGTCAAGAGCGTTCGTTCATCCAGTCGCCATTTTTCATTCGTACAAATACATAGTCACTTTGTATCTGATGGGCTTTCACGCCCTTGAGAACGTTTCGATCACATTGTGGATATAGGTACATTACCGGAGCCGGAGCCGGAGCCGTCCAAAATTGTCTCGGCTCCGCATCCCTGATTAAAATCACGAAACCATCCCAAGTAGTTACGATATTAATGGACCTGGAGTAAAAACTGATACAACCCACCCCACCCTCCCTAAGGTCTGTAATCAGTAAGACAGCTGAACTAGAACTGTGTCCCAGGACTGGGGCCCACGATAAATGCATGCCAAAATTTGTATGAGGACTTGCTTCCAAAAGGTGCATGTTCGGTAAGAGTACGCAGTAGACCATCGTGCAAGAGTAGGCACGCTTAGGAGATAAAGGCACTTATTTTTGATCGGGACAAAGTGCATAATTCATATTTGGGAAGCTAAACATTGCAGCATTAATAGTTTTTGGAGCTCATTGACGCAACAACTTCCAGGGTCATATAGCGTCGCCAAATATTTCCCTGTTTGGAACGGTTCCCAGAGAGCCAGATATTTTTGCGTACCTATTCTAATATCCTCTTTTGTGTACTCTTACCGAACCACTCTGGAAAGAGTGCCTATGTAACTTTTTATTCATTTTGGGATCGTGTTGACTTACTGGTTGAATCAGCCAACTAAAACAATAACCTTACATAAACATCACGTCGGGGTTTTTCCGGCGGCACCAAAAAAGGCGGTGCGAAGCGCCGCCGTACTTGGCACACGTTATCCTTGATCAATTCGGCAAATTTTCCCAAAAATTTAAGGTCGGGTCATCTCAGGTTAGTTCACCAGTGAAGGTCAAGTGACCTAACATCCCAAAAAGTTTGGGATATCATAAGCAAGAATAAGATTAGTATATCCGATTGAAACTCATATCACATTATGGGCCATTCGAGCGCTACACAAACAAAATTCCGATATTTTTTATATCGCTGACCTAGGTCCAGATACAGACCATGACCTCTCCATTGAAAATGCATGGAAAAAACGGGAATTTGGCGAAAAATGGCTCACTTTATGTAGACACAGCTCATAAAATACCTTCATATTATTCAAATCGTAATATCTCAGACTCCTTCTCAGGTTCATGCTGCAATTTTGGGCCTGTGACCTCTGAGAGTTCATCTGGGGCTACCAAAGCAGGTTTTCAGACTTGGGTCAATACATTTGTAAGATGATGTGATAAATCTTTTATCTTGATACGATTACGTTTGTATTGTAATTGCGAGTCAATTGATATATGCATATTGACTATGCTATGCCAAATGATGACATGGACCTGATTTTTGGTCAGGTCGTTTTTGCTTTGATCTCGTATACTTCTATCATACATTATTCGATTTGCTGTAACGAGAGGAAGCAAATGGTACCTAAAAATTGATTCTAGCTCAACTCTGTCAGACGTCAGAGCCCATAAATTCTTCAAGAACATGTCACCTTCTTTGGCCTGCTATGACCTAATTATTGAACTGAGGCAAAAATGGCTGATGTAGTTGCGTCTTGATTTTTTTGTGAGTTTTCCACCAGCTTTGGCATTTTTCGCTATCCCGCATAGGAGCCGAGTTCGGGTGAGGGGAGGTTTCACCCACCCTCCCCCCACACCAGGGCGAAGGTGGCTCGGAGTCCTGCCGGGGCGTGCATTAAGTGTAGACACTTGCTAGGACTTCTCTTAATCGTGAAAGATCGAGGAGGTCAACGCCAAATTCCTGGACAAGATCGTGCAGGAGCAGACTTACGCTGCCGTGTTATTCTACACATTTTACGAATAAACGTTTGAATAATAAATTGTTGCCTCAGGAAAAGGCTAAATGACCTGCCCGCCGTTCAGAGAGGATGACTTGCCCCCGATACTCTTTTGAATTATTTCGGCTTGCACTCAGCGGCTCAAACCCTCCCAGCTCCTCCTCCCCTCTTCCCTTCACCCCTACGCCTCACGTCCTCCGGCCTGACCGAGACCCTAAGCCGCGACTCCTGTGGTATGTCAACAGAGGCATCGGTGTTTGTTCAAACCTGCTCGGACCGTCTGTAATGGGACGGACACGCCGAATGGTGAAATGCGGTGTCTTAATCTGTATGGCTATATAATCTCGATTGGTAACAGAATTACACAATCCTGTGACGGGTGTGCAGCCATTTTTCTGTTGCAAGTATCGGTGTTGAGCCAAAGTTTTCGCCATAACCTGTAAATCAAACGGCCCCCTAAATTGATGACTCTGAGCGCGACCCTGCGGCCCATCACCAGCTGGGGCAAAAACATCCCATCTTTGAATAGCAGTGTCATCTTGGGGCTAAAGGTAAAACTCATACATGCGCCAGTCTTTAGCAGAGGGTAGCACTCCCGCTACTGCCGCAAATGGCACACCATGGATTCCGCGCCCCCAGGTTCGGCGCCCCCCCTTCAGAGCCTGTCCCCCTAACGAAATCCTAGATTCGTCACTGGACTTGTTAGACTTTAATTTTTGCTTTTGCTTTCATTCCATCAGCGCGGCCCGTCTTGCACTTATCCTGACCCGCACTTTTTGCATCAAAAATATTTTACCTAATTTTTTCGTTGTGGCTACATGTGACAATATAGTGTTTTTGGAAAAAACGAATCTGTGGCGACACCCCTAATGAGCTGCATGAGCCTTGGGGTGAGTTGTATCACTGTTACAACATACCCCACCTGGCCTTGATACAACATGTACCACCCTCCCACATTGGAAAAAACGTCCTCGTGCTCAACAACCAGTGGTCAGCCGGGAAAATCCTTCTCACGCACGAATCCTTAGAATCTACCCTTACCACTGCTACAGCGATCCTTCCGA
Organism: Lepas anatifera; assembly: GCA_034440635.1. Classification (NCBI taxonomy): domain Eukaryota; kingdom Metazoa; phylum Arthropoda; class Thecostraca; family Lepadidae; genus Lepas; species Lepas anatifera. The sequence goes on along the minus strand of JAOTON010000595.1, from coordinate 346,221 downwards.
TTCGTGAGCATCTGAATGTCAAAAACACACGTTTCATTACGACGAAATTTTACAGAATGACACCCCGAAAACACATTTTCTGCACTCACTGCGAAACGCGCCAAGCCAAGCACACGGCAGTATAAAGAAAAATTGTGGACCGCATGCCGCATCATCTGGTCGTGTCGGGAGCGCTATCTCTTGGATAGTTTTGGAAAAAATCGCTCTGATACAACTTGTCCATGATACAACTCTCCCAGCTCTCCCCTATGGAAAATCAAATGGGAAGGCAAAACCATTTTTTACACAGGCCAACTAAACAACAGGGAGGAATAGCCACTTTTGTACTGGGCCAAATACAACTTTTACCATTTGTGACGCTTATGCAGGAGCGGACACAAGATTTTGCTGGGGGAGTGGCTGAGCTTTGAAAAATGGCGAAAAAGGGGGAATAGGACGAAAAATGGCGAAAATGGGGCAAAGGAGGGGCTGAAGCCCTCTCAGCCCCCTGGATCCGCCCCTGCGCTTATGCCTCTGATCTTAGGCAGCAAGTCCCAACCAATCTATTGCAGTTTTTAGGGGGGAGGGGGCTTGCTGCCGAGGGGGCCCCATCATCAAGGGGGCCCCTGGAAAAATGCTTGCCCCCCATCCGAAAAAGAGCATCCGCCGCCACTGCATTGGGTGATTTATCCAGTGGGCTCCTAGGCTATCAGTGGGCGTCTTTTTTCTACCCAAGGAGTGCATTTTATTTTCCAAAGGCGCCTATCTCTATATAAGGGGCGCCATGCTGTCAAGGGCACCTATGTTGCCCATATTTGCTTTTGCTGCTGCCCAAGAGCGCCTTTCCTAGCCAAGGGTGCATCTGATAACCGTAGGGCGCTTAACCCTCGCCCCACTGGGGGCCATTGATGGCCCCTAAGGTTTTCCCGGGATAGCAAAAAAAAAACAAAATAATAACGAGGCGCAGCACTGTGGTTGAGGGCTCTATCTCTCATCACATAACTTTTCCACAATCCCTGAATTTTTACACCGGGTCACCCAAGGTCAGATCACCAGGTGAGGTCAACCAAGGTCACCTCACTTCAACTTCTGAGCTTTATAAGAGCTACATTTCGAACTCGATCGATTTGAAACTTCCTACACTTTATCACCCCTGGAGGGTCTACAAGGTGTATATCCGGGATCTTTCGATTTCGTGACCTGATCAGGCCACGAGGTGACCCCTCCCATTGAAAAAGCATGGGGAAAAGCTGTCTTAGGATCTAAAAGTCACAAAAACAATTGAAAATGCTTGGCCTACTCAAAAAACGTTTTCTGACACCCTTTCACGGATCCCAGGGGCAATATTTGCTCTTTGACCTCTCCAAGGTCATACAAGGTCACTAGGGGTCCAAACAGTATTTTGACAATAACTTTTGGCCTAATTAAGCTAGAGCGCTAAATCAAACACCATCGTGTATGTCTCGTCACTGGCTTTTATTTGATATAAGGCAAGGTCACTTTCTGACCTTGTGTAACCTCAAGTCATATTAGGTCACGAGGTAACCTCTGGAAGTCAAACCACTGGCAGGAGGTCTTAACGTTCCAGATAGCGGAAAAAGTTCTGACATTTTCCTATCAAATGTACTTAACCAGGTCTCAACAGGTCTAATGGCATAAGAGTTTGAGTTTGCTAGTTTGCATAAGAATTGGCCTAGTTTGCTTAACACGCGCATTGACGGGGAGGGTACCCGCCCCCTCAAGTTTTTCAAAGATAGCATAAAAACGGCGGCGCTACGCGCCGCCGTACTTGGCATACCTTTCCCTCATCATTTTTAAAACTTCTGTGCAAATTTTAAGGTTAGGTCATCGCAGGTCAGGTCACCAGTAAGGGTCAAGTGACCTGACCTCAAAAAAGTTTAAGATAGCATAAGTCGGAGCAGGGTGAACTTATCCGATTGAAACTCATATCACATAATGGACCTACAGAGTACTCTAAAATATGTTCCGTTATTTTTGATATCGGTGACCTAAGGTCAGGTACGAGGCATGACCTCTCCATTGGAAATACATGGGAAAAATGGTTTTTACTGTATAACTCAGGAACAGATAGTGATAGAGCGTTTATTTTAGCTTCATTAGACTCGCCTTGGCTTTGCGGTTCTAATGATATGTATTTTATATAATTTGACCCTGACCTGACCTCAGGTCAGGTCAAATCCTTGATTTGACCTAGCAAGGTCAAATTATATATCATTCAATTCGGCTTGCTGCGGGGATTCATATAGTTCAAGTCGTTTTGCGCTATCTTCATTTGTTCAGATGTAATGGTCGAAAAAATTTAACCCTTGCCCCACGGGGGCCATCGATGGCCCCCTAAGGTTTTTCCGGGATAGCAGAAAAACGACGAGGCGCAGCACCGCAGTTGAGGGCTCTACCTCTCACTGCATCATTTTACCATCATCCCTGAAATTTTTTTCCCCAGGTCACCCAAGGTCAGGTCACCAGACGAAGTCAACCAAGGTAACCTCACTTCAAATTTAGAGCTCTGTAAGAGCTACATTTCAAAGTCGATCGATTTGAAACTTCCTACACTTCATGACCCCTCCAGGGTCTACAAGGTGTATATCCGGGATTCTTCGATTTCGTGCCCTGAGGTCAGGTCACGAGGCGACCTCTCCCATTGGAAAAGCATGGGGAAAAGCTGTTTCATGATATAAAAGCCACAAAAATGATTGCAAATACTCAGACTGCTGAGAACAGCGTTTTTGGACACCCTTTCACGGATCCCAGAGGTCATATGTACCCTTTGACTTTTCTAAGGTCAACCAAGGTCACCAGAGGTCAAAAACAGTATTTTGACAATAACTTTTGACCTAATTAAGCTAGAGCGGTGAAACAAACACCATCGTGTTTGTCTTGTCACTGGCTTTCATTTGATATACAGCAAGGTCACTTTTTGACCTTTCGTGACCTCAGGTCATATTAGGTCACGAGGTGACCTCTGGAGGTCAAACCACTGGTGGGAGGTCTTTACGTTCCACATAGCGGAAAAAGGACTGGCAATTTCCTATCAAATGTACTTTACCAGGCCTCAATAGTTCTAATGACAACCAGTTTGCTTAATCATTGCATATTTGAGTGAAAATAGCCGATCTTGACCTAGTTTGACCTCTGGAGGTCAAACCATTGACCTGAGCACTAAAACATGTAAGTAATTTCCTACTGAATTTACGCGAGCTTTCTATTGCACTTTGCAGATTTGCGCTAACGCCCATATTTTCGGAGTTAGAGGGGGCCATCGATGGCCCCCGGTGGGGCGAAGGTGGCGCCCGACCCCCGGTGGGGCGCGGGTTAATTTACATGTTATCCCTATTACGGCATGTTTTGACCTCTTGTGACCTTAAATGTGACCTGAAAAAAGGTTCAAATATTTTCGATGGAGAAGTGGATGAGCAACCCAACGCCGTTTACCGTTTTTCGCTACCTACCGTGGTTTTCAGGATCTTAGGGGGGCGGGTACCCGCCCCCTCGTCAAAGCGAAGGTGGCTCAGACCCCCGTCAATGCGCGTGTTAAGCATTGAATATTTGCGTGAAAATAGCCGATCTTGACCTAACTTGACCTCTGGAGTTCAAACCATTGACCTGAGCGCTTAATCATGCGAATTAATTTCTTACTGAATTCACGCGGGCTTTCTAATGCACTTTGCAGATTTGCGCTAGCCCCCATATTTTCGGAGTTGAGGGGACCATCAATGGCCCCCGGTGGGGCGAAGGTGGCGCCAGACCCCCGGTGGGGTGCGGGTTAGGGAATATGTGTTAATTCAAGTTGAATAAGTGGTATCTACTACCTTGGCGCCCGAAATGGATACAAGCGCGCCGCTCATATCGGGCGCCTTCGGCACCCGATATGAGCTAAGCTATGCTGAGGAGCTAAGGGGGGGGCGGGCCCCCTGGACCCCTCCTTGGATCCATCGCTGACTCACGGTCTGTATTTCTTAAGTTCCATCTGATGCATGTTTTATTTTGAACCATTATAGGCTGAGCTTAATCCTTCTGTTATTTTCAAGAAAAAAACCTTAGGTGGCCACCGATGGCACTCGGTGGGGTAAGGGCGAAGAATGCTCATCTATTCCAACGCGTGCGACGGAAACCCCGCGAATGCGCCGAATAATCACAAAGCCGGATACAGTTTGCAGGCAACAAATATGCTCGTCTCATCCAACCGAATGCCATAAAAATCCCTCACGTCACATGTCAACCTGGAAGCCCGCCTATCATGCCTGAGACGGGCTTGGGTGACGCCAGGGTGACTTTCTATTCGTAATGTTTTTCATTGGTGGCTAATATTTATATTCTATATATTCCTGTGAAGAATGAGGAAAATATATGTTTAGATGGATGAAGGCTCGTTATTTTTTCCGAAAAGGCAGGTAAATATTTTGAGGTTTTTGTTGTTTCTGAATAGCAATTTAATGTGGACAGGGGTATACGGTAATGAAATGAAACGTGAGGCTTATTTTAAAGAAGTATCAAAGGCATCATCACAAATCGTGCCTGTGGTGAACTACTCCCTGTAGGGGCTCTGGGGAGGGGAAAGCACGGAAAAAGCACCCTGCATTAACCAATTTTTGTTCAGTTTCACGAAACTGGTATTACTTTTCAGCGCAAAATGTTTCTTAACTATCGTGCCGCTGCCTCGATTTACATATTGGTTCATTGCTTTACACACAGTGTATATGGGGTGGATAAAGATTAGAATGAGCAAAAAGAACAGTTTTAACGTGAAAATAGATTATAATTTTCCTTGCGCCCGTCACATACCGATTGCACCGCGCAACGTTTTTCTTCTTCTTTTTTTGCTTGTTGACCTGGCCTGTCTTCAAACCGAAGCTTAGTTCTAGAATTTCTGCCTTTGTATCGGGTAGGGTTGGTTGAGTTATATAAAATCCCACCTAGTGAAAATTCCTTAAACGAGGCACTGCGGAATAGGACGATAGTTTGGGAGAGTGTGTGGGAGGCTGGCAATGACATATCTTGGGGTCAAAGGGGGAAATGTGGTTAAAAATTGTTTTAAATAAATATTTATTTTAAAGGAAATGAGAGATAATTGTGGGTTGGGGAAAAATGATTTTTACACTTCCCTTCCCAGAGGCGGATCCAGCATTGCCAAATTCCGGGGAGCAGGCGCCATCCGGGCCAGGGGACGCTACTTTTAACCGGCAAAACCGATCAGGTGGGCGAAAAATCCTATCGGCGGGCACTGATTTTCGCATCCTGGAGGGGGAGGGTGTGGGGATGGAAGCGACATTTCAGGGAGCGCCATCGACCTTTCAGAGGGCGCTGTGAACATTTTAGGGGACGCCGAGGGTCGATCGGGGTTCGATCACCCACCACCCTTTTCCCCCTCCCTGGAACTAGCTTTGCTCCTCCCCTCGAGGGAGGCTGATCCGCTCCTGGATGTACTATAAGCAATACAAAATTAGAAGCAAGCACCTACAGTGATTTGGTCGGCCTTGCTGCCCACGGTGGACCCCAGAGGCCTGCACATAAATTTGATTCTGTCAAGAGATGCCTTCATGTTCGACAGGGTGCACAATTCAGCTGCAGGGGGACCAGTGCAGGTCAGGTGACCTCACATCAAATTTTTTTAAGTTGGCATAAGTAAGAAAAGGGTCAATCTATCAAATTCAAACTTGTACCATATAATGGGCCCAAAAAGTACCAATAAGTTTATTCCGGGATTTTCCCATTGATGACCTAGGCACAGATGACCTCTCCATTGGAAATGCATGGGGAAAACAGAAATTTGCCGAAACATTGCTCGATGTTTGCAGACACCGCTTGCAATACCTTCAGATTCCCCAAATCATAGTATCCTAGGCCTCTTTATCGGTTTATGTTGCAAGTTTAGACATGTTACCTCTGAGAGTTTATCTGGGGCTTCATAAGCAGGTTTTCAGACTTCGGTCAATTGCTTTGAAGAAATGTTGATACAACGTATTTCGATACCATTTTGTTTGGATTGCTATTGCGAGCTGCTTGATGTGCATATGGTGAATTTGGCCTAGCCTTAGGTAATGTCATTTTTATGTTTTGACCTGGTATAGTCACATTATACATCATTTGAATGATTCACCATAACGAGAGGAAGCGAATTGTGCCTAAAAATGATTCTAACTAAACTCTGTCAGACGCTAGAGCCCAAAAACTCTTCTCTAACATCCCACCCTCTTTGACCTGTCATGGTCTCAATACTGACCTGGGCCAAAAAGTGACCGATGTAGTTTCTTCATTAATTTTTTATGAGCTATCCACCAGTCGTCGTGTGTTTTCGCTATCTCGCATAGGAGTCGAGTTCGAGGGGGAGGGGTGTTTGAACATTTCCCCCAGTCGAAGTCGAAGGTGGCTTAGAGGCCCACCGGGGCGAGTGCTAATAATTTCACAGGAAATGGCGATAGAGCTTTCATTTTGATACTGATACGTTTTGACGTCATTAAAAGTCGATAAATATGCATATTTAATAGTTTTAGTCTGCATGTGTCGTGTGTTTCTGGGGAAAATGATTAAAGTTGTGCTGCTATTGGGTTTGTGAAGAGGCATGGTGTAAACTTTGTCTCGGGAGAAGGACCCCAGATCTGGTCGCGGCAAAGTCCCTAATGGCTCGTCTCAGGGATTCAAGAAATTTGACGTGGGTGGATATCCGGTAGGAGGGATTTTGGGTCTCCACAATCAGCTGAGGGACCCGTGCCAGTTAAGGGGGCCAGATAAGGGCCCCTGACGAGCTCATTTGACCTCAGTGCCAACACAGGGGTCTCAAGACCAGCGTGGGGTGGCTCCCCATTTAAACGGTTCCTAAATAAGCTCAGGGACCAAAAACTAACCCAGGAGGTTAATTTTTAACTCATGGGGCCAGGTCACTCTGGGCGGACCCTAAAGCAGTTCAGGAGGCCGATACAAACTAAAAGGGTCCGGCTAGCTGGGTGCCTCGACGATCTCATAAGGCCGAGATACGCACAATGGGCCCCAAACAAGCTGAAGGGATCTATATCAGTTAAACGACCATGATACCAACCCAAGGGACCCTTGCCAGCTCAAGGGACACTAATCCAGCTAGGGGCCCTACGAACAAACCAGAGACCTCCTAAGTAAATCCTCTCACGGGCCCTTGACCAGCTCATGGCTGCCACAATAATTCCACCTACAGGGTTCTTTCTAGCTAAGAGGGGCCAAAGCAGCGAAGGATCTATGGCCAAGCCAGTAAGCTCCTGTACAATACCCTCTCATGGTCCCAGAACAGCCCAGGGGCAACCTGAAAAACTCCCTCTCAGAAATCTCAAAATTAGCTCAGAGGGCCAGGATTTGTTGAGGGGCCCTATACCAGTTAAGGGGCCCCGAAAAGCTCAGTAGGCTTCAGTGGCGACACATATGTTTCAAGTTCAGTGCGAGGGCTTGGTTATCTAAAGCGGTACCAGATCAGCTGAGGGGACTCAATATCAACTCAGGGAAGCCACCAAAAACTCAGGGGTCCAGGCCCGCAGAGGCTCAGGTAAGCGCCAATCGGGGATTTCAGTAGGGAGCCGTTAGCCAAGACAACTGTGATATGTGGATGTGGTCGATACGACACCTCAGGTTTCGCCATGACTTAACACGCGCATTGGCGGGGTCTGAGCCACCTTCGCTTTGACGGGGAGGGCGGGTATCCGCCCCCTAAGATCTTGCGAACCACGCTAGATATCGAAAAACAGTAAACGGCGTAGGGTAGCCCATTCACTTCGCTATCGAAAATATTTGGACCTTCTTTGGGTCACATATAAGATCACTAGAGGTCAAGACATGCCGTCATAGGGAAAACATGTAAATGTAGGTTTTTGGTGAAAAGGTAAAGATAGAGCAAAACAATTTACACCATTGTAACTCTCGCGGCAAGCAGAATCGAATGATACATAATATGTCCTTGTTAGGCCAATTCAGGTCAAATACGGAATTTGACCTGACCTGAGGTCAGATCAAGATCAAATTAGGTAAAATGCATACTATAAGAGCCGCAAAGACGAGGCAAATATAATGCCGTTAAGCTAAACTCTCTATCACCATTAATTACTAAGTTATTCAGTAAAAACCATTTTTCCTATGTATTTCCAATAGAGGGGTCACGGCTGTATCGTAGGTCATCGATATAAAAATACCGGACCATATTTTAGAGAACTCGGTGGGCCCATTATGAACTATGAGTTTCAACTGGATAAGTTTACCTTGTTCTGGCTTATGTTGTCTTAAACTTGTTTAAGGCCAGGTCACTTGACCTGTACTGGTGACCTGACCTGAGATGACCTAACCTTAAAATTTTGTAAGAAGATGTAAAAATGATTAGGGAAAAGTATATTATACCAGGTACGGTGGTGCTACGCGCCGCCGTTTTTGTGCTAGCTCCAAAAACACCGAGGGGCGGGTACCCGCCCCCGTCAATGCGAGTGTTAAGCTCACCGAAGTTCACTGTATTCATTGCTAATTGTGCTTAGTTTAGCGCCAATGGGGGATTTTGATAGAGACCCAGCGTTAGCTAAGACAACTGCGATATGTGAATGTGGTCGATGCAACAACTCAGTTTTCGCCATGACCGAAGACAACTGTATTCTTTGCTCATCGTGCTTCGGTTAATGTCAGTGGGTGCTTTCAGCATTTTCTATCAAGGTACCAGTCGATACGTTCTGAGCGAAACCCTGCTGGCCCGAAATATGTTTGATGGTAAACGTGAACATTTCCTCACTGCAAGGTAGCTTTCCTTAAAATAAGCATTAAAAAATACATTTTTAAACGCGTTTATTTTCTTTGACACTTGCCACTTTTTTGGTGGTAAATTGGCACCCCTCAGGTTCGGCGCCCCCAAGGTTCGGCGCCCCCGAACCTTGCCCTCCCCCTTAACGAAATCCTAGATCCATCACTGCCTCCGGGTGTCCTCTACTTTATGGTTGGGTGCCCGTATTCCCCGACTAGCCGCCCTTGTAGCCTTACAGATCGCCCGACTGCAACATGAACCGCCCTCAGCTTTCAGTGGTAAAAGTTTATCCCCGTTCATTTAGTGTATGATTTGGATATCGATCGGTGCTATATTGGCTCAGGATCGCCCAGCGTGCACTCATGCCTGCCCGATATATGGTTATGTGCCCGTCCAATTTGTGGTTGTGGTGTCTATTGCAACAAAAACATGCTACGATGCAGTATAACGGGCTGGTAAAATCACGTATCCTGTAAAGCAGAGTTTGAGCACGTTGATAAAATATTCGTTACAATTTGCAATAACATTCTAAACATGCTGATAAATCTACTCTGTATGCAGCTTTAAGACTTCTATAATTTACTAGTCTTACCGATGTTTTTTAGCGGGGATTTGCCACCAAAGGTTGTGTCCAGACTAAAATAAAAAATTCCTACGTCATCTGTGTGAAAAAGATTGAAAGCTTGGCAGGAAGCACCCGCAGAATTCTGCATTGTGAATCTTTCCGTGAAATCATGGTGGGAATCTTTGTTTGGAAGGTGAAGTTGGGGCACTGAGACAAGTTCCTTGATGATATTGGTCGAGGCTTAAATTCTTACATCAGACACTTAACAAATTGATTTTTTATAATGCTCACGACCATAATTGTATGGTTCCATGTGACCATGCACTAATGTCAAGGCCGAATATAGACATTTAACCCTATTCCTGTTCGGGGGTGGAGTCTGCCTTCCTGTCATGTTTTTCCCCAAATATGAGAGTAACATGGTTTGCAATGTCTTTATAACAGTTGCATGACATTTATACGTCGGCTTAATCTATCATTGTCAGTCTGCTCCAAAAAACTCGTTTTTGCCGGTAGTTTACCAACCCTGATCAAAGAGTATATATTGCCGCCTCCAGAAGCATCACCAGTGGCAAAATCCCAGATCCGTCACTAAGTTCATTTACTACCTAAATTGAAGCAAAAATGGTTCATCAGAGCCAACAAAGACTGTGGTGGAGATAGCAATCACATGCTTTGAAGATTTGACATTCCTCTATTTTCATGTTTTGACTGGGCTGGGCTGCTGTTCTCTGCAACCACGTGTTTGCCGTTACTGCTGGGGTTTTAGGACTTCCAGGGCTTTACGGTGGCTCTTGCCCCGATCCAACGGTCGACGGAGCACCTCCATCGTTCAATTCTTTGCACCGTCTGTAGAGTGACTTGAGTTAAAGAGATTATTGGCGGGCTGAAATTTAGTTTCTCACACCTTGTTGCTCTGTTAGATTTCTACTCTCCTCTCTTTCTCTCTCTCTCTCTTTCTTACTCTGGCTTCACATATTGGTGCCATTATATGAGAATAAAGATGAACTCCACGGGAACTAACGATGACATTAGGTATAGCCATGGCCGCTGCTAATAGATTTTATAGCGTTCCTAGACCCTTCTTAGAGAGCTCACGAGGATAGTGGGTCCTGAGTAAAAAGAATAGTAACAGATGGTAAGGCCATTGAACCGTCGGCGTTGATTTGAGAGCAATGTTTATTGCCGCTAACAGCTTCTCCAGTTTCATGGGCTAGGATTGGGCTATGCCTTCTCTTTATGACACAAATAGACAACTGGCAGCCTGGGCTACTGCCGTTGGTCTTACTAGGGATTTTACTGTTTCTGCAAGCAATTGGGCTTTCCATCACGATCACGCTCTCCGTCATAATACCGATGTGTAGGTTTCGTAGTATTTTGAAGTAAATACAATATGATTAACAAGTAAATCCAGACATAAACCGAGTTGGTCCAAAATTGTCAAGAAATCTGGGAGGATGCAGAGGAAGCAAGGATCGTCCGTCAATATCAGTCCATATCTGTTGTATTTTTTAATATTAATTAAATTATGTGTGGACAGTTGAGTATTCCTAGTGTACGCGGCATGGAACATGTTAGCACCTTTCCTTCCAATCTGAGCGTAACGCCACCTAGCGAGGGAGCTCTGAAAATGCTTTGGCTGGCTCATGCTTCGTGGGGTATTTTCCTTTTAGTTCACGTTATGTTGAACTTAAGGTTCAGGACCAAAACAAAAGCTATTCTAGTGCACGAATAATGCCAGTTTGCAACATATGAAAGAAAATGGTAGATTTGTCTGCTTACCCCCCGTCCTAACCGGACAGTCGCCGACCGTCGCCGACGGTCGGCGACCGTCACCTTCGGCGTCAGTTGCAGAGTGGTAATTCTGGAGGTTTGGCTGGCAGAGGAAAGGTTCAGCTTTGGTAGCAATCTGGTAGCTCAAGTTGCGACGAACTGTTGTTTCAATCAAAATTTAGCTGGCATCAATAACTATTAAAAGAACGATTTAGGAGAAAAAGTAATCATGTCCAGTTTTCATAGATTTTTCAGCATGAATTCCAATTTGTCTTATTATTCTAAGACATGTATTACATTTAATGACTAAAAACAACACCAAATAACACGGATATCAGCTTCTGACGCAGACCGTCGGCGTCAAAAGCTAGACATTGTTCAACTTTTGCTGCGACGCGTTGCAACGTCGTGCGACGCGTTGCGGCAGTGCGTTTTGTGTCCTGACCGAAAATCCCGGTCGTTGCGGCAGATCGACGGCGTGCGACACCTTGCGACGCGTTGCGTCTTGGTTAGGACACCGGGTTAGTGTTATTGTCACGTGTTTTGCACGCTATCCTACGACTGCCAGTTTTTATCTCTGGAGACCATACGTGGTGGGATTTTACTGCACTGAAAAACACGCAGATCGTCTGCTATCTCCTGCCACGCCATTCGAGTTGTTATCAAGTTTATCGCGAACGTATGCACATACATGGGTAACTACACACTTACCTACATAATGCATGCATACGTAGCTGCATGTTGTGTATGTTTTTGCATTTATCTGCAAGTGGAAACTTAGGACTGGAATAAGTATGACCAGATCGTTGATATTTGTCTGGAAAAAAATGCAGAGCTCTCAAAAAGCACAACGGATGAACAATAAATATAGATTATTGCACGACTGAACGAGGCGGCTACCAAAAAATACTTTTTTAGTTACTCAGCAGCGAAGTGCGCGAATAATGACATTGATGAGTATCTTTTACATTTTATGTCTGATCGAAGCCCCACGAAAATGGAGCGAGGAGCACAAATATGTTAATTGTGGCGCTCCCAAGCCAGTTCAACACGGAGAACAGCTAGGTATGCCGCTCGTCACGCAGATGCGAACAGAGGGCACAGGATGCCCCAGTCTGACAGCATAGTTGGAAACAACTCGGTAACAGCAGAGAATGAATCATTTCCTCCGAGTTTATTTGTTCACCCCAACACTGAGAGCGCTGCCCATTAAGGTGCAAATAAACGATTTCATGCGGTACCTTATCACAATCTAGCATAAATGCATTAATTACGATTATTGGTGATAGGCATTTTCTGTTGCGTTAGTCGCCACAGCCCCTTTCCGTCAGGTAAAACTTTTATATCGGAGTAAAAATGGGTCTATGTTGGGGAAAATGAATCATTTATCTGGCTTCTGGCTCCAATTGCCGAGCTGTTCTGAAAATATCGCAGCCGACTGAAGGTGCCGACCTCTGAAATTGACGACGCAGTTCGTAAAATATGATAACAGTATCAGTTCCAGAATCTAAGGCGCTTCTCCGGTCGCTCTGATATCATCGCCATAGCAGGGAATTGAATAGAAAAAGGTCCTTTGATAAGATGTTTTCTGGCTGGCCTCCTCGAATCCTGGATGCAAAATAGAGCAAATACACTATGATTCCAGATTCGGGCACAGCTCGTCATCAGCCATACAATAGGTAAAACATAAATCATTGGTAATAGCGCGAGCAGAGCTTGAACACCACCGGGGGTCCGATGACCCCCCCTCGGTTTTTTGGAAAGGATACTGAGCCAATTCAAATGAGACGTACATACCTGGCTTTGTAGGCCTCTAAGGTCGAAAGCTCTTGAAACAAAAAATGTTCATGTTGTGATCTATTTTTAGGTCAAGTTAATACCAAGGCACCAGGGGTCACAAAAGTCACGGTTTTCGAAATTACTAGTATTTATTACTTTTAACGGAACAGAATAGTATATAATTTGGTATCGTAGCAATGAGCATGACTTAAGGATCTAATTATATGCAAAATGACCTTGAAAGGTTACCTTTTATTTGAACTTGACCTAAGGCCAATGTCATGAATAGATGTTACAAGATCACGTTGCATATCATTTGAATCGTTGGGTCAAGACAAACATATTGATGTCTTTTGTTTTGTTCTAGGGTTCTATGTCTAATGATTCTAAATTTAAATGGGTCTAAATTTGACTATTGGCCTACTATGACGTTACAGGTCAACGAATATGGTTAAAGCAGGGCTCGATAGTAGAAGACAGTACGGTGCTTCCAGCGTTGTTTCAATTTTTCCATATCAATTCCCATTGCCGAGGTCGTAGGGAATCCGAGCGAACCCTCCCCTTCCCCCGAGGTGGTATTGTGTACGAAAAGAGCCCAGGTGGTGCCGGTTTAAACGTCTCATCAAATTATAACCTTGCTACTCGGCTCAGCACTACGAAATCTATTAACTTTTGAGGTTATTTGAGTTGAAAGTGATTATTGAGGGCTTTCTGCTGCATTTTATGTTTAGCTAAGTGTTATTGAGTTATTTACATTTTGACACCATGCATTAAGCATTTGATCCTTAATCATGCCCGACCTAGAATTGATGCAGTACAGAAAGTCGGCGACACTGCCATCGGAACTCGCCCAACTAGCCGCTGAAAAGATCAGCTCCTACTCAAACTATTGCAAACTCTACACCGATGGCTCAAAAGGAGCCGCTGGGGTCGGGTGTGCTTTTACTGGTGACGCAGTCCGTCGATGTTTTGGTCTCCCGAGTGTAGTCTCTGTATTTACCACCGAACTCTACGCCATTTTACAAGTTCTACGCTACATCAACCATCGTCCTGAAAGACACTATCTTATCATCACTGACTCAGCCAGCTCACTCGGAGCGCTTAGCTCTGGTCATAATCACTCATTATGGCTCGTATTCGCCATTCTAAAACTGTTGACAACTGTTTCTGTCAAAGGTGTAGAGATTAAGTTTCTATGGGTGCCAAGCCATGTGGGTGTACCTGGGAACGAGTCAGCGGACGAGGCTGCTAAGTCAGCATCGTCGCTGGCTCCCCACACGGCGGTTCAGGGTTCCACCTGGGGATATCAAGGTCCTCATCAACGACTCTCTACATTCTGAGTGGCAGACAAGATGGGAGGCTGAACCTGAATGTACGTTAAAGTGCCTCCGACCAACAATAGGCAGGTGGGAGTCCATCAGCCGGCAAAATAGAAGGGAGGAAGTGTGTCTGACGCGGCTACGCATTGGCCACACCTATATTACTCATGGACACTATTTATCTCGCTCCGACCCAAGCAGATGCCCCCAATGTGGTGAACAACTAAGCGTTAGGCATGTCCTGTCGGATTCGGAAGTCTGTGCAGGGCTGCGTGTAATCAGAAATCGATTTATCCGTGGACTATCTATTCCAGATATTCTTGGCGACAGGGCAGCAGTCGATTTCAAACGCGTTTTAGCATATTTGACCGAGGTAGGGTTTGACGTCGTCTATAACCCAAGAAGAGTTAGACAAAATAGTGGTGTGTAAACCCTAGACGGTTGTATTTGCGATCTTAAAACACTGAACTGATTGTTAGCACCTGAGAAGTCACTATAACGATGGGCGCGACATAGCCTAGTCGCTGAGGCGCCCTAAACCCCAACACACACACACTAATCATGCCCGTGTTTGGTTTTTGACTCGTGAAGGACGACTATCTATCTCACAGAGAAATGCTGATGATAAAACTCACTCATTTTTACACTTCTGGAGGATCTCCTACAAAAACCATCAAAACATATAATTTGGATTTAACACCCGCCGTGGTAGGTAATGGTATCAAAATAAATTCGGCTCCTATGCGGGATAGCGAAAAACGCGAAGGCTGGTGGATAGCCCATGGGAACTCATGAAGAAACTAGATCGGTCACTTTTTGGTTCAGTTCAATATTGAGGTCATGACAGATCAAAGAAGGTTGTATATTAGGGCAGTGTTTTTAGGCTCTAGCGTCTGACAGAGATAACACGCGCTGGGGGCGAAATTCACCTCCCCCTCCTGGTTTTCCCCAGATAAGATAGAAACGAAGAAATGCAGAGCAACAAAACTTACAGTACCTTATCCCTGATCAAATTGATGCATCTGGTCAATTTTTCGCTCAGATCATGTCAGGTTAAGAAGCTATCTAAGATCAAGCGTCCCGACCCCAAAACCTAAAATCACGAGTTTGAAGTAGCGTCTAAAGAATATCTGCCAGCCGATCACTTTGAAACTTTCACAATATAATAGTATAAATAGTTTCTACAAATCTGCTATCTCAGAATTTTGATATTGTTGACCTAAGGTGAGGTCAATTGTTTGGTCTCGCCATTATAACTCTATGGTGAAAAATTGAAAGATTTCGTTTTCAGTAATTACTGGAAAGATAAAGCTGAAAATCCTCACATTGTATATTCTAATCACAATCTTGACCATAACGTTGAGTTTTTTACCATCTGACCACTCAAATGTCATGTCAGGTCACAGGAGCATACAATGATTGTTTTGCCAATAACTTCTCATTGAATTGAGATAAAGCTCTTATTTTGCTTGCATTGTGCTTATATTGTCACGGGGAGCCGATTGAACTGCAACATGACCATACCAGTTCACCCTGTGACCCTGACTTATCTCGAGGTAAGGTCATTGTCACAATTCGACTTAACAATGTCATATTATACATCATTCGATTCACCACGATGAGAGGAATGCAATGATGCTTACATATTTTCTCTACCTTTACTGAGTAAATATCTAGAGGTGAAAACGTGTACTGCCCTGTTGTAGGCCTATGGAACCTTCTTTGACTTATGCCGACCTCAATATTGACCTGGCATAACAATATTTCCTATAATTTCCGTTCGTCTCGTCAAGAGCTTTCGAACGCCATCCGTATTTTTCTTTAGCTTTCCTGGGAAATGAGATACGGATGGGGGCCAAATTCGCCCCCCCCACAGAGGGGTGCGTCATGCCAAGGACCCCAGCGCACAGTGTTATAAGCGGCCGCGAAAACGGACAGAATACCCCAAAACCGACTCCCGTATTTCAGTAAATAACCTTAACTGGCCCGTACAGAATTGTCTGGTGCATGCGTTTTTGATATTCATTTGGTTGTGGCTGATCTCGTCCTGCCCCTATATTGCTTCAAAGTTGCCACTTCTTCATGCTCGTCCCGCGGATGAATGACGTCGTTTTCATACTGCCTTTTTCTTAATCCTGCTGCGCGTAGGTTTATCGGCGGATTTTTTATTGTGTGGTATCAAATGATAGTTTGATGTCTGTTTTATAAGATCAATTATATTATTAAGCCATGCACCATTTACCCAAGGATCACTGACCCCGAAATAACGCTATGTTTTTTTCCGTTTTCAACTCGGAGTATTTTGTTCAACTAGTCTCACACTTTTGTGAACAAAAGTGAACAATTCAATTTACGTGTCAGGAGAAAGACCAATAAATTCTGGACAGGAGCCATCATGACTTTTTTGCATAGTTTTGCATATATACGGCTGAGACGGCATTGGAGACGGCGGTGCCCCGATCTCGGCGGCAGTTAAGGCACGAACGCGTCGCGCGCCGACTCAGCTTACACCGGCGCGCATGCCCTTCGACGGGTGAATTTGATGCCTTAGGGCTGGGGTTGTATCTGGCACTGGCGGTATTTCACCAAAAGAGAGAAAGTTTCATTGATTTCCACAACAGTTCAGAAAGTCACTGCCCCGGAAATTGTCATGTATTGCTAGGCTTGTTTAGGGTAAGTGTTGGTCAGGGATATACTTCCATCCGTGTGTACGGTAAGTCCTGTAACAGGTCAAAGAGTATTGTGACACCTCTGCTCTGTGAATACTTCCCTGGTACAGAGCAATACTTCATGTTTAGCCTCAGTCGTGCGAAGAACAGTGTCGTGGTTACGTGCAGGGATAATGGAGTTCCGAGTGAGCAACGCTGAGCTGTTCAAACGACTGAAGGAAAACGCTCTTTTTCGGAAGAACAGAGGAGATTTTGTCGATGCTGCTTTTAATGATACTATTGATTTCTTAGGCCTTCACAGAGCGAGCATTTCACGCAATTCAGAGGATGCAATCCGAAAGAAGCTGGTGTCCTTCCATATCATTTTCAAGAGAAAAGTGGAACAGTGTTCCAGATCAATCGTGGCGTGCGAAAGCAAAGAAACCGACTGGTTAGCGGAGGGCATATGTGAGCCCATCACACTTGCGGATAAACAGGCTACAGTTTCTACCGGAAAACGTCATCCAGGCCGGCCTCCTTCTCCGTACGACGCAGTCGGAGAGCGGAGCAAGAGACGTCGCGTCGCCAGTACTGCTGAACAGCATGGTACCCACGAGCTCGTCATGGCTGCCGCCCGAAGTGCCAAAACAGACGACGATTCAGAGCTATCAGCTGTGTTAAAGGAAAGCGTCGCTACTCCAACTCGGCCCTCCAAGCTTCGCCGTGGAATGCGCGATAGTGCTAGGCTACAGAAGGCTCGTGCTCTAACTCCAGATGAAGCCCTGGCTGTTACCGTATCGGCAGACATGTCAACAAAAAGTTATAACATCGTGAGGAAGATGACAAATAAAGTAAGTGCGAAAGAAGTGTACCCGCCCCATTATAAAGTTGTGAACGCTCGGCAGAGATGTTTTCCTGGCGAACACATCAGTGTAACCGACAGCTCTGCCGAAGTGCCACTGCAAGTCATATTAGACCATACGACAAGGAGACTGATAGAGGCCGAGGTTGACCCCACAAAGGTCGGAGCTGACGTCAGCCAGCCTCAGCCTGGTACATCAGAACAACAGCCGATCCGCAGTGAGGATGTATCTGGAAAACTGTACTGTAAATGGGGATTTGATGGCGCCACTGGACAAAGTATATATAAGCAAGCGGCGCAGGGTGGTGCTGCTATGGATGAAGGTAACATATTTTGCTCATCGTTTGTCCCTCTACGATTGGAGATTAACGACAAATGCGTGTGGATCAACGAAAAGCCGTCGTCAACTCGGTATTGCCGTCCAATGCACCTTCAATATGTCAAGGAAACCACCGCAGTCTCCCGGCAAGAGATGAACAACTTTTCTACCCAGATAGAGGAGCTCAAGCCCTGTGCAGTCGACCTCGCTGGGACCACTGTTCTGGTATCGTACAGTATGCAGTTGACAATGGTAGATGGGAAAGTTGCGAATGCACTGACTGGGACAGCGTCATCTCAAAGATGTCACATCTGTGGAGCTAAGCCGACTGAGATGAATGACTTAGAACAAGTTCGTCAGAAGGTGGCAAACAAAGAGGCTTATCAGTTTGGTCTCTCAACACTCCATGCGTGGATTAGACTTTTTGAACTTGTACTTCACATTGGCTATCGTCTTAAGCTTAAAGTGTGGTCCGTGAAGAAGGCTCAGAGGGAAGAGTATCTGGCCGCCGAGAAGAAGCGAATCCAGGCTGAGTTCTACGAGAAAATGGGTCTGCATGTAGACCAGCCACGTGCAGGTGGAGCGGGGTCATCGAACGACGGCAACACGGCGCGCCGAGCCTTTGCAGATCCAGCTACCTTCAGCAGCATCACTGGAGTCGACATTGGCCTCATCACTCGGTTCTCAATGATACTGCGGGCTCTAGCATCGACCAAGCCAGTAGATCCAGACAAATTCCAAGCATTCGCCCTGAAGACGGCTACGGAGTACTGTAGATTATATCCATGGTTTTACATGCCTGCCTCCTTGCATAAACTTCTAATGCATGGGGCAGAGGTGATTCGATCACTGATTCTACCCATCGGTGCATATAGCGAGGAAGCACAAGAATCACAAAATAAAAACGTGAGATGGAGTAGACTGAAAAGGACCCGAAAAACCTCGCGCCGAGACAATACTCTGGATCTGTTTCGGGCTCTGTGTGTTATGAGTGATCCCGTGGTCGTGGGCATTATCCACCGTGATGTGCAAGCCATGCAACGTGAGTGCTCCAAGGGAAGTGAAAAGGGTTTGCCTTGTGACGAGCTTGCAGAGCTGCTAGTGCAGGAAGAAATGTCACCGAACACACTCACCGAGCAGCGCCCAGGCAGTGACTCTGAGTCCGGCTCGGACTCCGATGAGCCAGAAATAGAGCGCAGTAGCACGTTCGACCTCTCATGCCTTCTACCAACCTATTACTGCGCAGACGACTCGAACCAGAGATGAGCGCTCAGGTGAGTTTTACATTTTACAATGAAAAGACCGGGACACTTTTCGGGGTCATGGTTAAATCTGAAATATACCGGAAAACAATTCAGGCAAATGAAAATCTGCCATCACCGGCCATTAAGTTTGGATTACTTTTGCGAGTTGATCGATATGCATATTGATTATGTTAGGTTGGAAAGTGACCTTGACCTGACCTCAGGTCATGTTATTTTTGTGTTATGACCTAGCATAGTCATATTATACATCATTCGTTTCGCCGTGACGAGAGGAAGGGAATGGTGCCTAAAAAATGATTCTGACCCAACTCTGTCAGACGGTAGAGCCCAAAACACTACCCTAACATGCCACCTTCTTTGACCTATCATGGCCTCAATATTGACCTGAACCAAAAAGTGACCGATATAGATTCTTCATGAATTTGTATGAGCTATCCACCAGCCTTCGCGTTTTCTCGCTATCTCGCATAGGAGCCAAGTTCGAAGAGGGGGATGTTCAAACACCCCCACCAGGGCGAAGGTGGGTCGGAGGCCCACCGGGGCGCGGGTTAAGTGTCAAATTTGGTGTCAAAAGGTGTGGTGAGTGTTAAAGTACACATCAGTTTTTGTTTCATGAGGCTCCGTCACTTAGTTCGCGAGATATTGAATTATGTCCGTTTTCGCGGCCCCTTACAACACTGTGCAGCGGGGCGCATGTTAACCCTCGCCTCACCGGGGGCCATCGATGACCCCCTAAGCTTTTTCGGGATAGCAGAAAAACGACGAGACGCAGCACCGCGGTTGAGGGCTCTATCTCTCACCCCACTATTGTCCCACCATCTCTGAAATTTTTACTCCGGGTCACCCAAGGTCAGGTCACCAGGCGAAGTCAACCAAGGTCACCTCACTTCAAATTTTGAGCTTTATAAGAGCTACATTTTTAATTCAATCGATTTGAAACTTCCTACACTTCATGAACCCTCTAGGGTGTACAAGATGTATGTCCGGGAGTTTTTCATTTCGTCACCAGAGGTCAGGTCGCGAGGCGACCTCTCCCATTAAAAAGCATGGGGAACAGCTGTCTTATGATCTAAAAAGTCAGAAAAACTATTGCAAATGCTCGGCCTGCTCAGTAAAGCGTTCTTGGACACCCTTCCACGGATCCCAGGGGCCATATTTGCCCTTTGATCTCTCCGAGGTCATTCAAGGTCACCAGGGGTCCAAAACAGTGTTGTGACAATAACTTTTGGCCTAATTAAGCTAGAGCGCTGAATCAAACATCATCGTCTATGTTTTATCACTGGCTTTCATTTGATACACAGCAATATTTTTTCTGACCTTTCGTAATCTCAGTTCATATCTGGTCACGAGGTGACCTCTGGAGGTCAAACCACTGGCGAGAAGTCATTACGTTTCATATAGCGGAAAAAGGTCTGGAATTTTCCTATCAAATAGACTTTACCAGATCTCAATAGCTCTAATGGCATAAGAGTTATGCCCAGTTTTCTTAAGTATTGCATGTTTGAATGAACATGCCTATCGTGACCTAACTTGACCCCTGGAGGTCAAAAATTGACATGAACGCTTAAACATGCAAAATAATTTCTTACTGAATTCACGCGAGCTTTCTAATGCACTTTGCAGATTTGCGCTAACCCCCTCTATATTTTCGGAGTTAGAAGAGGGCCATCGATGGCGCCGGTGGGGCGAAGGTGGCACCGGACCCCCGGTGAGGTGCGGGGTTAAGTTAGAATCATATTTTCAGCACAATTTGCTTCCTCTCGTCACGGCGAATCCAATGACGTATGATATGACTATGCTAGGTCAAAAACCAAAATTACCTGACCTCAGGTCAGGTCAAGGTCACTTTCTGACCTAATATAGTCAATATGCATTTCAATCGACTCTCAATGGTATTCAAACGTAATGGTATGAAAATAAAAGCTGTATCATTATTTCGTGCAGAGTTATTGAGCCAAGTCTGAAAACTGCTTACCAGATGACAGAGGTCACAGAGGTCACAGAGGTCACAGATCAAAAATTGCAACATGAACCTGGAAAGAAGCCCAGGATATTACGATATGAACAATACAAAGGTATTCACAGCCTTATCAACACAAATACAGGCCAATTGTTGTTTTCCCCATGCATTTCCAATAGAGAGGTCCCGATCCGTACCTGACTCTTAGTCGTGGATATGAAAAATCACGGAATACATTTTGTAGCACTCGATGGGACAATTATGTGGTATAAGTTTCAATCCGATAGCCTCACCCATTTCTTACTTATGCCACCTTAAAAGTTTTGGAAATGAGGTCACTTGACCTGTACTGGTGACCTGACCTGGGATGATCCAGCCTTACAGGTTTTAGGGAAGTTGCAGAATTGATCAAGGATAAGGTGTGCCGCGTACGGTGGAGCTCGCGCCGCTGCTTTTTCGTACCGCCGGAAAACCTCGAGGGGGTGTTCAAACAGCCCCATCGGGTCGAGTGTTAAAGCGCAAATAGCAAGACATGTTGTTCATGCAGGCTTGCAGTCATTGTTGATCCCCTACGTCCCGCAGTGGTCCCCAGTTGTTCGGATTTCCATCCACTGGGGACCATTTCCTTTCTAGTTCTAAATGCCTTTAGGTCTGTTCTTAATTCGGCTGGTTATTGTACCGTTTTCTAAAGGCTGCCATGAGCCCTAATCAGGTTTTTATGCAAGGCGGGAGACAAAAATGTTCCATAACGGGAAAAAGGAAATGTACCCTTTTGACAGATACAATATGCCCCATTGAGTCAAGACATTGCCCGTTTCATTCTCCTGGGCCCCAGAAGAAATTTGAGAAAATATACTGGGAAGGAGGGTATAGCCAGATCGAGAAACTACCCAGGCCTGCCTTCATCAGACACTCGAAACTTTCACAATATATTCAATATCGGAATACTCAGAAATGCAGAAAAAGCTTGTCTGTTTAAGAATTAGCTCTGACTACCAGAAAAACAAGAAATTCGACACGAAACGCCGTAGTAAGATAAACAGAATGAATGCGACATGGCATGCAACACATAAAACGATTGCTTATGACCATGGACAATTCGGCGTCTGGAAGATTGTGACGAAACTCGTTTCAATCCATTTCTGCAGCATGAATTAAAGCAGTTGACATGGACTGCTAACACGTTTTCACCGCAAGACGAGGAAATCATGATAACCTGTTTCTTACGGCCCATTCACACAGGCAATGTTTTTTCCTCGTAGATAGTCAATGTGTGTGCTCTTATAAGCTGGGCTATTAGAAATCTTAGCAGATCTGACACAAGTGAATACATTCTTTAAGCCAATTCACACCTGAGAGAATCTGCCAGGATTTTTTCCGGCCTAAAGTACGAAAAAAGACGTGTGTAGGCTGTCTACCAACATACGTTTGTTCGGATTCTTTTGCAGGTTCTGCTAGGAGTAAATGGGCCTTTAGTCTAAAAGCATCGCCTTCCACTGGGGTTTTATGTCATAGTCATGCTTTTTGCAGGAAGAAAAGTATGCAGCACATGATAAATACAAAACTGGTTTATACTCCTGCGACCGAAAGAGACGAAACAATCAACATTTCCTTATAAAAACACACCTAAATTTCAGTGATTTCACATTATGCTGGACATCGGTAAGAACGATTAAAACACCATGAGCGGACTCGGTTTCGTTTGGAGTCTTTCCTCCCTGCCACACATCCCCTCCCGCCAGTCAAACTCGAAGTCTTTGAGTCATTTCCTGCCGACGCCAGCAAGAGGAGACGCTAGGTCGTCTCACCAAAACTGAGCGCCTGCACTATTCGCGGATCGGTCTTGCTCCCTTCCTTGAACTCCTCGAAGGTCAGTTGGTTGTCACCGTTCTGGTCCATTAGCTCGTAGATCTTGTCGACGCGACTCTTGGCGCTGTTTTCGTCCTCGTCGTTGACTTTCTGACCCTGCAGGTGACAAAGGGGATTTTCTTTATTAATTCTGTGTAGGGTTCGGCAGAGTGGTATTCATTGAATCCATAGTATTCATTGAACCCATTTTTCTAAAAAGGGACAAAATGTGGCACAGCAGCTGGACAAAAAACGTCAATTATTTTGGGCGACGAATGCCAACAAAATTTTAAATCGCTTTGGTACCAGCAGCAAACGCTGGAGATAGATACCCCTGGCATACCACTGGGCGCCCCACTTCAGTGTGAAACACCCTCATCATCTTTTGGCCTCCCTCTACTTTGTGATTTTGTGCCACCATTTCACGATTGGCTGTCTCTTTTTCTGCACGTGTATCTTACTCCGGTGTTTTGTGTCGAATCTCTTGTTTCCTGGTATTCAGAGCTAATTCTAAATCAGACAAGCTCTTACTGCGTTTCTGAGTATTCTAATATTGAACATATTGTGAATGTTTGTCTTTTCCCCAACGCAACTTGCACCGTCCTCATACATTCTTGGCCGCCCTATTCTGCATGATTGCGCGCCCCTTCTCACCATTGACTGCTCTTCTGCAGGCGTAGGGCGCCCTGCTTTAACGCTAGCTACCCTCATTCATCTTCGGCTGCCCTTTACTTTGTGGTTGGGTGCCCCTGTTGGCTGCCCTTTTTTCTGCACTAGTGCGGCTCACTGCAACATGCACAGCCCTTATCCACTTCTAGCGGCCGTCTAGCGCATTTTTCCACTGTGCCACTAAAGCAAAGTTGTCTCCAGATTACAACGAAAATACCTACGTTATCGTTTTGGAAAAAATAAACGCCTAGTGATAGACTTGCACCCCCCTCACCTCTTTCCCACCAATTCCCTGGGCAGACCAAAAAATTATTCGCTGGACCCCGCTGTGATCAGAAACTCTTGAGACAACTCTCAATTGCGTAGAGCATACAAAAAGATAATATTTCTTGTCTCTCAGAATTAATTGTGTATGGAACAACAACCCCTTAACAGGTGCATTGTTAGGGCGGGTACCCGCCCCCTTGTTTTTTATAAATATAATAAAAACGGAGGCGCGTAGCATCACCGTACTTGACATGCCTATTCTCTGATTATTTTTACAACTTTTGTCAAAATTGTGAGGTCATGTCATCGCAGGTCAGGTTACCAGTACCGGTCAAGTGACCTGACCTAAAAAGTTTAAGATAGCATAATTCGGAACAGGGTGAACTTATCCCATTGAAACTTATACCACATAATGGGCCCACCAAGTTCATAAAAATATGTTCCAGTATTTTTGATATCGATGACCTAAGGTCAGGTACGAGCTATGACCTCTCCATTGGAAATACACTGGTTTTAGCTGAATAACTTGATAATGGATGGTGACAGAGTTTTTATTTTAGCTTCATTAGATTGAACTTGTCTTTGCGGTTCTCATGATATGCATTTTGACCCATTTTGACCTTGACCTGACCTCAAGTCGGGTAAAATGACATTTGACCTGATTTTATCTAGCAATGTCATATTATACATCATTCGATTTGCTTTCTGTGAGGATTTAACGGTCTAAATTGTTTTTCTCTATCTTTACTTGTTCAGATGAAATGACCGAAATCCTTCATTTACATATTTTCCCTATGACAACATATTTTGACCTATAGTGACCTTAAATGTGACCTGACAAAAAATGGTCAACTATTTTCGATAGAGAAGTGGGTGGGCTACCCAACGCCGTTTACTGTTTTTCGCTACGTAGCGTGGTTCTCGAGATCTTAGGGGAGGGGTACCTGCCCCCGTCAAAGCAAAGGTGGCTCAGACCCCCGCCAATGCGCGTGTTAAGGGTGCACTCCCTAAAATACTAGTGTCACACCTCCCTCAGTTTCCCCTACGAGCATCAGGCCACCAGCGGTTGTTGGGGATATGTTGGGCCAGATTCCAGATATTTCTCCTAGGAATACATTATAGGTATTTATCTGATTATAGTGAGTTCGAGGACAGATGAAAATCTAAAGAAGAGATTTTACACTTTGCTCTATCTCTTGGCTATCTCATTTCAAATTCCATTGTGAAGGTGCCACATTTCCTTTAGCAAGCGGCTAGTAGTCGAGCCTAACAATTACAGTGTGACTATTAACAAGCAGATGTATGCAAAAAGAACATCAATTTCCGGAGGGAATATTAGCCTTGGTCATTAACGTAGCACAGCTGCCTCAGATCATTACCTTGTATTTAGCGGGTATTCTTAATCCTTCCCTGTTGCTGTTACTGGAGGGCAGTAGACCAACCATGCTCAAAGCACCAGCGTATGTAATCGAGCTGATATACCCAATTGATTAGACACTAAAAACATGTGTGTAGTCATTAATTGCTTCTGTATGGACTTCTGCGTATAAAGAAAAATACATATGAGATGCTCATGAATTACGAAGAAGTTATTTGAGGGCAAGAGATCAAAGGCGAAAGCAGTCTAAAATAGCAATCAACACAATACCAGCATTCCCTTACATAAATTTACCATTTGTTACCAAGCATACACATCCCACGAGATACACTTACCACCATTTCATAGATAGCGCCGACAATATTATACATCTCCTCCCTTGTGATATAGCCGTCATTGTCAACGTCGTAAAGCTTGAATGCCCCTGCAAACGAAAACAAGTTGTTGTTAGGCAATACGGAAATGGCATGCATTAAAACTTCGATATTTCTGTGCAGCATTCAATGCCGAGCTATTACCGAATGAAATCATTTTGGGATTTGAAGAAAACTCGACACTATATAGTGAAGGAAGTGTACAGAAAAGGGCAGTTTTCCCTGGCAAATGAGCTTGTGAAATGGAATATCCAAAGTCTGATGACTCATATTGTATATACCACTCAGTCTGTCTTGATCTTAAAACACTGGTTTTTATACCTTGGTGGAAATACGAACCTTTCACATTGTGCACATTCATACCAGGGAGGATTTGCATCACCGAAATATATATATGGTATTATAAGGTCCTTAGTTTGTATCATTGCTATTTCAAGTGTCAATATATTCACTGTATTGATCATTCATGTGATTTATTCAATATTTGTTTTTTTTTACCGGCTTACGCACGATTTTTTTCATCCATATTTCTCCGCCATGTAACGCCATCATTAGAGTTTCTCATCCATGTTACCTCGCCACATAACACTTACATCTGAGCTTCTCATCCATATTACCCCACTACATGACACTTACATTCGAGTTTCTCATCCATGTTACCCCGCCACATAACACTTTAAGGGAACGTGGCGCCTTGGTCGAATCCTGGAATTTAGTGAAGTTAGGCGTACTTTTAGCCGAAAATAATGAAACCACTCATGATTTCTCTGAAAAAATGTTCAATAAGCTCAATATTTTGTTTTTAAAAATACTCCTCTGGGGAAAATAAATAAATATCTGCCTGTGGATGATGTCATTATCTGGCAACCACTACCATACTTGAAATCCTTCAAGGGCTTCGATTGGCTGATGCTCATCGTAACGTCAGTATATGTCGTCACACCAGCAGCTCACAACAATAGCCGCCCGGCGTGGGGCTAATAGGGGCTAGTGTCAAGTAGTTTTAGTTTTTTCTACGGAAGTATCGAGTTCCAAGACAAATGATATATGGAGCACCGGGTTTTCCGACTTGCTTTGCAACTTGGCTATTAAAACAACGTTATGAAGGTGCCCATTCCCCTTTAAATGGGAGCATCTCATCCATGTTACCCACTACATGACACTTACGTTCGAGTTTCTCATCCATGTTACCCCGCCACATAACACTTACATTCGAGTTTCTCATCCATGTTACCCCGCCACATAACACTTACATCCGAGTTTCTCATCCATGTTACCCCCGCCACATAACACTTACATCCGAGTTTCTCATCCATGTTACCCCGCCACATAGCACTTACATTCGAGTTTCTCATCCATGTTACCCCGTGACGTGACGCTGAGCGCTTTGATGAACTCCTGGAACTCAATTGATCCGTCCTGAGAAAAGACATAATAAAGTTAACACCTGGAACAGCGCTAATTTACATGCATAACATTCTGAAGCATTAATGATGATGAAAGCACGCGGTGCGTCAGCACCTGCACCAGATTTCACAGTCCATATATTCGTTCGAGGCACTACGCCTCTACGTCGTTCAATAGCCATTTCAGAAATACATGCCAATGATGCGAAAACGCAGTCATTGTGACAAATTTCTTCACGGGTTAAAAGGGCTGACAAAATAACTGGCATTCAGGGCTTCATTGCTTGTTTTTATGCATTACCTGTTTCTTCGAAACCTATTTCAAGATTTAACCCTCGCTCCACCGGGGGGCCATCGATGGCCCCCCTAAGGTTTTTCCGGGATAGCAGAAAAACGACGAGGCGCAGAACCGCGGTTGAGGGCTCTACCTCTCACTGCATCATTTTCCCATCATCCCTGAAATTTTTTAACCCGGGTCACCCAAGGTCAGGTCACCAGACGAGGTCAACCAGGGTCACCTCACTTCACCTTTAGAGCTCTGTAAGAGCTACATTTCAAAGTCGATCGATTTGAAACTTCCTACACTTCATGACCCCTCCAGGGTCTACAAGGTGTATATCCGGGATTTTTCGATTTCGTGCCCTGAGGTCAGGTCACGAGGCGACCTCTCCCATTGGAAAAGCATGGGGAAAAGCTATTTCATGATATAAAAGCCACAAAAATGATTGCAAATACTCAGACTGCTCAGAACAACGTTTTTGGACACCCTTTCACGGTTCCCAGGGGTCATATTTGCCCTTTGACTTTTCCAAGGTCATCCAAGGTCACCAGAGGTCAAAAATAGTATTTTGACAATAACTTTTGACCTAATTGAGCTAGAGCGGTGAAACAAACACCATCGTGTTTGTCTTGTCACTGGCTTTCATTTGATATACGGCAAGGTCACTTTTTGACCTTTCGTGACCTCAGGTCATATTAGGTCACGAGGTGACCTCTGGCGGTCAAACCACTGATATAATTAATTAATTTTTGGGGCTTATCGACGCACCAACTGCCACGGTCATATGGCGTCGCCAACTCTTTCCCTGTTGGAAGGGTTTCTCGGGAGCCAGCTTGCTCCTTGTTCAGGGAAGCCGCCGGGCCTTGAACCCGGGTCGGCTGCGTGGGGTCAAACCACTGGCGGGAGGTCTTTACGTTCCACATAGCGGAAAAAGTACTGGCAATTTGCTATCAAATGTACTTTACCAGGCCTCAATAGCTCTAATGACATAAGAGTTATGCCCAGTTGGCTTAATCATTGCATATTTGAGTGAAAATAGCCGATCTTGACCTAATTTGACCTCTGGAGGTCAAACCATTGACCTGAGCACTAAAACATGCGAAGTAATTTCTTACTGAATTCACGCGAGCTTTCTATTGCACTTTGCAGATTTGCGCTAACACCCATATTTTCGAGATAGAGGGGGGCCATCGATGGCCTTCCCCGGTGGGGCGAAGGTGGCGCCGGACCCCCGGTGGGGCGCGGGTTAATCTATTCTGGTATAGAGAAGAAAACAAATGATGCTGAGCAGAACAGACCCGAGAGTCGTTTCCTGCTAATTTTCCTACTGATCGTTCATAGTTGGGTATTGATCCATAACAAGCTGCGGTCAGCGATTTCTCATTAGCAGCATTTTGTTAATTTCACAGGTGACAAGGCATAATTTCAGCTCCTCCTTAGCCACCATTTTCCGGAAACTACTGGGTTAGCACTTAGCAGTGGTCTCACCAGGCCTTGCATCGAGGTATACGGAACGTTTTGCCCGCCAATAACTCTTTGTCTCGCTCAGAAATTGGTACTATCATTTTACAAACAATATGTTGAAAGCGCTGGCTGTAAGTGGCTGTAATCATAGCAATAGCGTCGTCGCTCTTTCAGGAGTATTATTTGATATTCCGCACATTTATAGTAAAAATATTCATTCATATGTTGAAAGTTTTCGGAATTGACTTCAATATTTTCAGTCAGTGCTTCTGACTCAAGATGCCTTTTTTCTGACTTGTTAACACGACCACTCGAAAAATTTTTGGGGTTCCACCGGCTATAGCTAAAAAAGCCGTGCAGAACCACAAAAAGCGTTGTGAGATTACATTTCGGCTAGAGACCTAGTCTCTTGACTACTATAAATACGCCGTGAGACTGTTTCATTTACATTATTGTAAAGCGGTCGGTAACAACGTGCCACGGACATCTCACACGAAGTTCAAGGTCAATGGCAAACGTCACAGACCAAGTGCATAGAGGATGTAATAGACGCGGCAGTCCGGTTCCAACTGGTGTATTTGCTCGCTCCTCGGCGAACGTAGCATACAGTGTCGCGCCCTCAGGCGGTGGTCACGTCACCAGTGCAAGGGCGGCACCAGGCACACCAAATACGGAAACCCCCAATACCACAGAGGAGACGAGTGCAAGTCGGGTATCGTTATGTTTGAGGACCGATATGTTCCCAGCTTTTGACGAAAACCCCACTTTTAGAGAAAAACTGTTAGGAAATATCATACACTCTACAGTTGGGCCAGAAGGAGCTCTTATAATGAATACAGGTCAGAGGGCTGATGAAGTGCTCGATTCGTCAGATTTCTGACAGAGTATGGAAATGCGAAAAATGCAAGCGTTTCACCCCGTCAGCGGTCAGGACCGAAGATGCTTACCAAAGTTTTACATCTGTATTTGTGAAGTTGGTGTTTTCTGTACAAGAATAATGCAAATTAAGGATGCTAAGTGAGAATGCAAAATGCTAAAAAATTAAAATGTAAGAATAGCAGACGCTGTATACTTTGCCCCGAGCTATCCATCAATATACACATAACTTCAACAAAACCGAAGGAATTAGGATTTGCTGGCCTGCATTAAGCAGCAATCAAGGTTGGAACCTTTTGTTCCTTAGTTCTTCTCAAAGCGTATGAGGATCCAAGCAGTAGGTATGGCCAAACCATGTTACTTTCTCAAACCTCTAATCTGCGCAGCATCCGCCTAAACATGTAAATGCGAACTTTAATTGGTCTGGAAGCTCTGTTTAATACCTGTTTCCAGGTTCGTGATTTGGAAAATTTGCCCTGACGCTGTTCTGCCTACCCCGCTGGAGGCTTGGCATGGAACTACGTGCTTCTGTGGCTGGCTCTTGATATAACGAGCCCAGATTGGTGCTGTGGCGCGTTCAGTAATTTTAATGACTGGAACGCACGCACTGGAGAACTCAGCGCATGATGGGGGTCCGTCATGGCATACACGAGTTCTGCAGATCCTGGAACAAATTGATATGGAACAGGCGCTACAAATATCTGTTGTTTTCGCGAGGCTACTAAAGACATCCATGTCGGCGGATTCCCTCAACCAGGAGCAATCTGACTCCCGAGAAACCCTTCCAACAGAGAAAGATTTGGGGATGCCATAAGACCCTGGAAGTTGATGCGTTGATAAGCCCAAACATTCTGGTTAACCTCACCCTCGTACCTAGTGATCAAGCACCTGATGGATGCAATTTATGTTTGATATACGGTCTTGTTCTGTTGACCTTTTTAGCTAAGCTGCCCACGATATTCCAGTCACGTATGACGCAAATTACACGGGGCAGGCCGTCGGCTCCGTCCTGACATCCGGCCGACATTTATTGCAGTCGTGAAATTCGGCCGGGAGCAGATATATTGGCAACAGCCAAAAGTGGGATATGGCCCAGGCCGACGTCCAATCCTTCAATCGCCTCATGAATTGGAGGAACGGAGGAACACATTGCTTGGTAGATTGATAAGATTTCTCGCGTTGGACGGTTGTCCTATTTAGGTTCTTCCAGAGCGCAGCAGGGCCCGCCAAAATGCGGAAATTGGGAGAGGGACGCAAGATAACCGCAACTTTCTTTTCTCTTTATTCCCGCGCGTGATCGAAATCTTTTCGCCATTGGAGAATCCCATCCGAACCCAGAAGCCCCCCTGAATTAGCTACCAGAGAACAGGTGTTTCATTTTGACTAAGGCTACTAAAGAACAAGAAAGGCTGGCATCAATTTTTGTGTATTTTTCAGACATTGATTGAAATTAAAATACTCAATTTGGTGATAAATTGTTCGTATTCCTTAATTACAATCGATATTTGTCAGCTTAGAAGAATATGTAAATGGTTCACCTATTACGTGCCTGTAATCTAAGTATTAACCGCAAGCTTTAGATACAGGACACTCAGGATTTGCACTAGATGTGAAATCTCTATGTGACGCCATGAACGTGCTGACCAGGTGTGTAACTTTGTATACTTTTAGGGGTGCGCGAGCACCCCTAAAACTTTGAAAGCACCCCTAAACCTCCAAAAGCACCCCTAAAACTATTCTGCGACGTTCTAATAGGACATAATGTCAGGATTATGTAGCAATTAAATAATAAGTATTAGAGATTCGGAGCTCTCTTGTAACTATTCATCTGGAGAAAATGTCGAGCTTAAAAGATCACTTAAGTGATCTGAAGCTTTCATATAACCGCATGAGGTCATATCTAGACGGTGAGCCGCGGGAGTAACTATGGAAATTAGGTAGCTGCCACTTGCGACCAAAGCCGAAAGAGCGCGTTTTCCAAAATGTTAATTGCCGTGTCGCCGTTGTCTCAGAATCAGTACCATCGAGTGCACTCGTCGTTTCCTTGATCATGTTATCCAGACAGAAAAAACAAAGTTCACTGCTGGACTTCTTTTCCAAAATGCCATGGTGCATGCTGCAATTTATTTCTGAATTTATTTAGGCTGTATGTAGATCAGACCTGTCCATAGCTGATATACGTACCAAAGGAGGGTCAAAAAGCAACATGTGGTAACCGTGATCTATTGGAACTTGCTTAGAACGGGAGAGAAATCAGGGTCAATATCTGGGAAACGTAGCTTGTGCTTAACCCTCGCCCGTCCGGGAGGAGCATCGATGGTCTCCATAAGGCTTTTTAAGGATAGCGGATAAACGGCGGCGCTGCGCCGCCGTATCTTTCGTATCTCTTCCTTGATCAATTCCGCATCTTTAAAAAATCAAGTTTGGTTATGTTAGGTCAGGTCATCAGGCCAAGGCAAGTGACTTCATCTAAAAAATTAGGATTGCATTTATGCAATAAGTAAAGAAAAGTTAAGTTACTTATAAGTAAGAACACGTTTAACATAGCAATCTGACGCTTAAAAACCATTATTGGCCTACCGGGTGCTGTAAAATATATTCCGGGTTTTATAAAATCGGTGATATACCTAGTTTCATTTTCGGGCGACCTCTTCAATGGAAATCCATGGTAAAATCAGCGCAGCCAGGTGGGAGCTCGTGTGGTCAAGCTTTACCGATCTCATTTCAACATGCGACACATCAGCCATTCATAAATTGGTTCACCTAACTGAAGGCCCACAGAAAAACAAGTATCTGATCAAGAAAAGGCATGAGGTATCATGCAGGACAACACGTGCATCAGCCGACACTACCATCATCCAAACTTCCCACACAAGACCACCAAATTTAGAAACAACACACAAGAGATTCCCGCACCGAGCCGTCAGAACCTGGAACGCACTGCCTACGACTGCAAAACACACCAAGAACAGCTACAGCTTCAAACAGAAAATAAAGAAACTCATCCGACCCTAAATCATAATCTGTGTTACTGTGTCAATCCATTATCAGTAAAATCCATGACTTTTCATTCAATAATTATAATAATAGTCTGCATCCATAATTAGCACAATCGATGTTAAACGATGATCTGTGTCACTGAGTTAACCCTATTTCCGTCAGGCTCCCGGCTACCCCCTATTTCCGGCAGGGGGGGCAATATCGGCCCCCCTAAGATCTCGTAATCTAACCGGCCGATTTTGAAAATTCAAAGTGCTATAGATTCCCCTGACGCTAAACTTTATTTTTAAAAAAGAAAATTTCAAAATTTTGATTTTTAAGGAGAAAGTCGTGCAAAATATACAATTTTTGTGTATTTTTTAGATTTTCCATAACCCTTGTCTCTGTTGTATGATTTTCACAAAACTAGTTCAGATTTACAAATAATTGACCCAAAATTGTCATATACTCGAGTTACGCAAAAATTCGAAATTCAATGGCAGTTCCAGGACCAGGACTATGAGGGGAAATATATACAACCTAAAAAGTTTTTGTTACGCGGATTAGAAGCCGTGATATACTGCTTGGCATCTTTGACACATAAATAAATGAAAAAAGTGAAAAACTCATCAGGGGCGGATGCAGTAAGGTAAAACAGTGGGGTAAAATACATCCCAACAATATGCGAATGGTATGCATGAGTATATTAGTCCCTCGACTAGTTGAAATTTATTTCTGATAATTTTTACCCTCCCATGGCAGCTCTGGGAAAGGGGGTGACATAGGCGGATCAAGGACTCTCGTCGTGGGTGGGGGGGCGGGTGGGGGGTGATTGGAAACACATTTTTAATATACAACGATATTGAGTCGCGGCGGTGATACTGGCTGGGAATATGCATTTTGAAAATGTGTAGTGACTGGACACGCCTCTGGTAATCTAGAATTGGGTTATAACTATTTTGAATTTTCATATACCCAATTGTATTCGCCCTGGCACGGCTGTAAGCAGTCTTCTCACTTACTAACGTTTAGTCCTTCTTGATAACATTCCCCCCATTTTGAACTGCTGTAACCGCCCCTGATGAATACAAATAGTGACAATTGTGAATGCACTATCATCTCACATAAAAAATGATATAATAAAACCATATAACTGGTATCAGGATCAGCAGAGACGGCTTCCTTTTACAAAGAACCCATCGCATACGATAATACTTGGTTTGTGGATAGAACCTCCCCAAAAACCCAGCCATAGCTCCGCCCCTGGTAAATATATAATATTGACAATTTCAGAAAACCTGCCTGTACTAGTTTTAGGAAAAGTCAGGAAGTTTCAAAGTTCTATCGCAAGCCGTTTCGGAGATATTCTTGAAAAACCTTAGGGGGCAATATTAGCCCCCCTGCCGGAAATAGGGTTAAGTGTAAACGGAGATGTAATTGCCACAACGTGGGTATCTCTGAGAAAGCAAATAAATAAATAAATAAAAACTGCAAAATAGCTATATTTTGGCTCATATTGCTTAACCCTCGTCCTTCGGGGGCCGATTCGACGCCCCTCGTTATTTTTCGCGATGACACAAAAAGTTTCGTTTAGCCTAATGCTGCGTGGAAATTGTATAACAAAATTACTTTGACACATCTTGACCAAATTTTAAGTAAATGTCATGTCGGGTCACCGAGTTATGACGTTATTTCTATGCCCATGTAAGGCAATTTTGGTCCTAAAAATAAATCTGAAAAACCGGGCGTTACTCGGCTTCTAGAAGAGCTAGATCAAGTTTCTAGACAGGATTCGAAGGCTTCTGAAAAGGCAATTTGGAATACGCCATCTATTTTGAGGTCAAGTCCATAACGAAGGCACCAGGGGTCCCCAAAGGTCAGCAAAGGTTGCCGTTTTAGAAGCTCTTGTTGGCTATACTCATGAACGGGACAAGATGCAGCAATAAATTTGGTATCATAGTGACGAGCGTCACCCAAGGATTCGATGGTATGCGACCTCACTTCGACCTTGAGCTAAGGTTATGTTAGATGGTCTAAGGCCAAGGTCATGCGTGACCTTGCAAGGCCCTGTCGCATATTGTGGAACTCCTTGGGTCACGACAAACACATTGACACCTTGGTTCTAGGTCTATTGATTCCCGAATCATAAGGGATTTTCTAAATGTGTCAAAATTTCACCATTTTGTGACCTCACGAGGTTATTAGTTAACCTAGGGTAAACATAATTGTACACTGTCGGAGAGTTCAGGTCTCGGGCAACAGGCTGCGCTTTACCGCGTCTTTCCACCTTTCTTAGTTTTCAAACGGATGAGGGTCGAATCGATCCCCCGGTAGGGCGAGGGAGTAAAAATACCTCCAGTAGGGCAAGGGTTAAAATAGCTTCCTGTTCTCGTAATATAAGTATATTGGGCCACCCCAAAGGTTCAACTTGACATGTTTGTTCTATGATCTATGTAAGGTCATTTGGGACTATTTAAGCCTTTTTCAGACATGGGTTGCAGGAAACCCGGACAACTTCGCTGGACAACTTGGCAGGAAATGATAATAGAGATTTCACTTTGGTACCATTTCGCTTAGCTTGTCATTACGAGTCGATTGGTATACATATCGATTATGTCAGACAAGGTAATGCTCTTGACCTGACCTTTGGTGAGGTCATTCTTAGATTTTGACAGAGCATGTTCATACCATACATAATTTGATTCGCCGTAACGAGAGGATTCGCCTACATTATGGCTCTAGCTTAACGCAGTTTTTCGACCTCAGTTTTGCTATTAACCCGCGCCCTGGTGGGCCTTCGAGCCACCTTAGCCCTGGTGGGTGGGTGGGGGGAGGGGTTTGAACGCCGGCCCCCTCGAACTCGGCCTCTACGCGGGATAGCGCAAAACGCGAAGACTGGTGGATAGCTCATAGAAATTCATGAAGAAACTATATCAGTCATTGTTTGGCTCCGGTCATTATTGAGGTCATGACAGGTCAAAGAAAGTGACATTTTGAGTATATTTTTTCGGCTCTAGCGTCTGAAAGAGTTGAGTTTTAGAACCATTTTCTAGATACCATTCGCTTCCTCTCATCACGGCGAATCGAATGATGTATAATATGATCATACTAGGTCAAAACACAAAAATTACCTGACCTCAGGTCAGGTCAAAGTCACTTTTTTATCTAGCCTAGTCAATATGCATATCAATCGACTTGCAATAGCAATCCAAGCGCAATGGTATCAAAATAAAAGTTGTACCATCATTTCATGTTAAGTTATTGACCTAATTTTGAAAACTGCTTAAGTAGCCCAGATGACCTCTCAGCGGTCACAGGTCAAAAATTGCAACATGAACCTGAAAAGGGGCCCAGGATACTATGATTTGGAGAATATGAAGGTATTCCCAGCTGCATCTACACAAATACAGCCCAATTTCTGTTTTCCCATGTATTTCCAATAGAGTTCATGATCCGTACTTGACCTTACGTCATCGATATGGAAAATCCTCTTGGCGGCGCCGCCGTTTTTCGTGCCGCCAAAAACCCGAAGGGGGTGTTCAAACACCCCCACCCCGGGGCGAGGGTTAAAAAGTGTTCAAAGCTTTGTTAGTCCAAGAACAATGTAACACCATAGATAAGCTTTAAATGGTGGTAAAATGCAAACAATAACACTAAATAGGTAGCCGTTTGTCTGCGCGCTAGTTTAAAGACACCCAAAACTCCTGCTTTAACCACGTTTGCAGCTTTTCGAGCTGTGACCGTTGATGAGCAGGAAGCTTAAAACGCGCCCCGCTGGGGTCCCTGTCATGACGCACCCCGCTGGGGGGGCGTATTTCGCCCCCTCCGTATCTCATTTCCCAGGAACGCTAAAGAAAAATTACGAACGGCGTTCGAAAGCTCCTGACGTGGCGAAGAGAAATTACGGGAAGTATTTTTATGTCAGGTCAATATTGAGGTCAGCATAGGTCAAAGAATATTCCATAGGCTTTCAACAGGGCAGTGCAGGTTTCCCCCTCTAGATATTTATTCAGTGGAGCAAATATTTACACAACATTGGATTCCTCTCATCGTGCTGAATCGAATAATGCACTCGTATAATATGACCTTGCTATGTCAAAAGTGTGAAAATGACCTGGCATCGAGCTAGGTCAGGGTCACAGGGTGACCTGGTGTGGTCATTTTGGATATCAATAGACTCCCTGTGACAATATAAGCAAAATGCAAGCAAAATGGGAGCT
Organism: Lepas anatifera; assembly: GCA_034440635.1. Taxonomy (NCBI): domain Eukaryota; kingdom Metazoa; phylum Arthropoda; class Thecostraca; family Lepadidae; genus Lepas; species Lepas anatifera. The sequence goes on along the minus strand of JAOTON010000595.1, from coordinate 309,233 downwards.
TTATCTAAATTCAGTGAGAAGTTACGGACAAAACAATCACTGTATGCTCCTGTGACCTGACATGACCTTTGAGAGGTCAAATGGTCAAAAATCAACTTTAAGGTCAATATCGTGGTAAGAATACACGGTTTGAGAATTTTCAGTTTATCTATCCAGTATTTACTGAAAACGAGACCTTTCAATTTTTCACCAAAGACTTATAATATGGTGACCAAAAAGTTGACCCATCTTAGGTCAATGATATCAAAATTCCGAGATAGCAGATTTGTAGACCCAAATGACCTCATCATATTGTGAGAGTTTCAAACTGATCTGTGGGCAGATGTTCCTTAGGCGCCGCTTCAAACTTGTGATTTTAGGTTTTGAGGTCGGGTCACTTGACCGTGGATAGCTCTTTGACCTGACACGACTTGACCTAGAAAATTCAGAGGCGTAAAATTGATCAGGGATAAGGTACTGTAAGCTTCGTTGCTCTGCGTCTCTTCGTCTTTGCCTTATCCGGGGAAAACCAGGAGAGGAGGGAGGCGAATTTCGCCCCCCCCCCAGCGGGGCGCGTATTAAAGCATCCGTGCAGGAAATATTTTGAACTTGTGGGAAGGGGTCTTCGACTTCGGTGGGGCCAAAGGTAACTCGGCTTATCATTTGATTTGTTGCTGAGACCAAGGTACGGAAACGGCTGGAAAATTGTGGGCACTGCCCCCCATAGTCCGAAAGTTTTTTAGCACGGATTTTGGGAGCATCTCTGGAAGTATGTTAACACGCGCCCCGCTGTGGTCCCTGGCATGACGTGCCCCGCTGGGGGGCGAATTTCGCCCCCCTCCGTATATCATTTCCCAGGAAAGATAAAGAGATATTACGGACGGCGTTTGAAAGCTCTTGACGAGACAAAGAGAAATTATACGGAGTATTTTTATGTCAGGTCAATATTGAGGTCAGCATAGGTCAAATAAGGTCATATAGGCTTACAACAGGGCAGTGTACGTTTCCCCCTCTGGAATTTTTTCGCAGCGAAGCTAGAGCACATATTCATGCATCATTGGATTCCTCTCATTGTGGCGAATCGAATGATGTATAATATGACCTTGCTAGGTCAAACTGTGAAAATGACCTGACATCGAGCTAGGTCAAGGTCACAGGGTGCCCTGGTATGGTCATATTGCATATCAATCGACTCCTCGTGACAATACAAGCACAATGAAAGCAAAATGGGAGCTTTATCTCAATTCAGTGAGAAGTTACGGACAAAACAATCACTGTATGCTCCTGTGACCTGACATGACCTTTGAGAGCTCAGATGGTCCAAAACCCAGCTTTATGGTCAAGATCGTGGTAAGAATACACCGTTTGAGCATTTTCAGCTTCATCTATCCCGAATTTACCAAAAACGAGCCCTTTCTATTTTTCTCCATAGACTTATAATGGGGTGACCAAAAAATTGACCCCAACTTCGGTCAACAATATCAAAATTCCGAGATAGCAGATTTGTAGATCCTAATAGCCTCATCATATTGTGAGAGTTTCAAACTGATCGGTTGGCCGATGCTCCTTAGGCGCCGCATCAAACTCGTAATTTTAGGTTTTGAGGTCGGGTCGCCTAACCTTGGATACCTCCTTGACCTGACATGACTTGGCCTCAAAAATTTGGTGAGATGCGTAGAATTGATCAGGGATAAGGCACTGTAAGTTTCGTTGCTCTGCGTCTCTTGGTTTTTGCTTTATCCGGGGAAAACCAGGAGGGGGGCGAATTTCGCCCCCCGCCCAGCGGGGCGCGTGTTAAGTCACTGGCGGATCCAGGGGGATGGCATTTGGGCCATACTCCCCCAAATGCTCAAACCAAGGGGCCAAACTATTTTTTTGATCCGAGGGGGAAACAGAGTGGAGTGAAAATAAAGCAAGAAAGAAGTCATTAGAGATGTTTCGACAAAAGTGTTAGCTAGTTAGTTAAGGGCTTTTTATAAGGCGTTCTGTGCAAAGCACCTTTGCCCGTGTCTAAAGTGTGTGGGAGAATTTTGTGGAAGGGGTGTTTATTTACTTTAATGTCGCAGAACAAAGGTGTAAGGACAAAAGTGTAAGGTTGTTACCCCTTTTTACGTTTTTCATCCCCTAACACTGCCAGTAAAATGTTATGGGTTGGCTAGGAAAAAGCACCCCTAAAGATTTTCACAAAGTTACACCCCTGGTGCTGACCAAAGGCTACCGGAGTATTTCATTTTTTTATACATGAATCACAGCGGCTTATGTTGTTTTTGAGCAGCTATCAAACAAGTACAAATCAACAGTTGTCCACATGAGGAACTATCAGACCGAAAAAAACGAAATTTCAGTTTATTACTGAGTTGCACTTTTGCCACGTTTGGACTGACTAAAAAACTGATGGGGCAAAAATGTATTAGACCAAAAGCATTTGCACTAAAAGCCAGCAATATTTCGCCACGAAGGCAATACCAGATAACGAACTCCAAAATAACCATTGGGAATAATGACTTATGGCTGTCTACCTGCATTATTATATTTTTTGTCTCCATCAGAATCATAACTATCCACATTTGTTATCACAAAGCGTTAGCTTCTTACGCGACGATAGGAAAATGATTATCGAATACAAAATTTGATGCAGCCTTCCGTTCACTTGCGTTAGCAGTTATCGCATTCGTTTTCCATGCATGCATCCTAAAAAAATGCACGACTGTTGACTTAGTGAATACTGAACAGCGTCACATTTCCTGGAATAACACTGATAGTAGCTCGCGTACATGTAACACAGGTTTCTTGGGTTATTTCGATGAATTTACCAGGGGAAACGTTGTTTGAATAAGTGCCAGAAGGTTTGTTCAGAGTTTGCTTTTAACATCTGATTTGGTAAACTTTTACATTAGTTTGACATTGTACAGATAATCTGGTTCTAGTGACTTTCACTTAAATGGACGCGAAATGCATCAGTAGCCCTGTTTACATAAATATTATTGGCTGAGCACTTGGCCAAGCCGATTAGTGTCCCACGATTTCTAGCGAGAACGTTCATACACGGTGCCAGGTCTGACTTGGTTAGCATACTGCAAGATTGGGCTTCAGCACGAATAGCTGTTGCCCTTTTCTGGATCCAGCATCCATCTTTCTAGCATAAAAAATGAGTGTTGTCTTTGCTCCCCTCTCATTGCAGTGGTGAACGCAGCTTGACTTCCTATGGCTTCCTCATCCAGCCTCGCCACCGTAGAGGAGAGTGTGAGACGATTAAGCCGTGTTGCGATGACAGGAAAAGCACGCGCTTAGCTCCGCGATGAGCGGGGTACAAAGACATCACTCGATTTGACGTTCCAAAAGGATCAATATTCAGTCCAAAAGAAAGCAACAACTATCCGTGCTGAAGCCCAAGTCTACAGCATGCTCCAAAAAGTCCGACCCGGCACCGCACACACAGGCTGCTATCACATACTGTGGGGATACGAAACGAGCGGCCAGGCCATCGGCCAGATTGGTCAGGTCATTGGCCAATTATTAAACGGGTGTGAACCAGACTGGTGTATGAGAAAGAACACTTTACTTTTCTCTTCATTAAAGTGAAGTTCTCTCAATTTAAATGGAGTTTTATTAGTTTTAAAAATGAATGCGCCCTTGCGCCTACCGAGTTCGGTTTCTAACTGTCTAGACCCTTCAACTTTTCTCAAATGGAGCCTCTAGCGTTTTGGTCTTGTTGATGTTTCATGGGGCTTCATAGCAATATTGCTGTGACTTCAAGAGCTTGAGTTAGCTAATAGTCTGAAGACAAAGTTGTTGTTGGCCCCCTTCCTTTAAAAAACGGAGTCGCTGCTCGGTATACGGGGTGCTGCGTGTTAGAATGTGCCCTTTATCCATACTTCCTTCATTTTTAAGATATTCTCACATCCTTGCTATCGCTTCGAGTGCGGTCATTATAGCATCTGAGCGTGTTTTTCAATGGAAATAGTCGGCAATTTGAAGAGCTGGTTTCACTGCTTTAGTTAGAATAGACACGCTTGAGATATGCCGTAAACAGGAAAATTGTATTTACCTCACAGCATAATAAATAATTACTCATGGGATTTCTGATGAGGCATTCAACTTGAAATATGTTTTCTGGGCGTTTACAATGACTTCGTAGGCAGTTGGATTTCGTCAGAATTCACAATGGGTATCCGATGTGTGCATGGAATGCGGCGAACATGTCTCAGGTAAATGGTACCAGATTGCTGCCAAGTGGTGACGCCGACTGCGACCTCAAAATTCTCTAGTTGACTTATTCGATAAAAGTAAAGAAAAAATGGATAGATTTCGGAGTCCTGAGGCATAGAGCACGATTATAAGTTGATAGGGTGCCTAATGACTTGCCTCCTCGAGTCCTGAATGCAAAGGCTCCCAGCGTATTAGATCCATTTTGCATTCCGGATTCGAGGAGGTAGGCCATTAAACATCTTCCAACTTGAGGGAATATTGGGTAACTAAGCACCTCAGGGACAGACTTCAAACGTATGAAGTCTTTGAGGTGGCCTGAATACCGCGCTGACTCTCTCATTAAACCATTTTTGTCTTTACTGCAATATAGCTTTCACATTTGATTGAAAATTAACCTTCGCCAGGTTGGGGGTCTTTTTAGACCCCACAAGTTTTTCTGAAGCGACCGAAAAACGGCGGCGCGTAGCGCCACCAAAATTAGTCTAGCTCTTTCTTCATCATTTTTACATCTTTCTTGAAAATCTTAGCTCAAGGTCATATCAGGTCAGGTAACCAGGCCAGGTGAAGTGTCCTCACCTAAAAATTCTTAGTACTGCATGATTAAAGGAGGGGTAATCGATCAAGTTGAAACACATACCACATATTGGGCCTACCAGGAGCTACAACATTTGTTCCGGGATTTTTATATGGATGACCTAAGGTCATGTACAGAGCATGATCTCCCCATTGCAAATACATGAGGAAAATAACAAAATGTGCTTTTCTACGTAAGTGTGGATGGAATCAACTTCAAACATCGGTTACAACCTGCTCTTAGCCCATTTTTAAGTTGATACCAAAAATGTTGAACTGTGATCTTTGAAAGGTCACCTTGGGTCAAAGAAGTATTTTTAGGTATTTTACGTTATATATTTTGAATAAACAAAGATATAACTTTAATTTTGTCACCAAAGTGTTTGTATGGTCACTGCAATTCAAATGATATGCATCATAACAATACCAAGTCAAGTTGGGTCAAACTGTTGACCCGGGTCAACTCAAATTTTAAATTTAGCCTGGCAAAGCAATATCATATATCATTCGATTTGTATTCAGGAGAGGATTGCAATGGTACATCAACTATGGCTGTATCTTGCTTGGTTTGGAGGTTATTAGCGAAAAAGTAAACGCCCTTTTGCATGGGTGGCTATGGACATTCCCAAGAACATTCCTAATGTTCAATGACCTGCAGCTCCCTAGGCTTTGACCTGACCCAAAAATAACTTGCACTGTAATAAAGGAGCAGCTCAAGAGCTCTCAAGTGGTGTTAAAGAAATGTTTCCAGCTATTATAGTTTCTGAGATATATGAGGTTTTTTAGTACACCTCATATTAAGGATTTTGACCTATTTTGACCTCTAGTGACCTTGATATTGACCTGACAAGAAAAATGACTGAAATGTTTTCGATACAATCTTTGGAGAGCTTTAAATTGGCCTTTGCCATTTTTCTAGCTCTTTTAGTTTTTGAGACCGTGGGGGTCTTCTTTAACCCCCCCAACCAGGGCGAAGGTGGCTCGTACCCACCACTGGGGCAAGGGTTAAAGATAGTGTAGCACCTGTGTAAGGTATTCGGTTCTATGAACTAGACAAACAAACAACAGAACAAACAACAAACAACAGTTGTCTGTTTGTCAACTGTTGTTTTTTATCTAGTTCAAACAACAACAGAACTAGACAAACAAACAACAAACAACATCGATGATATTTTGATTGCCTAAAAGATAATGCACCATAGAACCAACAATATGACGGTAACCAAAGCAAGCTGGTTGATATGTAAATGCGCAGTAATTCATAGTTCCCCTCTTCCTTTACCTGCATGATAGCTGCTCATACCAATGGTGGTTAGGTGGGGTATTTTCTAGGTGATCACTGATCCGATACCTATTGATACCATGTATTGGAGTTTGAGACATGTCCGGTTGATATATCCGGACAATAACTTGTTAAAAACGGAAATCTGTTAAACAGTTTTTCATAAATATCCCACCACTTATCGTGAAAATAGAAATATTTCAACCCAATAAACAACAATATACGTTTGAGCACTTTATGTGACATTCAAGACCTGATTTGAGTCATGCAAGGCATTACGATAAACATTCTGAGCTTATACATTACCTAAAATGTGCATGAACTCCAAGAACCCATCCCACTGACTCAATCTGTATTGGAAAACCAGGAAAAAATCAGGAAGTTGAAATGCCGTATCAGACCAGAATTTTGAGATCCAGCATTTCTGTTTGTCGTCTTTGTTTCAGCCTACTTGGCATCAGTGACATTGACAGTTTAAAACCTAAGAGGTCTAGGAAAGTGAACGTTTAGGTGTTTGTGGAGGCTGGGGTATTCTACCATAAATCCGATTTTCATAGACCTAGGTCAACATATTCAAGGTAAAACGAGGCCATATAGGTTAAATTCTGTCCGTGCAGGGTCGTCATTGGGAAGTGTCGTGATTATGCGGTGAGAAGCTGGATATTGAGAGAAAGTGACCTAAAGTAACAGAGGAAAGGTCTGAGGCAATGTTCTCTGAAACTTTTAGGCCAAGTTCGTTCAAGGCCATTGACCTTTGACGTCAAATATTACATTTTGCCTATAATGTGTACTGCGACTAGCACTATGGCAACCGTCGGGCGGAAAATAAGGTTTGGTCTTGACCCATGGCCATTGTCTTGAACCTGCGATTTTGAGCTCAATATTGAGTGACCTAGCGTATACGTCATATTAGGCGGCATCACCCGACCAAAGGCACTAGGGTCAATGACCTTGAAATGGTGGTATGACCTTGACCTGTGACTTTACTTTGACTCGACCTTCAAGGGAGGTGACTCTGATATAAAATCCTCATCATATAATGTTGCAACGTCACCTCTCGGCCTACAAGCTGGCGAGCTTGTGCGACCGAGCGCAAACCTTGTTCAATGTACAATGTTCATGCACTTGAATGCGAAGTAGTCTTCCGTTGCAAAAAATCCGCATGTTTATTGATAAGCTACATTTTCCGGGTGCAGATAATCCAGATTCTCGACATCCTTGATCTATATTTTTCCACAAAAGGTTAGGCTGATGACAGCGTGCGGAAAGCGTAGGGGATATACACCAGGTATGCTCTGGAGAAGAAACCAGGTCCGATGGCAAAAAACGGTTACTCAATTTGAAATCAGTGGTATCGAAATAGGCAGAAACAGGTGTTCACGTGCCGGATCTATTTTGGCTGTTGACCAGCGTAATCAATCAATCGATTGGTTGGCGCTAAGACCAAATGGAAAGTTTTGGAATAACTAATTCAAATGCGGTTAGTATCTCTCAGTTGCATGATTTGGCCCCCTTTTTACTTTCTTATCGGTATGTACTAAGGCTCCGCTACGTCCCTAGCCTAGCGACAGGAAACAGGCCTTGACTGCGAGCACCCTATCTTGGCTGATGATGTTGACACCGTCAAGCGGCCTGCAAAACTTCCCACAATCGTAACTCGGTGCCGAACTAGAAATGTACTTTGTATTTTTACCTAAGTTATTTCAAGCTCAGTCTTTCGGAACAAAGTCCCACTTAAGTCCTCAATACACTTGTCTCAGAGATGTCGAACCCAACACCCGAACGTACAATTCACGCTATGACGGGCTGATTTATGAGACAACGTCTAAAGTCCCATAAAGTACATGGACGGCCACCCCGCTCTAGTCAGCCAACTGCCAGCCGATCATCGGGTAAATATTCGCCACCAGAGCGTCTCAGGGGAACCGATCCCAGCCCTCTCCAATACGCTGCCATTCTTGGCTCCCTGATAAGCGGGCCAGAGCCGAACGTTCTACCAGCTGAGCTTCCGGGGCGAGGGCGGCATGAACACGTTCTTATTCGAAATTGAGGCTACTGAAGCGTATTTGTTATCGCTGTACCTTGTGTCCGTGTATTTGCACCCGTCAAAGCGGCCGTGTATTTGCACTCCAGCCCTTCTATTGATACTCTTAGAACTATGAATTACCATTTAGGGCGAATAGTAAGATATATTTAGAAAAAGATGATTAAATCTTGAAGGTAATTTATTTCATTTTCACGGCCTTGATATCTGAATTCAATATTCATGTGTCTGTGAAATAAAGAGTTAGTGGATTATTAAGGCCCCACTTATTTTTAAATGCTTCATTCTTGTTGAATTGAATCGTAAGTATAATGGTCTGTCACACATTTATACAAGCATATGATATAACATGGTTATATTCCCGCTTCATCCAGATGTATGTACACCAAAGACGAATCACGCATAAAAAACAGGCAAAATACAAGTCAAATCCTCATATTAAACGGGAAACAACAATGAGGACAATTTTCATGTCATGGTACCCAAGGTAGCTGCACTAGAAAACATTACTCATCTCTATGTGACTACGAATTACCTTGTTTACGTCAAAGACCCGAAACACGAGTGACGCGAACTTTGTAGGATCTCCGTGCGGGAAGAACTGCTTGTATATTTTTATGAAGCCCTGTAAAAACAAAGGAACAAATTAAAACTTTTAGCTCAATTTCAAGAAAAGTGTGACACAAAACATTGCTGTAGATGACATGCCAACAAGAAACATCATAACATATTTCTTTATGTTTAGCTTCCTGGCTAGGTTTAACATTCGCTGCTTTTTCATTTTCATATTTTTATATTTCTTACCTGCTCATCTAGCTCTCCATTGGGGTAATCTTTGATGAATCCTTTGTGCCTGAAAATAAAAATATACAGGTTAGTGTCTTTGTAAACATATGTAATTGCAGTAATAACACACCTCCACAACAAGTACCAGACTCTGATGTATATGTTTATACATTATGGGTTCTACATTTTATGTGCTGTGCATGTATTCATGATTAACTTTCACACGCGCATTGACGGGTCTGATCCACCTTTGCTTTGACGGAGGGGGGTACCCGCCCCTAATATCTCGAGAGCCACGCTAGGTAATGAAAAGCGGTAAACAGTGTTAGGTAGCCCATCCAGTTCTCCGTCCAAAATATCTGAACAATTTTTTCAGGTCACATTTAAGGTCATTTAAAATAATCAAGGGTCTGGTGCCACCTTCGCCCCACCGAGACCCATCGATGGCCCCTTTTAACTAAAAAAATATGGGGTTTAGCGCAAATCTACAAAGTGTATTAGAAAGCTTGTGTGAATTCAGTATGATACTATTTTTATATTTAAGTACTCAGGTCAATGGTTTGGCCTCCAGAGGTCAAGTTGGTTCACGATAGGCTTTTTCCACTAAAATATGCAACGCTTAAGAAACCTGGACCTAGTTCTCATGCCATTTGAGCTATTGAGATCTGGTAAAAATACATTTGATAGAAAAATGTCAGGGCTTTCTCCACTGTGTGAAACACAACGACCTCCACCCAGTGGTTTGACCTCCAGAGGGCACCTCTTGACCAAACATGACCTGAGGTCACAACATGTCAGAAAGTGACCTTGCCATATATCAAGTGAAAGCCAGTGACGATAAATGCACGATGACGTTTAATTCAGCGGTCTGGCTTGATTAGGTCAAAGGCTATCGCCAAAATACTGTTTTGACCCTGGTGACCTGTGATAACCTCTATTAGGCCAAAGGGCAAGTATTGCCAATGGAGTCCGTAAAAATGTAACCAAGAATGCTTTTCTGAGACATCTGAGCATTTGCAATCATTTTGTGTGACTTTTGGATCATGAGAAAGCTTGTCAAATGTTTTTTTCAATAGGAGAGGTCACCTCGTAGCCTGACCTTAAGTCACTACATTGAAATATCCTGGATGCAAATTTATTAGACTCTGGAACAGTCATCAAGTGTAGAAAGTTTCAAATCGATCGGCTTATAAATGTAGCTATGGTAATGCTCAAAAGTTGAAGTGAGGTGGCCTTGGTTGACCTCGCCTGGTGACCTGACCTAGAGTGGCCCGGGGTAAAAAAGTTCCGTCGGTTTTCTTCTATTCTGAAAAGCCTTAGGGGGCCTATCGAGTGCTCAAAAGGCATCAAAGGTATCAAATAGCCTGATAAAAACGTCATAGAATGGGTGAAATTTTAATTATTTTATCTTATAGAGCTATATCTTCTCATGTGGTGCTTTCAAATAAAATTTTGACCAGGATTAGGTAGTTTGACTCGCATTGGTAAAAATAAAAGTATCCATGAAACCTATGTTTCCGTCCTTCCCGTCCGGTTCATCAAAGCAGTAGGTGACTTCCTTCCGTGTATTCACCGCACTCCGCTTGCGAGGACTGCCTCACACCGACAGCCGCCAGTCCCTCCTCCCCGGCCCGCGCCCGCCGACCTCTGACCCATGGCGACCCGCCGCGGGCCAGCCGAGCGCACGGGCGGACATAGGCGCCCGCTACGGGGGCGAGGTACACTGTCACCCGTCACACCTGCACTAATGTTCGTGTTATGACATAACATATGTGAACATTTGATAAGAAACCCATGGCATAATTTTTCCCCAATTGGCACTTATCCTGGGTCATCAAAAGTGGAATCGGCTTCAAGGATTTAAACAGAGTAGGATGAACCGAAGAAATGACAATACATTCCCTTAGATTATGACGTCACTGGCAGTAAAAAATCAAAATTACATTGTTGGGGTCCTTTTGGATGAGCTATCGATTAAAATTTGGATGAAGAGGAAATCTGTGAGGTAGCTCTTGAGTAAGGTGGGGAGGGAAAGCTAAAAAAGTATCCCTGTGCCTGGTAAGTTACAGTTCAGACCAAAAATGTGTCAGGCTAAAAATATTTAGGATCAAAATTTTCCTGATAATGCCAGCTTTAAGATGATTAGCGTGATGTGTATATTTTAATTTTGATAAAGGTATATAATCTGCGTTTTAATTACCCCTTTCATAAATCCACCTTAGAAAACTAGTTGCTAACTTTGAATAGAGAAACAAACAAATTTTACGTTTCTGCCAATTAGCTTTTTTGTGGAAACATAGGTCAAGTAATTTTTCGACATGGCTTGAGGAGAGCTAAGAGCACAAATGTGCGCAAAATTATCCACAGTGTAAATTGTACCGGGCCGCCCGCCGCCCGGAGCCGTCCGCCCGCCCGCCACCCGGCGCCTCCGCGGCTCGCCGGCCGCCCGTGAGGTGCGGGGGGACGCTTATCAGGTGCTTCTCATGTCGTATTGCTCGCTTTTATGCACATTATCTTCATTGTAAGCTCATAGGTTTTCTTAACCTTACCCAGAATCACCCTTGGTCAAGGTCACCCATGCATAAACCATGCTCATATTGCACATGATTCGACATGATATGATGAGAGGGGTACACTAATACAAACTACTGTCTTGATCTTCCTGCCGTCTGAATATATGAAAGAAACCCATATTATCATGCGAACATTCAAAGTGACCTTTTGTGACTTCTGGGGACATCAATTTTAACGAGGGTAGCAAATGGTAAGTAGCTCAAAAACACATTTCACTCAGGGGCTCCGGATGGCAATTTGTAATTTTTTAGCCCGATTAGACGATTAGTCTGTGAAGAGGCTGGGTATGTCCTTCTGCATGCGGAGCCAGCACACCTAACCAGGTCGTTAGAGGTCGGGTTAGGTCAATTGCTTAACACGCGCACTGGAGGGGGCCTCGGAGGCTCCCTCACCTATGTTTCCGAGGTGGCGTAAGAACAGCTCGTAGAGCCAAAAAACGATATTTGGCCACATTCGAGAAAATTTAACGGCGCATCGATTGGTGAAAATATTTAAAAAATCGGCCGAAAATGTTGGGACGTATTGGCTTTCAAAGTCAGACCTCCATTTTGAGATTGCCACAATCGCGCGGAAGGACCAGTTTACATGAAGGTCTAGGTTAAGGCCAAAGGTCACAGGTCAAGGTCATATAATAATTTTCAAGGTCATTGACTCCAGCACTTCCGGCCAAATAGCGTTACCTGGTCGGACGTGTATCATGCTATGAAGTCATAGTTAAGGTACCTGAATTTAAAGATCAAGGTCAAAGGTCAAGGTTAAAGGTTATTTTTAAAGGTCACTCCTCATTTGCCACCAAACACTGCCAATAGTGTTAATCAAAGTGTACATGATCGGTAGTATACCATATTGTGACCTCATAGGTCAATGGCCTTGGATGACCTTGACCCCAAAATTGTATCAAAGCTTCTTTGCGACTTTCCCTCTATGACCCTGCTCTGTCCTTAGCTTATTCCCGTCATTTTCCCTCTTAATAACAGTATTTCCCAATAAGTCCCCAGCATGGCCAATATTTGACGTTTATGCCACCCCCCGTGCCGCAGCTGGCAAAGGCGTCACGCTTTGGTGTGGAAGGCCCCTGGATCAAGGCTGACCCATGTGGCAGCCTTTTCCGCGGCCGCCTCCTACCCAGGAGATGGCGGTACACTGGGGAGTGCGCGCCGCAGCAGTGGAAGCAACGCCGTGCCAGCCGGCGTCCCTGTTTGTGGGTGCACGGGCCTGATCGGCTTTTAAAGTGATCCACCGGTCTGGTCTCCCGCCCGCGGCCCTCATGTGAGGGCTCGGCCTATGCCTGGCGCTGCGGCTTGGGGAGACTGGAGCATCCTATGGCCTGCCGAGTGCGGTGCCGCTGTCCCGTTAGGGTGCCGGCAAATGAAAACTTCCGCTCTGTACATAGTGTGAGTGCGTTGTATGAATGGGACTAGCTGCTAACACAAAATGTTCCCGGGAAAGGGAGCGCAAAAATATTTTTAAAAAAATTGACGTTTATGACATCGTATGACATTGAAGATATTGACCTAGGTCAATGAAAATTGGTCATAATGTAGATCACCATAACCCCCACCCACCCTGCAAACCGAGTTTTTCTGCGTCTCTTAGTTTTTGAGGTCTTAGAGGGGGGCCTACCAGGCCCCTACAGTGCGCGTTAGTGCCAGACCCCCTCCAGTGCGGGTGTTAGGTGAATCAATTCAAGTATACATCTCTCATTGCAATTGATTTAGCATGATCTGCTGAAAATTTGGGGTGATTCGGTTCGGCCGTTTCAGCGCTGTAGCAAAATGAACATGAACAAAAACCTCGGTGGCCATCCGTGAGGCCGTTTCCGACGACTGTGGCACCAGGGCAAAAATGGTTCGGAGGCTCACCGGGGCGGGTGTTGGGCACCCATTCCCTAATGTCTAAAAAAGCAATGGCTGCAATAAAGAAAAAACATTTTGGGGAATGTCCAATCGGCTTCGTATGAACGATATGATAATATACATCATAGTCAAATTCCAGTGAGTTACTCCAATAATTAAGGCCTCTTTGGCTCTTTAACACGCGCATTGACGGGGGTCTGAGCCACCTTCGGTTTGACAGGGGCGGCTACCCGCCCCCCTAAGATCTCGAGAACCACGCTAGGTAGCAAAAAACGGTAAACGGCGTTGGGTAGCCCATCCACTTTTCTATCGAAATTATTTGGACGATTTTTTGTCAGTTCACATTTAAGGTCACAAGAGGTCAAAACATGCCGCAATAGGGATAACATGTAAATTAAGTTTTTCGGCTATTACATCTGAACCAGTAAAGATAGAGAAAAATGACTTAAGCTATATGAATCCTCGCAGCAAGCCGAATCAAATGATGTATAATTTGACCTTGCTAGGTCAAATAAAAGATTTGACCTGACCTGAGGTCAGGTCAAGCTCAAATTATATAAGATGCATATTAGGGTGTTTCATTGTTCCAAAATGCAACATTTCGACGTATATCGATGTTCCCCTCAAACCTCATCTGCTTACAAGCTTCTGTGCGAAATTTCCATGTATTTCGATGATATTTAGGGGTCGCGCACTTTGCAGCTTTTTTATCAAATGTATTAAAATGTACACAAAACCGTAAGAACGTCCAGAGTATTGGGGAGGCCAAGGTGCATTTGGAACTCATTTCTTTCCAGTCAACGCCATAGGGTTAAGGGTTAAGAATCAATAATATTGGGGGCATGGCCCCTCTGCCCCCCTGTTCCTACGCCTATGAATGTATGTACACATTTCCACACTGATACTGGCGCTGCTTTTCTTTTGCTTGGTTTTCTATTTCACATCTGAAATATTCTTCCAAATTAAGTAAAACATTTATTACTGCACAATGACTAGCCTGAGTATAAAACCCTACCGATTTTGGGAGCATCCCGCCCCCCGTTTTCAAGGGAGATGAAGATAACACTATGACATGAACCTAACTAAGCGAAAAACACGAAGACAGGGTACACTTTGAAAGAACAATCTTAGCTATGAACATGACGAATCATTTTAGAACTATTAGCTCTAAACACGTGTTATTTTTCAATTCAATCTCTTGTTTGGCTGGCGTTTTAAGAGGTTCAAAAATCCAGGGAGAAAATGAATAGAAGATAACTTTGCCGATATTTCTATTCATTTTTGGTTCCGTGGTGGTTTGGATGTAAATTGTCTCTTTTATTTCCCGCTGTTTTTGTCTTGAGTCGAAAGTTAAAGTCGTTGTGGCGTCCCATTTGATATAATGATCCTTCTTGAATGAATGTTCCGCTGTGGCCTCCGCTACTCTCTCGTCAATTGATCCTCAGATTAGTTTTTGTCGAGATTTTCGGTGTTCGTCTTGTCGGACTTCCATCATCCTTTTGCTTTCTCCACTGTATATTTTTGGACAGTCATTACATTCCATCTTGTATACTGGGCCTGGTTTTTCCGGTTGTCTATCCTGTCCTTTGGTTTGACCAGTGATTGTTTCATCGTTTGATGTGGCTTAACCCTCGCCCCACCGGGGGGCCATCGATGGCCCCCCTAAGGTTTTTCCGGGATAGCAGAAAAACGACGAGGCGCAGCACCGTGGTTGAGGGCTCTACCTCTCACTGCATCATTTTCCCATCATCCCTGAAATTTTTTACCACGGGTCACCCAAGGTCAGGTCACCAGACGAGGTCAACCAAGGTCACCTCACTTCACCTTTAGAGCTCTGTAAGAGCTACATTTCAAAGTCGATCGATTTGAAACTTCCTACACTTCATGACCCCTTCAGGGTCTACAAGGTGTATATCCGGGATTTTTTCGATTTCGTGCCCTGAGGTCAGGCCACGAGGCGACCTCTCCCATTGGAAAAGCATGGGGAAAAGCTATTTCATGATATAAAAGCCACAAAAATGATTGCAAATACTCAGACTGCTCAGAACAACGTTTTTGGACACCCTTTCACGGATCCCAGGGGTCATATTTGCCCTTTGACTTTTCCAAGGTCATCCAAGGTCACCAGAGGTCAAAAACAGTATTTTGACAATAACTTTTGACCTAATTGAGCTAGAGCGGTGAAACAAACACCATCGTATTTGTCATGTTACTGGCTTTCATTTAATATACGGCAAGGTCACTTTTTGACCTTTCGTGACCTCAGGTCATATTAGGTCACGAGGTGACCTCTGGCGGTCAAACCACTGGCGGGAGGTCTTTATGTTCCACATAGCGGAAAAAGTACTGGCAATTTGCTATCAAATGTACTTTACCAGGCCTCAATAGCTCTAATGACATAAGAGTTATGCCCAGTTTGCTTAATCATTGCATATTTGAGTGAAAATAGCCGATCTTGACCTACTTTGATCTCTGGAGGTCAAACCATTGACCTGAGCACTAAAACATGCGAAGTAATTTCTTACTGAATTCACGCGAGCTTTCTATTGCACTTTGCAGATTTGCGCTAACGCCCATATTTTCGGAGTTAGAGGGGGGCCATCGATGGCCCCCCGGTGGGGCGAAGGTGGCGCCGGACCCCCGGTGGGGCGCGGGTTAAAATATGTTCTTACGTTGAATTTAGAATATATGCGTCGAATCTGTTGCGATACTCCTTCTGCATATGGGAAAGATCATTATATCAAATGGGACGCCACAATGGCTTTAACTTTCGACTCAAGACAAAAACAGTGGGAAAGGGAGATCGCCCTCATCAAGAGGTTCAACGGATTCGTCAAGGACGAGAAGCAGAAGCAGTCCCTGCTCCAGCTGGTGGAACTCCATCGGAGGGCTCTACCCAAGCGCAGCAAGAATGAATGCGCCTCTTTCAAGTGTAATGGTTTTTGGTGATAAAAGTGCGCGACCTCTAAATGTCCTTTTATTTTGCTTTTAAGGGTGCCAATCGATTCAGTTTTAGGTATAGAGCTGGGGGAAAGTTGATATGGCTTCGTTCCAAACAAACAAAATTTTACTATAGTGGGCTGAAACACCCTAATGCATATCATTAGAACCGCAAAGCCAGGGCGAGTCTAATGCAACTAAAATTAACGCTCTATCACTATCCGTTACTGCGTTATACAATAAAAACCATTTTCCCATGTATTTCCAATGGAGAGGTCATGCCTCGTAACGGACCTTAGGTCATCTATATCAAAAATACCGGAACATATTTTAGAGGACTCGGCGGGACCATTATGTGATATGAGTTTCAATCGGATAAGTTCACCCTGCTCCGACTTATGCTATCTTAAACTTTTTTAGAGGTAAGGTCACTTGACCTGTACTGGTGACCTGACCTGAGATGACCTAACCTTAAAATTTTCACAGAAGTTGTAAAAATGATGAGGAAAAAGGTATGCCAAGTACGGCGGCGCTACGCGCCGCCGTTTTACTGCTATCTCCGAAAAGCCCGAGGAGGGCGGGTACCCGCCCCCCGTCAATGCGCGTGTTAAAGTCAAACGAGGTAAAACCTGGGCCACACTAGCATATCACGAATTTGAGTAATCCTTGTTTGATAACGATGCGATTCCCGTGAGTAGACGAGCCGTGATAGATTGATGTGACCAGCGATAGCATTATCATCAGCAAAGCCAGCTGCTATTCGAATCAGAGCAGTGACCAAACAGACAGGCACACATTGCTAAAATGAAACCTCTGGCGGTGACAGAGACGTCCAAATGGCGTTCCCAAAGCCGCGCATAACAAGAGGAGACTGCTCCTGAATGGCAGGCGCATGAGCGCCCAGACGTTCCAAATCAACCTGCAATATTAAAAACTGAGGACCGAATTCTACGAGGGGATTCCGTACAGATTACAGTGATTGCTAGGATCGGATGAACCACTAAAACGTGATACTTGCTACTAAAATTGCTGACTTGCTACCAAAATATGACTTTAATGGCCTCTCCTTATGTCTCAAGTTACATAGAGCAGGATTATATCACTCTGGTATATTGAAGTGATAGGACATAAAGTTGCCTAGCTCGAAACTGGCTCAATCTTCCATGCCTCAGAACTTTAGGGTCACTCCGTGATTAAACGAGACATGTCACGATTGTACTGGAAATGGATTAAACCACGGCGGAAAGGACCATGCAGTGTTTTCGAGAACCTCTGCGGCAAAGGTCGTTCAAGAGTATTAATTTGTGAAGTCCCAGTATTATATGCTCACTATGAGAGTTTAGTATGACAAATTTCTTAATTTATTAGTTCCGTCCCTTGCAAGTCTATTTTTGTCATTTTGCCCCGCACAATACATCCAAGGGTGGTCCCATCCGTTCCATCCCACCCATCCCATTGCCCTGGTGATATTTTTCAGTCTAAGTTGTCCTGCCCGGTCCCGAGGAGAAAGAAGCCCGGACAATGTCATCCCACTCCTCCCATGGTTTTCCGTCCCATAACCGTAATCCCGTGTCTCATCTGATGCAGACCTGCATTTCCAACAATGTGTGCGGCATCGGAGGAAACGTTTGTGGAGAGATGTGGATTTAACCCTTGCCAATACCCTTCGAATTCTCTGGGTGACCTTGACGTTGGATATCCTTTACTATGAAGTCATATAATAACATTTAACATAATGTCATTATGACTTCATTAGCTAGCTTAGAATGTCCGCGATGCTGTTGGGACAGTAAAGGTGTCGATTAAAAAATATCAGCTGGACGTAGAAAACATACATTCAAGCAAACGTATTGACTGATTTCCAGAATTATTCAAACAACTCAATGCACCTATCAGTTATTCAAAAGAGCAGCCAAAAATTTGTTTCATCCGCTTTTGACATCGGAGCCACCTGAAAACTAACGGCGGGGTGCTGGTTTAACTCGCGCCCCACCGGGGGTTCGGCGCCACCTTCACCCCACCAGGGGCCATCGATGGCCCCCTCTAACTCTGAAAATATGGAGGTTAGCGCAAATTGTGCAAAATGCATTAGAGAGCTCGTGTGAATTCAGTACGAAATTACTCAGCATGCAACCGCTCAGGTAAATGGCTTGACCTCCAGAGGTCAAGTTAGGTCTTGATAGGCTATTTCCACTAAAATATGCAATGCTTAAGCAAACTGGGCAAAGATCTCATGTTGTTAAAGCTATTGAGATCTGGTAAAGTACATTTGATAGGAAAATGTCAGGCCTTTTTCTGCTATGAGGAATATTATGACCTCCCGCCAGTGGTTTGCCCTCCAGAGGTCTCCTCATGACCTAATATGACCTGAGGTCACGAAAGGTCAGAAAGTGAACTTGCTGTATATCAAATCAAAGCTAGTGCCAAGACATACCCGATTATGTTTAGTTCAGCGCTCTAGCTTGATTAGGTCAACATGTATCGTCAAAATACTGTTTGACCCCTGGTGACCTGTGATGACCTCAAATAGATCAAAGGGCAAGTAACGCCGCTGGCATCCGTGAAAGAGAGTCTAAGAACGCTTTTCTGGGCAATCTGAGAATTTTCAATCATTGTTGTGACTTTTAGATCGTAAGAAAGATTTTCTCCATGCTTTTTCAATGAGGGAGGTCACTTCATGACCTGACCTCAGGTCATAAATCGAAAAAAATCCTGGATATTATTTTTCTAGACCCTGGAGGGTTCATGAAGTATAGGAAGCTTAAATAGATTGGCTTAGAAATATAGCAATAGTAGAGCTCAAAACTTGAAGTGAGGTGACCTTGACTGACCTCACCTAGTGACTTGACCTTGAATGACCCGGGGTAAAACATTCCAGGGATGGTGGGGAAATGATGGGGTGAGAGATAGATCTCTCAACCGTGGTGCTGCGTCTCGTCTTTTTCTTTTATTCGGAAAAACTTAGGGGGCCATCGATGTACCCGGTGGGGCGAGGCTTAACACGCCTTTCCCACGCGAGTGGAGTCCAAGTGCTTGCTGTATTAATTCATCTTATTTTAGGTTTGCTAGTTCTAGATTTTACTGTTTCTGCAGTTAGCATGATTTTATCCGGAAACCGAGGAAATTCACTTCATTTAACCCGCGCCCCACCGGGGGTCCGGCGCCACCTTCGCCCCACCGGGGAGCCATCGATGGCCCCCCCTCTAACTCCGAAAATATGGGCGTTAGCGCAAATCTGCAAAGTGCAATAGAAAGCTCGCGTGAATTCAGTAAGAAATTACTTCGCATGTTTTAGTGCTCAGGTCAATGGTTTGACCTCCAGAGGTCAAATTAGGTCAAGATCGGCTATTTTCACTCAAATATGCAATGATTAAGCAAACTGGGCATAACTCTTATGTCATTAGAGCTATTGAGGCCTGGTAAAGTACATTTGATAGCAAATTTCCAGTACTTTTTCCGCTATGTGGAAGGTAAAGACTTCCCGCCAGTGGTTTGACCGCCAGAGGTCACCTCGTGACCTAATATGACCTGAGGTCACGAAAGGTCAAAAAGTGACCTTGCCGTATGTCAAATGAAAGCCAGTGACAAGACAAACACGATGGTGTTTGTTTCACTGCTCTAGCTCAATTAGGTCAAAAGTTATTGTCAAAATACTGTTTTTGACCTCTGGTGACCTTGGATGACCTTGGAAAGGTCAAAGGGCAAATATGACCCCTGGGATCCGTGAAAGGGTGCCCAAAAACGTTGTTCTGAGCATTCTGAGTATTTGCAATCATTTTGTGGCTTTTATATCATGAAATAGCTTTTCCCCATGCTTTTCCAATGGGAGAGGTCGCCTCGTGACCTGACCTCAGGGCACGAAATCGAAAAATCCCGGATATACACCTTGTAGACCCTGGAGGGGTCATGAAGTGTAGGAAGTTTCAAATCGATCGACTTTGAAATGTAGCTCTTACAGAGCTCTAAAGGTGAAGTGAGGTGACCTTGGTTGACCTCGTCTGGTGACCTGACCTTGGGTGACCCGGGGTAAAAATTTCAGGGATGATGGGAAAATGATGCAGTGAGAGGTAGAGCCCTCAACCGCGGTGCTGCGCCTCGTCGTTTTTCTGCTATCCCGGAAAAACCTTAGGGGGCCATCGATGGCCCCCCGGTGGGGCGAGGGTTAACACGCACATTGACGGGGCGGGTACCCGCCCCCTCGGGTTTTTCGGAGATAGCAGAAAAACGGCGGCGCGTAGCGCCTCTGTACTTGGTATACCTTTCTCCTCATTGTTTTTACAACTTTCGTCAAAATCTTAAGGTTAGGTCATCTCAGGTCAGGTTACTAGTACAGGTCAAGTGACCTGACCTAAAAAAGGTTAAGATAGCATAAGTAAAAACAGGGTAAACTTATCCTTTTGAAACTCACATCACACAATGGCCCTACCAAGTTCTCAAAAATTTGTTCTGGTATTTTTGATATCGATGACGTAAGGTCAGGTACGAGCCATGACCTCTCCCTTGGAAATACATGGAAAATGGTTTTAACTAAATAACTCAGTAATGAATAGAGATAGAGCG
Source organism: Lepas anatifera (assembly GCA_034440635.1). NCBI lineage: Eukaryota > Metazoa > Arthropoda > Thecostraca > Lepadidae > Lepas > Lepas anatifera. The sequence continues at coordinate 288,430 of JAOTON010000595.1, read as the reverse complement.
TTTATTTTAACTGCATTATATTTGCCTTTTCATTGCGGTTCTAATGATATGCATTTTGACCAATTTGACCTTGACCTGACCTTAGGTCAAGTCAAATCGTTGATTTGACCTAGCAAGATCATATTATATATATATATATATATATATATATATATATATATATATATCATTCTATTGGGCTTGCTGCGAAGATTCATACAGTTTAAATCGTTTTGCTCTATCTTTACTTGTTCAGATGTAATGGCCAAACAACTTCATTTACATGTTATCCCTATGACGGCATGTTTTGGCCTTTAGTGACCTTAAAGGTGACCTGAAAAAAATGTTTTAAATATTTTCGATGGAGAAGTGAATGGCCTATCCAACGCCCTTTACTGCTGTTCGCTACCTAGCGCGGTTCTCGAGATCTTAGAGGAGGCGAGTACCCGCCCCCGTAAATGCGAAGTTGGCTCAGACCCCTGTCAATGCCCGTGTTAAAGCAGCACTCGATAGATATCGGCTCCGTGCTTTTGTGTTCGGTACATTTCCATCCCATAATTTGTGATCAAACAATATGTTCGTTAGCGTTAATCGACACTGTTCTCACCATCGATTAGATACAATTTTATTTCATCTTTATTGTCATGAATTTGCTTTCGGAGATATTAAATCGAAGATTATTCCATATTACGGCCAGGAATTAGATGAACTTGTAAAGTCAGCAACACCATATGTTACATGAAGGTATTGAGTGCCAGCTCCCATATGAAAAAATATACTGTCGTTGGTTTTCTGCTAACAATGAGAAGATACTTAGGCAGTGAAAATAATCCGTGCAATGGACAGCTAGAAATATTTCATTTAGCCTAACTACCACGGTCACGTCAGCATCTGATATCTGACACTTTGGCACTTACCAGTGTTTGATTTCCTTTCTTGTGACTGCAGCATGGAAAAGAGAAAACAAGTAAGATACCTCAACCCTCAGGCCAGACTTTTGTAATTCTTATGAATGAACAGTGGGATGCCCATGACATTCACAGACATTATATCATACTTGTTTTGTCTGCAATGTTCTGAATTTATTGAAAATTGCCCTAACGGCTTATAAGACATCGCTATTTTTACTTGCACTGATGTATGTTTTCTTGACTCCCTACGTTTTGATTCAAGGTGGGCTAAAAATGGAGGTGTGAGTGTACCTGGTATTATGCAAGGTTTCATAAGCAGAGTGAGCAGTCATGCAGGAAATATCGCCATGACCACCTTTACTCTCGCCTCTATGGCTGGTTAGGTGTACTCCCTGGCGTGTGAGTGTGACGAGGTGTGAAATTGTAAATCAGCTAAGGCGATGGGGTAAAACAAGAAGTTCGAAAATGCGATGATTGTGCCGGCTGCAAACATCACCCAGACGCGACTGCGTCAAAAGTTAATGTAGTGCGGCACAGTCCAGCTACTAATTCAAGTCTTGCGGTACAGTCTATAACTCAGTGATTTTTGGCCAGTACTGTGCCATACTACATGCAGCGGGGGTAAGAAAGGCATGTAGTGCGGTGCAGTCCAGCCACTGATTGGTGCCTTGCGGTACAGGCTATTACTCAGTGATTTTCTCACCAGTGCATTGCTGTCCCATTCTACATGAGGCGTGGGTTAACCCTCGCCCCACCGGGGGCCATCGATGGCCCCCCTAAGGCTTTTCCGGGATAGCAGAAAAACGACGAGGCGCAGCACCGCGGTTGAGGGCTCTACCTCTCACTGCATCATTTTCCCATCATCCCTGAAATTTTTTACCCCGGGTCACCCAAGGTCAGGTCACCAGACGAGGTCAACCAAGGTCACCTCACTTCACCTTTAGAGCTCTGTAAGAGCTACATTTCAAAGTCGATCGATTTGAAACTTCCTACACTTCATGACCCCTCCAGGGTCTACAAGGTGTATATCCGGGATTTTTCGATTTCGTGCCCTGAGGTCAGGTCACGAGGTGACCTCTCCCATTGGAAAAGCATGGGGAAAAGCTATTTCATGATATAAAAGCCACAAAAATGATTGCAAATACTCAGACTGCTCAGAACAACGTTTTTGGACACCCTTTCACGGATCCCAGGGGTCATATTTGCCCTTTGACTTTTCCAAGGTCATCCAAGGTCACCAGAGGTCAAAAACAGTATTTTGACAATAACTTTTGACCTAGTTGAGCTAGAGCGGTGAAACAAACACCATCGTGTTTGTCTTGTCACTGGCTTTCATTTTATATACGGCAAGGTCACTTTTTGACCTTTCGTGACCTCAGGTCATATTAGGTCACGAGGTGACCTCTGGCGGTCAAACCACTGGCGGGAGGTCTTTACTTTCCACATAGCGGAAGAAGTACTGGCAATTTGCTATCAAATGTACTTTACCAGGCCTCAATAGCTCTAATGACATAAGAGTTATGCCCAGTTTGCTTAATCATTGCATATTTGAGTGAAAATAGCCGATCTTGACTTAATTTGACCTCTGGAGGTCAAACCATTGATCTGAGCACTAAAACATGCAAAGTAATTTCTTACTGAATTCACGCGAGCTTTCTATTGCACTTTGCAGATTTGCGCTAACGCCCATATTTTCGGAGTTAGAGGGGGGCCATCGATGGCCCCCCGGTGGGGCGAAGGTGGCGCTGGACCCCCGGTGGGGCGCGGGTTAAGAAGCATATGTGGTGCGGTGCAGTCTGGCTACTGATTGGAGCATTGCGGTACAGGCTATTACTCAGTGATTCGACCGGGTGGTGCAGCATGAAAGAAAAGACGAGCTGTGGGCCGTGTCGCGAGGTTCAACATAAGAAACCCCCTGCAAACATGTGGAGACCGGTGCAGGGCGGCATCTATCTTCCACGCGAAGAACTGTCTAATTTTAAAATTTGATTAATCTTCTTGAAAATGACAGGATCCTGTTCACTGCTTTGGCTGGTTGTCCCACAAATGTGGCTTTCTTCGCACATCATTGCATACGCAAAGGTGGATCTAGACAAAACATTGGGATAGGGAGGGTAATGCGGAAAAAGTCGTCAGAAATGAAGTGTTTTAGAAAAAATCGGCCAGAATCAGCTAAAAGTGGAAAAAAGTTTGGAGCCTTGGGGAGGGTGGCCTGATTAGCCCCCCTGGATCCAACCCTGAGTTTATTTTGCAATAGACTTCTACTTCAGGAGAATTATGTAGAGCAGGTAGGTACAGAGAGGGTTGTTGCAATTCATTCAAAGCTTACCTGGTAAACATAGCTGGATATCTCTTCTCGATCCAGGGGGTTCCGAATGGATTAATTGTACAATATCTATGGGATGACCTGACCATTAGCCCACATTTTGTAAATACTACAGTGAAAAGGAGTCCTCAAGTGCTCCCATCTATTTTTTCAGGGCTGCCAAATTACTGTTTCTAGCCAGAAACCCCTTCTTACCTACGTTTGAGAGAAATTAAAGCGTCTATCGGCGAAATAATATTTGAACATCAGTCTACAACCCTTTACTTTAAGGCCTTCAAGGCCGGAGCTACGAGTCAATGCATCGTATATTTTGGGATCACCTCTATCGCGCGGTTGCACAAATTTATCTGCACTGTAGACCAAGTGATGTCGTCATCACTCCGTCAAGAGTCGGGGTGCAAGGTCAAACCCTTATTTCCACCCAACGGCTACAGCAATGGTGGTCGTTGTCTTCACTGTAAGGGAATATATAATATTGTGACGTCTCAGGCTAATGACCTTGAATTATCCTGACGCTGAAGTTTCAGAGAAAAGTACTCTTCTCCCATGACCATAGACTGCTTTCGATGCATTTCAGGCCCTTGTTTGGACATGCACGGCTTTTCTTAGCAGTTTCCCCACCACATCTCAGATTTGACATTGATGACCTCGTCTGGCCTTGAAGATATTGATATACGTCAATGAAAATCGGCTAGATGACTGAAGCCCCGACAAAAAATAGCATCTAACCGATGTTTTTTAACCTACTCGGTTGTTAAATCTTAGAGGTAGGGTCACAGGGATACTGTAAAACCCCCTCCACAGCACGTTTATGCCAGACACGTCTCCACTGCGCGGATTCAACATTCATCCATACTCGAAGGTAGAGGTGCTCCCAGCCTTCTTGTTGCCCCATCTCCCACCTTAACACCCGCACTGGAGAGGAGTCTGGCAGTAACGCCACCGTTAGGTATCGGAAGCCAAAACTCGTAGAAAACGCCGGTTCGGGGTTAGGTGGCAGCTGTAGTCATCCACAAATAGACAATTTTCATCGACCTAAGCTAATATTTTCAAGGTCAAATGAGTTCATAAATGTCAAATATTGGCCATGCTTGCAACCTATTAGGAAATACCGTAATAATGCAAGAAAACGTCGGGAATATGCGAAAGCAGATAACGGTCATAAATAAGGCCAGAGGTGCAGAAACTTGCCAACTCGGCTACCGGAGTTTGTGACACATTTACGAAAATTGAGGTGCATAATTGTGACAAAATAGCGATCCTGACTGTATGGCTCAAGATCAAACCCCATATTTTTGAAATAGAGAATGGGGCGTGTAGGGTATATTTTAACTTAGCAGCTCTGTTCTTCAATTGCACAGCGTACCATTAGTAATACAATATTGGTACTGTGTTCAGTTTCTACTAAAACGAGGGACCCCGCTGCAGAAAACCCGCAAACCGCTGTCACAGTTGCCAGATTTTAACATGCAGCCCAATGGGGCTGATTGTTAGTAGTTTGCAGAAAGTTGTCGCCTAGATACCGGAAATGTGACAGTCAATTTTTTCGAGAAATACACGATTGTGGGCATATTTAAGGCATTAACGATAACGCAGATACTTTATCAAGTACTGCTCTGTCCATTTTTTCAGGTTAAATCATATTTTCAGTTTGAGTGTCTTCGATTTATTGGCCCCTATTTCTTCGAATTTAGTATTAAGTACGCCTAAAAGCTAATAATAAAAGTACTAAGTGAGTGAGAAAATAAACATAGCTGGGCAGCAATTCTACTTAAACTGCGCAACAGCGACAAGACAAGTTAGAAATGTTTATGTGATGTAGAGCCTGCCAAAAATTTAAACAGGCGGGAAGCCACTTATTTTGAGGGGATATTCATTAGGTATATTTAAGATAAGTGCAGGCTAAAACTAGCTAGAACAAATATTGCTGCCCATGGCTAATCTAAGATGAATGTAGGCTATTGTAAGACTGATGCACTTTCCCATAGCAAGCTTGGTTTTTCATTCCTTAGCCTGCTTGTGCCTTAGTTTATTTGTGCCCTAGATTGGTTAGATAGATTTGGAGCTGGAGGAAGTTGGGAGAGTTGGCGCCAGCAACAGGCTGGCAACAACAGTGATTCAGGTGAGTTTTCATGATCAAATTATCATATCAATATTGTACAGATAGCAAATGTGTGCTAATGCAGTCCTCCACAAAGTGTTAACACCCACACTGGAGAGGGGCCTGGAACTAACGTGCACTGGAGGGGGCCGAGTAGACCCCCTTCTTATCTCAGAAAATCACAGCAAATCTCAGAAACAAATAGACTTTGAAAAACGCTGGTTGGGGGTGTGTTGCTTACTACCAGTGGTGGTAAGCAACGCACAGGACCTGAACTGCATGGAGTTAAAGCAGGATTTTGACTACACTGGATCTTTCTTTGGTATGTGAATTCCAATACCTCTGTACCTATTAGGGCAATAGACATAATTTTACATCTATGCAGGCTAGTTGCCTCAGAGTTTTTACTGCAAAAAGGAATGACCAGGCAGGTAATGATTGTGAGTGGGATGCAAATTTTAAGCATTTGATGTGTTTATAAAAATGCTACCTAAGGTCCACTTTACCAACACATTTTAGGTAGATTCAAATACTATGTTGACATTGACATTTTTTTCCCTTGTGTTGATATGTGAGATAGAAGTTTAGTGGGGGGGAAGCTGCGGTTAGGGTTCCCAATTGTGTGTACATGTATGCTCTCATTAATAGGTATGTTCCCAATAATGACTATTTTCATGATAATTGCTACATGTAATCATGTGGAAAAGTACCATAATTGGAAACACTCCTTTCAAAAATGGAAACTTCTTCAAAAAGGAAATGCATGTCATTGGGGGAAACTGCAGTTAGAGTTGCTAATAATAGTTATGACCCCAATACTGGAAAAAATGACCCATAATTGGAAATTTTCCTTCCAAAAACAAAAACATGATCTATAAATGAAAACTTACTACTTTCATGCTGTAATGGTTTGGTGCTAGAACCTTGTCTGCTGCAAAAAGTAAGGGACAGGTAGAGGACATTCAGCATATTGGAAATAGTATTCAAGTATACAATTATTATTTCCAGCTCTGTGTGACAGAGGAGGCACATGTCGCATTGAGTTTGTGACAGCCAGCATACTTTCTGCACCTCTGAATAAGGCCACCAGCAATCTTTCTGCAAATTTTGGGTTCGAGGCTATTCAAGGCTATAGACCTAAGACGTCATAATATGGCATACAACCTATAATGTACATTATAACTAGCACTATAGCAGCTTTTTGGCGGGAAATAAGGATTTAATTTTACCAATGACCTTTGACCTTGACCTTTGACCTTGGCCTTGATATCGAGTTACCTTAACTATGACGGCAAATCATGATATACGTCAGGCTGGGTAACGCCATTTGACCGGAGGCAGTGGGGACAATGACCTTGAAAATGTTGATGTGACCTTGACCTCTGACCTTTGACCTTGACCTCTGACCTTCATGTGAGGTAAAACTAACGTATCATCCTGCTTATATGACGTTATGATGGAGAACGCAGTAGTGGAGTGGTCAGCGCAGCTGGCTTCCACGGAGCCGACCCGGATTCAAGGCCCGGCGGCTTCCCTGAACAAGGAGCAAGCTGGCTCTCGAGAAACCCTTCCAACAGCGAAAGAGGTGGCGACGCTATATTACCCTAGCAGTTGGTGCGTCGGTAAGCCAAAAAATTACTAATGACTTTATGCCGTGACAACTCGGTCTCCAATGCAACCGAACTGGTCCGACAGTACGGTTGTGGCGATCACAAAATGTAAGTCTGACTTTGAAAGCCTGTCAGTCAAAAAATTACCGACCGATTTCCAAAACTTTTGCACTTATTTCCGCGCCGGTAAATTTTGGTCACTAAGCCCGAATATCATTTTGCGGCAACCAGCAGTTCTCCGGCCATCTTGGAAGAATAGTTGGGCGGCCTCCGAGGCCCCCTCAAGTGCACGTGTTAACACCCGCCGGTACAGGAGTCGGTGCCACTTTCGCCGGTAAGAGGGTACAAGCAGCTTTGGGGCTTTACGATACACAGACTGCTGTGGTCATATGGAGATGCCAATTCTCACTCAGTTGGGAGGGTATTATGGGGAACGTAAATATCTGTGCGCCTGGGGATTTTGACACGCGCACTGGAAGGGGGTCTCGGAGGCTCCCCCGCCCCACCAGTTTTTCCAAAGTGGCAGGAGAACTGCTGGCAGGCGAAAAAGAATACTCGGTCACATTTTAGGTAATTTAACAGCGCCTTCGATTAGTAAAATAATTGTGAAAATCGGTCGAAATAACTATAGATTTTGAAAATCAGAGCTACATTTTGATATCGCCACAATTGCGTGGTCGGACCAGTTCGGTTGCATTGGAGACCAAGTTGTGGCGTCATAGCGCCATATAAGCGAGATGATGTGTCAGGGTAGCCTCACATGAAGGTCAAAGGGAAGGCCAAAGTTTAGAGGTCAAGGTCCCATGCACGGCCAATATTTTAATTTTATGACCTAGTTTCACCGTGAAAATACTGACCGAGGACAATGAGATTTGGCTATGATGTCATTCTGCGGTGATGACAACGATGACCCATCCCCAACCGGCGTTTTTCTATGCATTTTAATTTCCGAGATCTCAGGGGGGGATGAGGTGGCTTAGTGGATAGCACCCTTGTCTTCTAAGCCATCGGTCCCGGGTTCAAGTCCCGGCGGAGCCTCTGAATAAGTCGATCTGATCCCCAAAATCCCTTCCAACAGGGTGAGAGTTGGCGACGCCGTATGACCCTGGCAGTTGGTGCGTCGTTAAGCCCTAACAATCCGAGATCTCAGGAGGCCACCAGATCCCTCTCTAGAGCGCGTTAGTGCCAGACCCTTCTCCAGTGCGCGTCAGTGTCAGACCCCTCTTCAGTACGCATTAGTGTCAGACCCCTCTCCAGTGTGCGTTAGTGCCAGACCCCTCACCAGTATGCATTGGTGCCAAACCCTTCTACAGTGTGGGTGTTTACCCTGGTCAGCAGCGTGAAATTCGTATGCTTTTCCCCACGCTACAGCTCCAAAAAAAACCACCATGCGAAGATGCCCTTGCGCCCGCCCCCCTAAAAACTTAGCAACCATATTGGGTAGAGAACAGTGAAAGATTGCGTTATGTATTTCATCCTGATTTCTGCCACAAATCTCATTTTATCTCATTTCATTTCATCTATTTATATTATTTTCCACGGAGCGAGTCCATTTAAAGACAAAGTCAAATCAATTCTCAGCCGGGAAGCACCAACAACACATTGTCATTATATAAAACATAATGTCATATACCATATATGAACACTTAGATACAATGGTATGTTTAGTCATAAGATCCCATAACTTCCAGTCTAAGTCACATAGCCGAACACTTTGTTTCTAAATGCACACAGCGTCAATAGCTGTGTATGCATATTGACATATAATTACACATATTTTCGAAAATCACGGGGGTGCCAAAACTTAGAACAATGTCAGTAACCGGCACATAAAAAGAAATAGCATGATACAATCTCTATTTTGGGCCTCACACAGATATTTTTAGCTTGAAAAACCAATCAGTTCTGAAAACGAAAACCTTAACATTCTAAGAATAACTTAACCGTTCGTGGGGGAGCCTGAGAACCCCACACCGAGATGTAGATACATACTCCGGATGCAATTAACGAATGGTGACATGGCTGAGCCGGCCCCAGGCCGTCGGCAGCAGAGGCCTACATTATTGGTTTAGTGCGCTTAGTACGTGGTCCTAATGTTAAGCGGTGACAGCTCGGGCGGTAAATTAAGCGCACGGGCAATGAAGCTGCTGGCTCCGCAACGCTGCGTTGTATCTCATCAGTTTGTCTTAATGAGCTGACATAGTTCAATGCGCAGGCAATGCTTATGTTCCCGCACGAGATGCAATAATACTCAGGGCAAGTCTGCTCGACTTAACATTCAGCCAGCGAGACTTTCGGACAACACTGAATCATATCGGTAGAAGTATATCAGAGTGCAAATATGTCTTCTTCGAACGCTTTCCAATATCCAATAACATTTTTTACAATATCCAACAGTGCTATGTCAGCGATCGATGTTATCTGACAATCTATATAATATCGATAAGCTTAGACAGAAATAAAAAGAGAAGCTTAGATAATGTTTCGGAAATACTAAACTGCCTGGTACTCTTTAGGGTGTCTATATGTTAATAATAACGCAGTGAATGACAACATCCTAAATATGAATATCTGATAATGAGACCCTTTATCATTACTATAGTCCCTTATGCTAGACCATTTCTACCTGAAGAATAATGGCGACTAGGAAAAATTGGGCCAGGCTCTTTTTATCCAGTATGGACGTGTCGATCCCGATTTTTACTAAAACTAATGAAATACTGGGACAAGTTAAGTGGTTTAGAGGTCTAGGATTGTATATATTTTCGAAGAGCTGCCGTCTTAGTTATAGAGCATCAATTCGCACTGAAAATAACTGACCAGCACCATGGTAGCAACAATTTTGTGCCTTCATTTCTTAGCTTGGTGTGACACGGAATTTCTGATCATTCCCAGAGTGAACGTAAGGGTGCTGTTGTTCTTGGGACTTCAGAGGGGCGGTGCCGAATTATACTATTAGTTAAGCATTGAAATCTTGAAAAACAATATATTTTAGATCAAACACGTGTCACTTCTTTATGTAAGTGCTGGTTCCTGGCGGCAAACAAATCAGCAGGTTTTTCATTTAATCTAATATATGCGTATTAGAATGTCTATTGGTGGAAAAGTGATCAAAAACGGTAAACAATTATAGAAAACAGCTCTGAAACTTAGAGGTATGTCTTGAAAGCCGTTCAGCTGGTCCGCCACACCAGATCGCCTGAATTGTGGAGTTTATGTTATGGCGTTGTGTCATTATATAAGCGATATGATATAGCAAGGACACCTTACATGCAGATTAAGATCAAAAGGCTGATATAATTGTAACCGGTGTTTTCGACGATATTATGCCATCCAATAGGCCGTAAATTATGTTATGACCTTATATTAAGAGATATTAATCTTAGGACGGCAACGCCGGTCAATTGAACGGTGACGTTTGGAAAAATATGAGCTATACAAAGATAGGAAAATATATGAAGCAATATTCATTAGATTCCCGTAGCTTGTCACCTTATTTTTGGTAATATCCAATGTTTCTGTCTCTCTTTATCTTTGAAAGAGAACAAGTTAGACATACCTAGAAAAGCCATACCGATAAATTGGCTGGTAACCTGTTTTACGTGAATCACCTGTCTAAGACCCATTGCTGATTGTAATCTTCATCATTATCTGCGATTCAAAGAAGAGTTTTCTCAATTTGACCACAGTTTGGCTGTTTTGCCGCTGTTCTTTGTATTTGTAGTCCAATTTGGAACATATTGGTGTCACATTACGCATAACATATCTTGTTATTAAAAATAATCCCCCCGACGGAAAATAAAACACCCTGAGATAGCTGAACCTTTCGGTAGCTGTCTAAAAAATAGCAATCGCCTTTACAGCATTTGCTTACATATACGGCGCTAAGACATATCCAAATCGGGATAGATGAACACCTGCGCTTCATGTCATGATGTACAGATTGTCTCAAAAGATCGGTTGTTCCCAAACTTAGAACAATGCTGACGATGTTTTCCCAGACTTAGAACTGGAAAGATGTTGAGCACATGACCAACTAGATCAGTTCCCCATAAATATAAGAAAAATTCAGTAAGCGCCTCGGGCTCTGTGTGAAGTCATAGCAGTGGCCATCTTCCAGTCTTGCATGAATCATAAATGTGGATGTCTGGAAAAGGGGTTCCCCGCTGAAATCGATCCGTATCTGGGCCATGGAAATGTTTCTGGTCGGCATGACAAATTCTAAAGGGGTAAGGAAAAATGGGCCCTGTCCAGTCGAAACATAACAATTTTTCGGGGATTATTTTTCTGATCAGAAAGCTTCTTCAGTCAGCTCATGTGCGTCAGTTGAATGACCAAGAACGTATATACGTGCAAAGGCAGCCGGATAACGAGGCCAGGTTGCGGAAAATAGCTGAAATAAAAAACATGGAGGAGAGAACAAAATGTCGAAATTCCCCATTCAAAAATTCGGGAATGCACTTTTGGCTTCAAGCCCATCCATAAAGGCACTTAATCAAACTCTCAGACAAAATAACGCAACATTTGGTTTTGTTGTTTGCTCAAAACTGTACAGAAGTGGGTGGGGACGGGTTTTGTAAATATTTTATGTAGTGACCTGTCTGCCATCGACATCTTGCGCTGCTTAAATCCGTAAAATGATGAAATTGTATTTTCAACCCCCCAAACATTATTTGAAATACCAATGTAAGAAAAATGCTTTACAACAGCCAGGTAATCACCAGCACACTGATCTTGACAGACACTCACTCAGGCCGGGGCCGTCGGCTGAGATGCCGGGTGACACACGTAAGATGATTTTTGATCGATGTCAATGTTTTAGGCTTGCACTGGGCAGACTTGATAATGACTCAAATTTTCTTGGGTCTACTCAACTCTGACTCACAGCTAAGAAGCTGGCTCTGTGTCTGACTCAACTCACTGTGTTGAAAATCGTGAATCAACTTGATTCAGTCCAAATTCAGAAGTGAGTCGACTCAACACTGACTCAAATAAACATTTAGTCTGAGTTGAACCTGACTCAGAATGGTGTCAAAGTATGCACACACAAAATACACATTTCCTGCAATAATGAGCAAATTGCAACGCATTTATTCATGTCATTAACTATTTGCTGATTGCAAATTTCCTTCAATAGCATGCAAATATCACTGTCTTAATTCAAGACATAAAGCATTTACCTCTTAGGAATTAAAATGCTAAGTGCTGACAGGCGAGTGAGATCAAAGCTTTGAAGTTTTTTTCATTTTGAGTGCATATCCTTCATTAGCAAAGTCATAACTAAGGCAATAAGCGAGGTTTCGAAGGAAAATAACAGAAGTCAATATCATGATATATGAAGTTTTGAGTGGCAATTCCTGTCCCAAGGGGATGAGGTGGCTTAGTGGATAGCACCCTTGTCTTCTAAGCCACCGGTCCCGGGTTCAAGTCCCGGCGGAGCCTCTGAAGAAGTCGATCTGATCCCCAAAATCCCTTCCAGCAGGGTGAGAGTTGGCGGCGCCGTATGACCCTGGCAGTTGGTGCGTCGTTAAGCCCAAAAAATTATTATTATTCCTGTCCCAATACACTTTGAACCTCCCTCTGACAATTTAAGCTTAATATACTACATTAGACATTGAAAGACAGACACAATGTATGTATGTACCTCAAAAACAAAACAAACAATGAACAACTGCCTCTTCCCGAAAAATATGTAGAAAACAGATGGAACATTTTAGACATCATGAATCTAACTTTGAATGAGAAATTGATGCCCGTGCATAGAAAATTAAATAGTTATGCATTTGAAAATAACCTATGCAAAATATCATTTCACCTTTAGGTCTTTGTAATATAGTCCTGCACTCAGGCTACGAAAGTCTAAATCACTGATATTTTTGTTGCGCTCCACGATGGTTTGGTGACGCGTAGCGCGCAGCAGTGAGTGAAAAACAAATAATAATCATCTTAATACTTTTGGAGAGGGGTAATCTGTGCGAGTTTATGTATATTTTGTGAGAGTTTCACAGTTTGAAATTATTTAGGTGATGCCAGAGATAGGACTGTGTCTTATTTTCCGTGTGCAGGCAGTATCAACACCTACCAGGGGGTGTACTCAAATCATGACAGATATTGCATTGAAATAAGCAATGAAACTTTTTGCTTTGCTCTATTTTGACCCATTTCAGAGCATTTTTACAAAGTAAGATTTCTTTGTACCCTGTACCTGGCGCTTATATAACCATAAGCCGCCCCGGTAGCTCAGTTGGTAGAGCGTTAGGCTCCGGTCCGCTGCTCAGGAACATGCAGTGGCAGTGCATGTCCAGGCTTGGGATCGGCTCCCCTAAGACGCTCCGGCGCTCAATAGTTTACCCGACGTAGGTCGGCTGGTAACTGACTTGTGAGAGGGTGACCTGAGTGGGGCGGCCGTCCCTGTGCTTTGTGGGACGTTAAACTGTGGCTTCTTAATAAACCCCTCATTGTGGGAGTTGCTTGTTCTTGTGGTTGGGGTTGGGGTCTCCGTGACAAGTCCCTTGATGGCTTTAGTGAGACTCCGACTCTACCAGCCGTACTAGGAGCAACTTGGACAAAATTTGTAAAAAAGCAAAACAGATAAATATATTTGTTCTAGTACATTCAGTTAAACGAAAAAGAGAGTAGAAAACAAAGATGATGTTTTTTAAGAGTGAATTATTGCATGAACATGAGCTTCAGTATGGTGTGCACCCTCAAAGTTGACAGAGACTGAATTTGGGCCAAATCCCAAAATTCTATGTTTGATTTTACATGCTATTGCTGAGATTATATGGAAAATAACGAATCATTCAGTGTGCTTTTGAAACTTTATATTTTACATTGCTGATGGCTGTCAACAACTGATCAAGGCATGGGTCTAGTGTATTTTGGAAGTGGAAAGCTTGCCTGAGCACGTCAAATATACCAAATTTTCCTATACTTCAAGCTGTAAAACGCCCCCTGCATCGCGACGCTGACGTCACAGTCGCGTGCCGCCAGGCAACTTGAACGGGGCTGGCTGGCGGACCAGAATGGCGGCAAACTCTTACCCGACCGACTTCTGCGCGCTTGCTATAGCCGTTGAAGATGGCATAGGACTGACTAGATATCGCTTGATTTGATCTTCATTTTTCAGGGCCAAGACTTGGTAAAACTGCTTATATGATTTAAACTTATCAGAGTACCTACTCCTTCACTTCTAGTGCGTGAAATAATATATTATTCCATGGTACAGTGGTGGGTACAATTACCGGCAAGACATTTTCCTTGCATCACGTACCCCTTACCAAGACTACCAAGTCAGCCAGGAAACTATGACGTCTTTGATTATTTAGGAGGCGTATTTGCTTATCAATTGGAGTTAACAATTATCAAACCTGTTTTTTAGATATTCAATGATTGAATAAGAGGAAAGCAAACCCAAGCGGAAAGACCCAGGATGTGGCCGTCGGCTGCGAGGCTGGGTGACGCGCGTCAGCGAAGAATTGATTGATGTCAATTTCCTAAGTTAGCACTGATTTCCTAGTCTGTTTTCACTTGACCAAATGTAAAATTATGACCACGTTTGACCTCACAGGCAAGGTCAATGTACTCTGCTGCCAATGTACACTGCCTTTATCTACTCTCGATACAGGCAGGGAGGAGGCTGGATTCCTGGCTGTATAGTACCGGCGCTGGAATACTGGCCCTGTACAAACCCTATGGTAGGCACAAAATCCAACAGGGTCTTGACTCCACCGACCCCCGGGATCTCCACCATGCAACAGATGTTGACCTGTGTCTGTGACAAGTGGTGTTATGATTTACATGGTGTTATGATGTCACCACTCGTTCTTAAGTGCAGGCAAAGTGGTGTGACCGGGTGATTGTGCCGATTTCAAGGCATACGTTTGATTTTGAAAGCCTATGAGTAATCAAATTGTCAACCAATTTTATTTTTTACCAATCGATGCACCGTTAAATGGTCTCAAATGTGACCAAGTATCACTTTTTTCGGCAGTGAGTGGTTCTTCGGCTACCTTGGAAAAATAGACGAGGGGCCTCCGAGGCTCCCTCTAGCGTGCGTGCTAAGGTTTTTCGTACAGCATCTGACGAATAAAAACTTCACAAAAACTATTCACACATTTGGAGTTCTTTAAGCAAGCCGTGTCAAATTATATACAAAGTAACTTTGCTGGGCCAAATTTTTAATTTGACATTACCTACGGTCAGGTCAAGATCAAATTTGGTCGAAATGCAATCGTTAGAACTTCAGAGATAAATCAGGCTTGATGGTCTTAAAATGAACAATGTACCTCCATTACAACTGATGTTATTGAGCTTAACACGCGCAGTGACGGGGGTGGGTACCCCCTTCGGGTTTTTCAGAGATAGCAAAAAAAACGGCGGCGATTAGCGCCGCCGTACTTGGCATGCCTTTTCTCTCATCATTTTTACCACATTTGTCAAAATTTTAAGATTAGGTCATCTAAGGTCAGGTCACCAGTACAGGTCAAGTGACCTGACCTCAAACCAAGTTTAAGATAGCATAACTCGGAACAAGGTGAACTTATCTGATTGAAACTTATATCACATAATGCGCCCACCGAGTTCTCTAAAATTTGACCCACGTCAATGCGAGTGTTAAACCATTTTTACAATGCATCTTCAATGGTGAGGTCATGGTTCGTACCTGACCTTAGGCGATGGATATAATAATCCCCAAAAAGCATGTGGTGGGACCCAGTGGGCCCATTTTGTAATATAAATTTGAGATCGATTGATAAACCCTTTTAGAGGTAAGGTCACTTGACCAGCCCTGGGGATCTGACCTGGAATGACCTGGACTCAAAATTTGGACACAATCTGCAAAACAGTAAAAGTATAAAAAGAGTATATAAAGTACGATGATGCTGCATGTCACCATTTTAACCTATCCGCGAAAAACCCGAGGGAGGCGGGTACCAGCCCTCTATCGATGCACGTATTAATAACAGTTTCAATCATTTGTAAACAACGCCGATATAAAAGTCCGCATTTTAAGATGACCATTTAATTTCACTTGTTTATATATTTATTAGCTTTTAATTATACACTTATTTCTAGCATTTACTTTCACTTTCACTGATAAGTCTTTCCGCAACTTAGCGTTCACAGTGGTAGACCCAGGACTCCATTGGAGGGGAGGGGGGCTGGGGGGCTCGGCCTCCCCCATTACTGCCTCTGATCAGTCTCCAGCTGTGCATTTATTATAGGCACTCTGAAACTTCGAGGGGCTCGAGCCCCCTGCCCCCCGCCCCCCTCCCCCTTGTATCCGCTAATGGTTGCTCTCGCATATTTGTCCTCTCTTTGTGCACAGATGAGATCATCATCCATAGGCGTAGTCACTGGTAAACAAAGTACAGGGCGAGAAGATCTTCAGCCTGTTGCTGACGATAAACTTTACACTCTAGAACCAAAACATTATGGGATTTGGGCTCATTGCTGCCTTCCACAATGGTTAGTTACACCAATTTCCGATATTGTTCTAATTTGGCTGAAATCATGCCATTTTTATGAGAACTGGGGCAATAACTGTAATAGGTTACAAACATCAACTCGGCAGGGAAGATCAGATTTTTGGATCAGAATTCACCCTTATTTATAATTTTATGTTTAAATAGATGACTGCATTCTAGACATTTGCTGAGGCTCAAGGATCCTGCAAAATGTATTGAAAAAAACTTTACAGACAAGACCAGGAAGAGAAAATCAGTACTTAACCCGCGCCCCACCGGGGGTCCGGCGCCACCTTCGCCCCACCGGGGGCCATCGATGGCCCCCCCTCTAACTCCGAAAATATGGGTGTTAGCGCAAATCTGCAAAGTGCAAAAGAAAGCTCGCGTGAATTCAGTAAGAAATTACTTCGCATGTTTTAGTGCTCAGGTCAATGGTTTGACCTCCAGAGGTCAAATTAGGTCAAGATCGGCTATTTTCACTCAAATATGCAATGATTAAGCAAACTGGGCATAACTCTTATGTCATTAGAGCTATTGAGGCCTGGTAAAGTACATTTGATAGCAAATTGCCAGTACTTTTTCCGCTATGTGGAACGTAAAGACCTCCCGCCAGTGGTTTGACCGCCAGAGGTCACCTCGTGACCTAATATGATCTGAGGTCACGAAAGGTCAAAAAGTGACCTTGCCGTATATCAAATGAAAGCCAGTGACAAGACAAATACGATGGTGTTTATTTCACCGCTCTAGCTCAATTAGGTCAAAAGTTATTGTCAAAATACTGTTTTTGACCTCTGGTGACCTTGGATAACCTTGGAAAAGTCAAAGGGCAAATATGACCCCTGGGATCCGTGAAAGGGTGTCCAAAAACGTTGTTCTGAGCAGTCTGAGTATTTGCAATCATTTTTGTGGCTTTTATATCATGAAATAGCTTTTCCCCATGCTTTTCCAATGGGAGAGGTCGCCTCGTGACCTGACCTCAGTGCACGAAATCGAAAAATCCCGGATATACACCTTGTAGACCCTGGAGGGGTCATGAAGTGTAGGAAGTTTCACATCGATCGACTTTGAAATGTAGCTCTTACAGAGCTCTAAATGTGAAGTGAGGTGACCTTGGTTGACCTCGTCTGGTGACCTGACCTTGGGTGACCCGGGGTAAAAAATTTCAGGGATGATGGGAAAATGATGCAGTGAGAGGTAGAGCCCTCAACCGCGGTGCTGCGCCTCGTCGTTTTTCTGCTATCCCGGAAAAACCTTAGGGGGGCCATCGATGGCCCCCCGGTGGGGCGAGGGTTAATAAATTAAACACAATTTGGATGTCAGCCATAAACTGAGCTTTGCCAGCAATGGCGACGGCATGGTCATAACTGGTCACAGGTTCAATGAGCAGTAAAGGTGGGAGTTTCGGGAAATTTTGCAGGCCCGGGCCCGGGCCCGGTCTGCTGCTGATTTTAGAAGCCCGTCACAAGCCCGGTTTGTGGAATAAATGGATTATCAAGCCCGGGAAGGCCCGGTATCATGGAAAAATCATAAACGACTATTTA
Source organism: Lepas anatifera (assembly GCA_034440635.1). Classification (NCBI taxonomy): domain Eukaryota; kingdom Metazoa; phylum Arthropoda; class Thecostraca; family Lepadidae; genus Lepas; species Lepas anatifera. Next base: position 270,492 of record JAOTON010000595.1, on the reverse strand, counting down.
CAGCATTTATTTACTTTAACACGCGCATTGACGGGGGGCGGGTACCCACCCCCTCGGGTTTTCGGAGACAGCAGAAAAACGGCGGCGCGTAGCGCCGCCGTACTTGGTATACCCTTTCCCTCATCATTTTTACAACTTCTGTGAAAATTTTAAGGTTAGGTCATCTCAGGTCAGGTCACCAGTACAGGTCAAGCGACCCGACCTCAAAAAAAGTTTAAGATAGCATAAGTCGGAGCAGGGTGAACTTATCCGATTGAAACTCATGTCACATAATGGCCCTACCGAGTTCTCTAACATATGTTCCGGTATTTTTGATATCGATGACCTAAGGTCAGGTACGAGGCATGACCTCTCCATTGGAAATACATAGGAAAATGGTTTTTACGGAATAACTCAGTAACGGATGGTGATAGAGCATTTATTTTAGCTGCATTAGACTCGCCTGGGCTTTGCAGTTCTAATGATATGCATTTTATATAAGTTGACCCTGACCTGACCTCAGGTCAGGTCAAATCCTTGATTTGACCTAGCAAGGTCAAATTATATATCATTCGATTCGGCTTGCTACGAGGATTCATATAGTTCAAGTTGTTTTGCACTATCTTTACTTGTTCAGATGTAATGCCCGAAAAACTGAATTTTACATGTTATCCCTATGACGGGCATGTTTTGACCTCTCGTGACCTTAAATGTGACCTGACAAAAAATGGTTCCAATATTTTCGATGGAGAAGTGGATGGGCAGCCCAACACCGTTTACCATTTTTCGCTACCTACCGTGGTTTTCGAGATCTTAGGGGGCGGGTACCCGCCCCCGTCAATGCGAAGGTGGCTCAGACCCCCGTCAATGCGCGTGTTAAAGCTATTTCAAATACATTTTTTAAGCCAATTTATCCAGGAAAAAGTTTTGATTTCACCCAAAACCATGTAAAAAAGGTGCATGCAGCATCAGAAGCCTGAGCTATCTTAATAATTCAGCAGAAAATGATACTGAAAAAACACAGTATGAACCATGGCTTGCTTATGATGCAGGCCTACTGCAGGTAATGACCAGCATCACCTTATAAAAACAATGAGCAATCTAGATAGAGGTATGCACATGGCAGCTATAAGAATCTGGATAAAATAAGCCCACTCACGACACACATTTCCTCCATCATTGCACTTTTATAAATCATTATATGCTGGCACGAGCCTCACAATTGAGTTCCAATAATGTTTATGAATAGAGGAGAGAGCAGTGATGAGTTTTCAGCTAAAAAAATTTCAGAATATCATGGCAGAATGGCTGTGAATGAACCAAAAATCCTTCACATTGTCCCTCAATTGATACATGTGAGCATTTCCTTTTAGTTTTGTGACTAAACAGCTTGGAAGATAGTCAAAAGATCGTTCTGCTTGGGTCAGCCCGATCTGCAAAGTAGGTAAGCCAACAGGCCAACAAGGCCCATCAGCCATATATAATTATTAAACCGCCAGCAATAAAGAACTATCTTGATAAAGAACCACTAGTTTTCCAAAGGTTCGCACCAAACATGGAATAAAAATATTGCACCAATCTCCACCAAAAAGTAAATCACACAAAAAACTAGTGTCCATCCACATCACCATCACCATGCGGGCTTGGTCACTATTTCTGGTTGTTTTGTTGTATTTTACGAGTTTGCGCTTAGATGTCTGAGGCGCCGTGCTTGTCTACATTAGAGCAATCATTTATGAAAATATTTTTCACAAGAATTTACCAGAATAGTAGGTTTATCTCAGTGAAACTATTTGAATACTCTTGAAAATATATTTAAAAAAATGCACGGACTTAAAAAATAAGCACAAAGTGCACACAAAACATTTTTACCCTGTTCTAGTGGATAAGTGCGCTGTATGCGGATTCTTATAAAAAATAATATGCTCTCGGCGAGCATTTCCAATCGAGTGAACATCTACTCGGTAAGTTACCCGCCCATGGTTTCGAATGTCCGCGATTACCAGATCTTACTGCGGCTAGATCCTCAATGACAGTGTATCTTACTCGAGGATTGCGAGTTTATGATATATACGCATCGCACGAGTAATTCACTCACGAGAGTCGAGTGCATCGCTCTCGCTACCTTGCGCTCCGAACCTAGTCTCGCGTGTCTTTCCGAACTCGCGGTGTTCAGGCCAGGAATCCGTAAACCCCGAGTACAGTACCCTTGGCAAATGGAGGCGCACCCAGTGCGTCAGCCATCTTTGATTCTAGCAACAGTTGACTGTGCGACGTTGACGTGCGAAGTGCCGTAACGTTTCGTTGCCGCGAAAGATTAGAAATGAGAGAGCAGAATGGTTTCTAGTCCTCTTCTGTGGCAAACTGTGTAAGCCCAACACAGCAACACATCAGGAGACAACTTATATGAGTAGGAGAGGTTCAGAACTAATTTGGAAAACTGCAGTTTTCACATGGGACGAAGGTAAGTGGATAACTCAACCGCCTTTAATGTGACGCCTTTGATCATACATCACTATATCACGTGAAAGATTACCATCAGCATGGGCGTCACTAGGCAATTTTTGCCGGGGAGAGGGGCGGATCCCTGACTGGGAATGACCGGGTGGGGGGAGGGGGGACTGAAGGCAAAGTTTGAATACATTATTTTGCTTTTGAAAATGCTGTCGATACACTTCACCCTCCGTTAGAATTGGAAGCAGTTGGGTAGGCCTGCAAAGATAATGATGATAAAATGCTGAACGCCTAAGCGAATCCCAGATTTTTGGGGGTAGGTCCTCCCTAATTTGCCAGCTGCAGGATCACGCTCCCCCCAATCCGCCCCTCCGCTTTCGGGATGATGACTTCCTGAAACTCTGAGGATGTGAGTTAGGTACACGCTACAAAATAGTTTATGACACGCTCTAATAGTAGAAAAAGGTCTGAGGGCTGCAGAGACGCACGGACGACGGATTTACTCGCTGGCATTACACGATAGGTGCGACTACGTACAGGGGGTTACTCGTGGTGCGCGGATCAAGAAACTCGGTGGCTGCGAGTTAGTTACACGACATGAACGAGTTTTTTTCACCCGCCGTCAGAGTGTTAAAAACGTCTGCGGGCCGAAAGCACGCGAATTACAGGTTTACTCGACGGCGTAGGGTAAGCAAGCTTTGTGTGTGTGTGATGCATTTCTTTTGTTCTTGAGAATATGCCACTTTTTGCGCAGTTGTTTCATATATGACGCTTTTCTGGCTTTGCAAAGCTTTACAAGCTGCTCTCAAGGCCGCGGAGTTTAGCGTACCTAAAGTTCATAATTTGGATATTCTATTTTGTGTTCTGTGTTTCTATGTTTCTGTACATTTTTAGTGTGGTGGTAGGGAAGTGTAACGTAAAGGTATCTTGGGAGGGAAGTGCTGTTATGTTCAAAGCTTATAATAGAAGTTGTATTTCATAGAGGCCAGGGAAGTATCTCCACAAGGAAAATGCAACTCATGATATCAAGTATATTCATGTTTTGGTGCAATTTCAAAGGTTCCTTCTGAGGCTGACTGCTCTCCCCAGTATCTCCTCACAGCTGACTAATTTATGTTTTGAAGTACTTCGATCAAAAACTTGTTTTCTTTGTGCCTATTCCCTTGCTTATACTAGCCATTTCTGAGTGGATTCTGCATCTTTTGCGCAATGAAAGAGCAAGATGAAGCTGTGGAAGGGTCAAACTTATCAACATTTGTTCTTGCATCTAGAGTTAGCAGGCCAATTTGACAATTATGGCTCCCACTAGATGGTTTGTACCTGACATATTCACTTCGCCATTTTTCGTACAGGACATGGGAATGGCTCCATAGATGACATTTTCTTCTTACCTGAAGCAGAAAGCTTCTGGAAAGAATGTTCTAGCTAGAGCTAGGTGTTAGTATCAATATGTTGGCAGCAAATTGGTTAAATGACTTCCTTTGAAATGGTATACTGACAATATGGAAGTAACAAATAGGCTATCACAATTTATATTTTGTTCACCCATATATGACTTGAAGATTTTGAAGTCATCAGGATATTCATAAGATGACAGTACAGCATGGATGTGTACAACTGTAGGCATTATTCAATATTTGATTATAAATATTGATATAGGTTTAAGTAATTTGCTCTTGACCCTGCCATGAGTAACATATAGAAAATAACAAATAGGAAGAAATTAAAAGCTTGATACTTTTACATTTCTGATGTATGTCTAAAAGTCTGTGTCCCAAAATTAATTGTAAATGTATTTTCAAAAGCTGCTGGTGCATGGATAAGATTATGTTTCAGTGGAAAACTAGGTCTGTACTGAAAAAGGCTTATTTAACTTACAGAAAATTGATTTTGAAGTCCCAGTTCAGTTGAAGCCCGGAATGAGCCTGGGTGAAGCCCGTTATCAGCCCGGCATTGGCTTAAGTCAGGCCTTCAGGCCCGGTCTAAGCCCGCAGGCCTGGGCCGGGCTTTTGCCCCGGGCCCCCGGGCCTAGAAAAACCCACCTCTAATGAGCAGCCTTCAAAATAGCCCATCCCATTCAACAGCCAGTTTCACTGACCCAGCTGCACCTCATTGATGGGATAATTGGAGCAGGCGACGGTATCTCTCTCAGGGTCGGTGGCACAGAACGCTCGTGACCTTATTCATTCTACTCCGAATCCAGCCCCAATTGACTTTCCAGATAGACTCGTTGAACGGTCTCCCTGGCGTTAGGCAAGAGCTTCCGGTTGGACGCCGCGCTCCACTCAACAGAGACAACAATGGATGGTTAAATCAATCGCCCGCGGGCTGAGACGCCAGCGCGGACAGCTACACCAGCAGAGACACTGTTGACTTTGGATGAATTATATCGGTCAAAGAATATTTATGCTGTGGACAATCAGAATTTGAGGTGAATTCCTATCATAGAGCACCATAGGGCTGACATATGTGCAAAAATTGTAACCATTATTTCTATAAAACAATACCTGTCGAAGATAATATTTTTCCATTTAAAGCACATTTGTATAGGGAGAGATGATACGAGCTGGGTGGTGGGTGAAAGGCGTAAAGGAGAGCCCGCCCCTTGTCAGTACCCTCGCCCACGCTTATATTTTAACATGTCTTTATCAAAGACCCATACTTGTTAAGGAAATTATTTTTCTTCCTCTTTTTTTCTTTGGATAATTAAGTTTCAGAATCCGGTTATCGGTTCAATTATTTCACAATTTAGTCATGAAACTTCCTTGAGAGTAACTTTTAGCGCAGGATATTACACGTTCCTTCCCAACTTGTTAATACAAATACCAATTATTAAAATAATTCTGGAGCAGTCCACAGTAAAGAGCAACCGAACCCATGCCACCCATATGCATGTACATTGCTTCCGGATCAACAAACGTACCACCGGATACAGCCCCAACACACAGAACACATCGCTCGCACCCTGCTCCGCCAACCCATACACTACGTTTACCCATCCTTCATATTTCATTCGGAAACAATTTTTTTTATAAAAAAAAACAAACTGATGATGTTTTTTACTTGTAAATAACAAAAACAAAAACATATCCTTATCTTATATGGTGACTTGGATCAGATTCAGACTATAGTGCAAGAATTGCAGGACTACAGTGGTGGTTGTTAGAATCGAAGGCAGCTGTGGCCTTCCAGATTTTGAAGAGACATTCTCAGCTCATTTCTGATTAGCCAAATATGATCATCCACTGCTGCTGTTCCTTGAGCTGACTTCCAGTGTATTGTTTTATCGAATGTCAACTTTTCAACTGTAGCATTCTCGAGTTCGTCTCACCTCACTTGGAGCAGGGCTGCACATAGTAGACTGGGCTGAGTTGTTTTCTGAAAACAACTGATATTTAGAGTACATGATGTGCGTACTCCCTGGTAATCCGAATTTTGATGTCGGGAAGCAAATAACAAAGTATTTTTATTATGGTGCGAATACCAAGCAGTCAAACTATTTACTCACAATTGTTCAGCATTTACCATATATTTATTTTCTGTTCTCTTCTTTCTGTGATCAGGACCCTGGGCTTACAGTTCAATGGAGAGATTATACACCAAGAGCAGCCAGTGATCTCGTAAGAAGCGTTCGCTCCTCCGTCACTTAAGTAACTATTTTCTTAGCCATCTTTTCTACCCTGACCCACTCACACCGTCCCGCTATCAGCGGCGAACGGCTGGGGGAGTTTCACTTGAGGATTTTTAGAAGAGTTACTGCATCTGATCCGGATGAGACGATGGAAAATCTCCCCTTAAGTCTTCCTCGGGAGGTAATGTAGGAGACAGCGAGATGCTCTGACCCTCGGCTTAAAAGTATAGCTCACCAGAAAAGGCAGCGAAGTGGCGGAGACTAGCTGAAAAAGAGGTCAGCTGTGCAACTGTGTACAAACGCATCCAGGGGAGTACGCACACCTCAATATTCTTTAAAAGTAGCTTCAAGCAGAAATCAAGTCTTTAATCATACCATGGAACATTATCCTGGGAGCAGCTGGTAATGGCACAGAGGCTAGTCTCTAAAAGCGCCCTAAAAGGTGATATTATGCCCTAATAGTTGATAAAAATCTTATGACCACAGAAGCGAGATGGAATGGTTTAAACACTTTTTGCGGAGTGCACATGTGGCGGTAACTTTGGTAACATACTGGTGATAGAAATAAATTAGCAACAAAAGGCTCTAGACGAGGGAAAACATTTCTAATTTAACAATGTTCGACTCTATGGCCTGAAAATAATGCTTGAGACTTGAATGCTCATTGATGATTGTCTTTTTGCAAAAAAATGAAAACATAAAAAGATAATGATCATTTTTTCTCCAAAATTCTGATTTTTCTCTTCTGACTGTTGCACTCAAACGATAGATTCAGAATCTGATCCCTGTGGAATGATGTTCAGCGAGAATCTGAAAAGACCATACACGAAGTAGAATTTGAGATGGCCTAGGCACTATACAGCATTAACAGAGCTGCTAATATAACCTATGGCGTTACCCACCCAGTTTGGGGTTCTGGTGTGCCCCAAACTGAAATCATCATCATCATGTATTGATACAATACATTGTCCTGTACCATTTGTGGCCAGGTATCATCACGTGCGTGTATGCAGTAAAGACTTAAAGTCTTAACATTTTCTTCTAAGGGAAGTCTTAACACGCGCATTGACGGGGAGGGTACCCGCCCCTTCGAGATTTTTGGAGATAGGATAAAAACGGTGGTAAATAGCTCCGCTGTACTTGGCATAAATTTTTTTGATCATTTTTACGTTTGTCAAAATTTCAAGGTTAGGTCATTTCAGGTCAGGTCACCAGTACACGTCAAGTGAACTCACCTCAAAACAAGTTTAAGATAGCATAAGTCAGAACAGGGTAAACTTATCCAATTGAAATTCATATCACATAATTCGCTTACAGAATTCTCTCAAATATGTTCCGTTACTTTTTATATCAATGACCCCAGGTCAGGTACGAGCCATGACCTCTCCATTGGAAATACATGGCAAAAATGGTTTTAGCTGAATAACTTAGTACTGTATGTTGATAGAGCGTTTATTTTAAGTATAATATATTTTCCTTGCCTTTAATGTTCTAATGATATTTATTTTGACCTAATGTGGCTGTGACCTGACCTCAGGTCAGGTCAAATCATTGATGTGACCTGATTTGGCCTAGTGCTGTCATAATAAGTATCATTTGATTTGGCTCGCTGCGAGGATTGCAATGGTCTTAACTGTTTTGCTCTATCTTTACTAGTTCAGATATAATGACTGAAAACATTTTCCATTGAAATTTTGATGGGCTACCCAGTGCCATTTATCGTTTTTTGCTATCTTTTTCTCCGCTTAACGGTTCCGTTTATTGTCCACCCCTTTCTAGTGCGGTTTTTTAGCTCTGAGGTGAACGGGGCGGGTTACCCCCCAACCCGTCAATACGAAGGTGACTCAGACCCCGTCAATGCACGTGTTAACACACACAGTGAAGAGAGGTCTGGCGTCAACGCACTGTGAAGTGGGTTCTGAAGTCCCCCTGAGACCCAACAGACCAAGAAAGCTAAAAAAACACGCGTTTGGGGGCTGGTGAAGGCTGAGGTGATCTATATCATGCCAAATTTTTATTTATCTTCGTTAATATCTTCATTGTAAAAACCAGGTCGTAAAAATCATATCAGCTCCGTGGCTGGGACCTATAAGTAAATGCCATGATTCTGCAAAAAAGACAAGAATACACTAAAGCGAAAGCTCCAAACACTTTATATAAAATGCAGAAGTCAATGTCATTCATGGTCATTGACCTATGACGCCACAATACGATATATTCCAAGTAATGTACGGTATAACCGGTATTATAACAACCGATGAGCAGAAAATGAGGATTAACCTAGGCCAAAGATCTTTGACCTCGACATTGGACCTGAACATCAGCACTGGATAACCTTAACTATGACTTCTTAGCATAAAATACGTCACCTTGAGTAACACCATCTGACCCAAAACACTGCGCCACTGACCTTGAAAATGCTGGTTTGACCTTAACCTGTGATCTTTGATTTAGACTTTGAACTTCACGCTAGTTGACCTTGATATATAATATCGTTTAGATGACGTTATGGCGTTACCACTTGGTCTCCAATGCAGGTGAACTGGTACGACCAAGCGATTGTGGACATTTCGACATATATGCCTGACTTTGAAAACCTATAATTAAAAAAATTGAGCAAAATTCAAAATAATTTCACCAATCGACGCGGCCATAAACTTTCTCAACCGTTGCCAAGTATTGTTTTCTGACCACTAAAAGACCTCCTGCTACCCCGGAAAAATAGATGGGCGGGGCGGGGGTACTTCAGGACCACCCTCCATTGCGCGCGTTAGAATCGCCCGTAGTTTGAGACGCCCGTAGTTCGAGGTGTGACCGGCCAAGCGCAGGAAGCCCGGAGGTAGCCTCCCCTCCCCTACCCTAGCCGGAGGCGACGAGACCCGACAGACGAGTGTTACCATGGATGGGACCAGAAGTGCGTGCGTGTCATGCCGTCGTGACGCGGTGATTAATGGATACGATGCGGTACCCTCACAACGGATGTCGTTTGCCCAGATACAATACTGCTCCAGGGCCCTGTTGTCAAGGCGCTGTTCACACCTAGTTTTAATAACAAAATGCATACACTCAGGGGATTAGGTTGATTGCCAGGCTTACTGCTATTATTAGTATGCCTATAACAGTGTGTGTTTCTGCAAAGTCTTTGTTTTTTGTTCGATCGGTATTGCTTTGCTATCTATGTTACAATTAAATTATAACGTTGTGTTTTTCCTTAAATATTTCCAAAATCGACCAAAGGACGGATTTTTTTAAACTTTGTGTGTGTGTGTCAATCAGAAGCTCATGATAACTGACTATGGTTTTCACTTTTAACCCTCGCCCCGATGGGGGTGTTTGAACACCCTCCTTGGGTTTTTTTCAGCGGCACGAAAAAACGGCGGCGCTTCACGCCGCTGTACTTGACACTTTTATCCTTGATCAATTCCGAAATTTCCCCAAAATGATAAGGTTGGGTGATCTCAGGTCAATTCACCAGTGCACGTCAAGTGACCTCCCCTCAATAAGTGTTTAAGGTGGCATAAGTAAAAAATGGGTGAATATATCGGATTGAAGCTTATACCACATAATGGGCCTACTGAGTGCTACAACAGGTATTCCGGGATTTTTCATATCGATGACCTAAGGTCAAGTACGGATTATGACCTCTCCATTGGAAATACATGGGAAAAACATACATTTTTGTGTTTTGACCTAGTATGGTCATATTATACATCATTCGATTTGCCATGACGAGAGGAAGCGAATATTGCCTAAAAATTCTAACTCAAATCTGTCAGATGCTAGAGGCCAAATATAGAATATATCAAAATGCCACCTTGGAACCGTCATGACCTCAATATTGACCTAAGCCAAGAAGTGACTGATATAGTTTCTTCATGAATTTTATGATCTATCCTACCAACGTTCGCGTTTTTTTGCTATCCCGCATAGAGGCCGAGTTCGAGGGAAGCTGAGTGTTCATACCCCCCCACCAGGGTGAAGGTGGGTCGGAGGCCCACCGGGGCGCAGGTTAAGTGACTCACCAACTGCCCAGGGAAGGCTGCATCTCTCTTGCTCACCCTGTAGGATGCGAAATAAAAGCCAGATCACGTCTCACTCGGGCTATCAGGCAGAGCTCGATTCCGGGATGCTTGTTCCGGCTAGGAATCAATGGTCCGCTTCCATGGTATAACTGCACATCGATGGATCGATGGATCTGGTTTCATCGATCCATCCGTATTCAAATGGTCTATGGCAATGCCCAATTTTCACATTTCAATCTAGTTCTCGTCGATCTTGGTTCAAAGCAAGATCAGACGCTACCAATCAGGATAGTTTAAGATCTGATAGCGTTTAGAAGCGCTAAGGTAAAACAACTTTTTTAGTGTCGGGGAGTATTTGACTCTTCTTTTGGAGCTTAACTTAGATGATTTAGTTAACTTATATTAAATATATTAAGAAGTCGTATCTTAGTTAGATATTTACGGTAACTGTCGCGTTATTTTGCGTTAGAAGTGGCCGGCAGCCGAGCAAGTGGTCACCTGTACATAGGTGCAGGTAATTTCAACGATGAAGACAGATGCAGCGGGTGCACCACAAACGTGGAGACAACTGGCTTCAAAACCTGGAATCCAGATTCATCTGAGTCTGGATTCGTGCAACAAGTCCTGCGGACAGTACTTGCAGCCTGAATTGAGCTCGGGAATAATCTGGATTCATAACAGAATAACGAGAAGCGCTGGCACAGTCGTTTCCATTTGAAGGGTATTGTACTTTGCATTGGATGCAAGCATATTCAAAAGTTGAAACATTCAAGCAAGTAACAAAGGGGGATAAGGTGGCTTAGTGGATAGCACCCTTGTCTTCTAAGCCACCGGTCCCGGGTTCAAGTTCCAGCGGAGCCTCTGAATAAGTCGATCTGATCCCCAAAATCCCTTCCAACAGGGTGAGAGTTGGCGACGCCGTATGACCCTGGCAGTTGGTGCATCGTTAAACCCCAAAAATTATTATTATAAGCAAGTAACAAACACATTAAAACACTCTCCTTCGTAGTGATATTCTGGTGATTACCAACTAGAACACTCATCACATCACCCAGCAGTATTAAAGGGTGAGGTACTGAGCGGCTCAGACGTATCCTGCCCATTTAAATCTTTTGATCGTCTCTGTGGCCAGAAGCCACTTGAAAAGTCCTGCCTGATCATTTTAGAGGCAGTGGCATCTCCACTGTCAAAAGGAGGCGCTGCCTCCTCAGGGAGTGCTACATACAACTTTTTTTGATATATCTGAAAAAGTGCAGCAAGAGGCTGGCAATTCAAGATGTTTTTGCTCTAGTCAGCCTTTTAAAGGACGCAGCCCGAAGAAGTCAGAAGGCTGAAAAGTGGCCGGACTAGATCGGATGGCTTGGACCACAGTTACTGTGACTACACAGACTGTGACACAGTGGTAGGTACAGCAGGATTGAGGTTCGTTTTGATTAGCCGACCTGGCTGGGTCGCCTGAATACAGGTGGATGACTGAGTGCATACCGGATATTCTCGACACGGAATATGGTTTCCGAATGGTTTCGAAACTAATCATCTCGACTGGGGGCTCTTCAAAAGGCTAGAAACATCCAGTAGAACAAAAATCTCATTAGATCAAACAGTACCATATTACCATCATTCCAGAGCGCCAGCCGAATATCGTATTATTCCCGCTGAATGCATATGAGGCCGACATTAGGTGTAATAGAGCATGCCTTAATGATTTCCCTGCATGACAAACAAGACCGTCATATTGAGGATGACTCGGCGCAGAATGGCACAGAATCATCAGAGGGGCAGTGTATGGTGCCCATTTATAGCGTTCTTTTATACCGCCGAGCCCTGATGGTGCTCGGAGCTCTGGTGAGAATATCTGATGTTTGCCGGGTGCTGGGAAATGAAACAAGCCCTCCAAATTCCGTACAAATGAACAAACAAGTGAGCTAACGAGGCTGGAATACCAGCGGCCGGAACAGCAGACATGGTCAAAACACGTATGTACACTAATCCGCTTTTCTTTTCTTTATTGTGCAATGCTTGCATGGTCAGGGCAGTAATATTACTTATCGTTAAAATTCAGGCCTCTCGTTGGAGATTAAAGTGCTGGTATAAACATCTTCTGAAAACACTAGTGGCAATTATAAACGAAACTGGCCTATAAACTGCGCTTCTGAAGGGCATGACATAGCTGTTTTTCTATTTCTCTGCACGGTGTTTTCCAAGTGAGTGCTTGCAAGCTTTCCCTTCTGGTGAAAATGGCCGAGCTCCGAATTAGTACGTTAAGGACATGGTACAAAGAGCAGCGGCCCAGAGTCTCAGTGGCAATACACCCGGAGTTTCAGAAAATAGGCGAACGAAACTGGCCTTATGATGTGGTTCTCAAGTCTTCCTCGAAGATTTTCCACCGGCTGGGCAAATAGTTGAGGATGGAGGCGAAAAGAAATGTATAAAGCCGAGAAAACTTCCCTGGTGGTTTATAGACGTATTTGCACTTGCAGCACTTAACAAAAACCTACATAGAAATGAATGAATAAAAAGCCTCAGCTGGTATACACTCAGAAAGGAAAATACTTACTATGTTGCGTCATAGGTAGCAACTGCTCTAAGAGAATATTAAACCTTGATGCAAGCCTAAGCTGTAGCGGTTTTAGAGGCAATCGTCATTGAAAATAATGGATATGACTTTCTTTTTGCTGATAAATGGATAATAAGCCTAGAATTTTTTTACTTGCTTTTTCTGATATAGATGGATAAAAAACTCTTCAACTCGCGTAACGTCAAATTGGTTTAGTATATGGGCAATTCCTTGTGCCAGATTGAATCCCTCTCATTTGCACCACAGATGAATAATAATACGAATGAAGTGTGTTCAGCTAACAGAAACTATTTTTAGGAACAAAGTAACAGTCTTTATTTCAGCTATTTTTCTCGATTTATTTACACAGCTTTCACATTTCAAAAGAGTCATTGAAAACAAGTTGTAGGCATTTATCCAATACTGAGGGCACGTTTAGCACTAAGGTTTTTAAGGGGTTCCGGCAAGACATATTTTTCGGTGCAGCGGGCCTGGGCATTACGTCACGTTCCCAAGTTCAACAAATACCACGTGACCACCGGGGGAGGCGGAGGTCGGTAGGTGGTGAATTTCTACCCTTTTCTCTGAGAACGAGAAGTTCTAAGGCAAGTTTAATTTCGATCAAGTGGTTTCTGGACATACTCTATTCCATTATCATCTCAGTTTTAATCCCATTATGAAGGTGCCACATTCCCTCTAGCCTCGTTGCCTTCTTAGCTCTGGGCTATAAAATAGGTTTATTTTGCTAAATAACCATTATAATGGGATAAACAGAGAGCCTATCTTACGCGTTTCTATAACTGCAGTATATGGGGCATAGTCTGAAAACATGCGCACGGTAGCTAAATTATCCACGTTCAAGACGTACGTAGATAAGGCGGTTGGGAGGCTGCTTTGTTATGCAGCGTATACACAACCATGATATCCATTAAAGCTAGACCATTAAAATACTATAGGAATTGCACTTAGCTCTAAAAGTTTTCTAAGCCTTATAACCTAACTGGAATGTTAAGTTCAAGTTCTGGCTTGAAAATATGTGAATAGAAGCAGGTGTGACACCTTGATTACATCATTAGAAAGACAGGCTTAGACCAAGCAACGCCGGCGGAATAGATAGAGGATGGACTGGGAGTCGAAGCCAAAACCGAACGACTGCCTGGGAGGCCGCTGTGAGATAGTTTGTGTACTATTAGTATGGAAACAATCGTACAAGTCCGTATTTATGAGTGGGAAAAACGGCTAGAATGACATGTCGAGTTCTGCAATTTTTTGGTGAAATGCCTTGGTTCACCAGCTGAGATAGGTCATGCACCCCTTCCCAGCTTTAATGCTCTACTACACTGAGTGAAAAACTGTGATTTTAATTAGCTATGCACTGTGCTCATTTTCTGGTAATAGCTTAAAATAATTAATTTATTTTATTTATTTATTCAGCAGCATCGCCAACAGATAAATCCAGTTACAGGCGAAGTTCAAGCATTAAAGGCGTATTTACAGTGGAACACATCAGACAGTATACATACTAACAAGTAATAGGTAAAAATAAAAATGAAAACAATTCAAGACTCAAATATAGCACTGGGCCTAAAAAGAGATCGCGGCAAAATCGCGGTAAAATCGCGAACCATAAAAGTAAAATACGACGTAAAAGGCCTAAAAAGATGAGCCAGCACGGCCATCCAGCCTCACAACCTTGCCACATATCTTATAACATGGTTTTTGTAAGTGGCTAAATCATTTGCAAAAATATCAGCTTCAACATCACGGCTGAATAAAAACATCTTTGAGAGCCTAGGGAGGCGACAAAACATGCCGCTCTGTACGGTATTTACGCATGCTCGGGGAATATGAAACAGCGTCAGGTTGCGGGTCGATCGGGCAGGCACCTGCAAGAGAAAGCAGCTGAGCAGAGCAGGTACATCGAGCTTTGCATGGATTATATTTCTAGTAAAAAGTAAATCGTGCTGTACCCTCCGTGCAGCGAGAGAAGGAATTTTGAATTGTGTTAGAAGATGCTCGTAAGAAAGAGAGAGTGCTTGTCCAGATGAAATGTGGTAGATAAGCCACAAAAGAAACTTATGTTGAGCCCGATCGACCCGAACCTTGTGGGAGTCAGCCGCCCCCGCCCAGACAACGCTGCAATATTCTAAAATAGAACGCTCGTTGCAGTAGTATGCAGCCAGCAGAGCTTTACTGTTGAATTTTGACGTCATGAGACCGGTCTGAAAAAGATCGAATGAGTAATCCGAGAGATCGATTGGTCCACTTAACTATGTTATCTACATAATTGGCAAAGGTGAGTTTAGAATCAAATATGACACCAAGATCACGAGTTGTTCCAACGTGCTCCAGCACCGAGGGGCCTATAAAGTAGTTGGTCCGGACGGGTGCGCGCCTGAGGGTCATCGTCAAGGATTTGCATTTTGATGGATTTAGTGTTAGTCCCCACCTGGCAGACCACGCTGCGAGGCGGTCAAGGTCCCCCTGCAGCAGCCGTCCATCAGATGGTGACTCAATTTTTCGAAAATGTTTGACTTCGTCGGCGTACATGAGACAGCCGCTCTGAATGAGGTCCGGAAGGTCATTAATATACAGAGAAAAGAGCAAAGGGGTCAGAAGAGCGCCTTCAGGCACACCAGAAGTTACAGGTCTCCAATCAGAAAATTTTCCGTTGACGATGACCCTCTGACGCCTATCGGAGAAGTACGAGACGAACCATTTTAGGGCTGTGTCCTGGAGATGATATGATTGTTTTAGTTTGTGAATTACGAGTTCATGATTCATGCTCTGAAAAGCGGCCGAATAGTCAGTGTAAATGGCGTCCGTCTGGTACCCCTCCGATGTGGTTTCCTACGCTGATTTGAGATAAACGGCCAGATTTGTCACGCAGGACCGTCTGGCTATAAAAACGTGTTGCTCCTGACACAAGGCCGTCGATATGTGCCTAAACAGCTAGTCATAAGCCAAACGCTCCAGCACCTTCCCGAAGAGACAAAGCAGGGAAACTGATCGATAATTTTGAGGTAATTTTTGTCTCCTTTTTTAAAGATAGGCATGATGTTTCCCTGCTTCCATCCCTCCGGAAAAACACCAGATGACATCGAGGCTCTGCATATTTTTGTCATCGGAGCAACCAACTCTTCGACACATTCAGAAATGATGCGTGCGCTGACATTGTCGGGTCCGCATGCTTTGTAAACCCTATTTCCGTCAGGCTCCCGGCTACCCCTATTTCCGGCAAGGGGGGCAATATCGGCCCCCCTAAGATCTCGTAATCTAACCGGCCGATTTTGAACATTCAAAGTGCTATAGATTCCCCTGACGCTAAACTTTATTTTGAAAAAAGAAAATTTCAAAATTTTGATTTTTAAGGAGAAGGTCGTGCAAAATATACAATTTTTGTGTATTTTTAGATTTTCCATAACCCTTGTCTCTGTTGTACGATTTTCACAAAACTAGTTCAGATTTACAAATATTTGGCCCAAAATTTTCATATACTCCAGTTACGCAAAAATTCGAAATTCAATGGCAGTTCAAGGACCAGGACTATGAGGGGAAATGTATACAACCTAAAAAGCTTTTGTTACGCGGATTAGAAGCCGTCATATACTGCTTGGCATCTTTGACACATAAATAAATGAGAAAAAAAGTGAAAAACTCATCAGGGGCGGATGCAGTAAGGTAAAACAATGGGGTAAACTACATACCAACAATATGCGAGTGGTATGCATGAGTATATTAGTCCCTCGACTAGTTTGAATTTATTTCTGATAATTTTTACCCTCCCATGGCAGCTCTGGGAAAGGGGGTGACATAGGCGGATCAAGGACTCTCGTCGTGGGGGTGGGGGTGATTGGAAACACATTTTCAATATACAACGATATTGAGTCGCGGCGGTGATACTGGCTGGGAATATGCATTTTGAAAATGTGTAGTGACTGGACACGCCTCTGGTAATCTAGAATTGGGTTATAACTATTTTGAATCTTCATATACCCAATTGTATTCGCCCTGGCACGGCTGTAAGTAGTCTTCTCACTTACTAACGTTTAGTCCTTCTTGATAACATTCCCCCCATTTTGAACTGCTGTAACCGCCCCTGATGAATACAAATAGTGACAATTGTGAATGCACTATCATCTCACATAACAAATGATATAATAAAACCATATAACTGGTATCAGGATCAGCAGAGACGGCTTCCTTTTACAAAGAACCCATCGCATACGATAATACTTGGTTTGTGGATAGAACCTCCCCAAAAACCCAGCCATAGCTACGCCCCTGGTAAATATATAATCTTGAAAATTTCCGAAAACCTGCCTGTACTAGTTTTAGGAAAAGTCAGGAAGTTTCAAAGTTTTATCGCGAGCCGTTTCGGAGATGTTCTCGAAAAAACCTGAAGGGGGGGCAATATTAGCCCCCTGCCGGAAATAGGGTTAAGTGCTATGGAGCTTAGGGCGCTCCTCACGGTGGCCTCAGACACACACAATCGAGACATAGCATCCACATTGTACGCAGGAGTATGAGGTAGTTCGGCCACACCGGTATTTGTGAATTTCGACGCAAAGTTTCATTCAGTAGGGATGCGCGTTCCCGATCATCAGACACATGATTCTTCTCCGTGTCGCACAAAACAGGTGAAATGGAACACTTTTTGGTCACACATTTCAGGAATGACCAGTACCGCTTAGGGTTGGTTCTAAAATCGTTCGTCAGCTTTTGTAAGTACTGAGAGTATTTAAACGACGAAATTGACTTAAAATCCCTCCTTTTCTCGGTGAAGTCATGAGCTCCAGTGAATTCATAACTTCAGTGAAGTTAATGAGCTCCGATTGCTTACATGCGGCGCTATTTTCGTCAGGTCACTTTTGAGGTCACAGAGAGGTCATGAATGCTCCCACAGGGGAGCGACGGAACCTTTAAACCAACAAAATTTAAACAAAGATGTTTTGTTTGATTGTCAATCCATATAATAAGCCTCAATTTTAGCAGTATATGTATGTATAGTAGTATTCAACGTTCATGATAGGCAGGCTGGCTTGGCAGAATGCCTCTCTGTCCCAGTGTGAGTGTGTGGGGCAAGCGTCTTGCTCCAAGCCTGACATTTAAATGTCATGCCATTTCGGTGGTATTTTAGATAAGGTTAAGGTGCAGAGCGTGGTCACTTTGCCGGGGGACTATTAATAATACTTTCGGCTAGAGCGTTAGTGGTGCTCTGAACCGGTCCTTTTGGTCCTCAACATTCACTTTCTGGGAAATTGGGCGAGAAATGTTTCTCGCAAAATATCTGTATTGTGACCATTAAAATTAGTGCCATGTTTGGGAACATTACAAGCAGTGGCATTCCAGAAAAAACGTCCTGATGTATGTACTTGTGAAAACGTTTTCGTGCGAAAACGTTATGATGAGTTTATCCTTTTTTAAATAGCCACTTGATGAGAAAATTATAAGATAAGTGAGTATGTGAGGGAGATAATATATTTGGGGATCAACTGCAGAAATATTATTCCTTTCTCCCCACGGTGTCTGTTTCTTTACCAAGTTGAGTGGAAAATATATGTTGACTTACATTTGTAATGGGCGCCTTATATCTGCTCGAACAAAATGTGTCACTTCTAAAACATAGCTATAGAAACAACCACTTTGCTTATGCACGTTGTGCGTGGTGGCAATGCGTTACTGTTGCACTTTTCCAAACTTTGGAAGTGAGTAGACCTAGGTGTATCTCTGACTGGTTATTAAAATTTACTGAAATTTTAACCAATTATCATTTTGTATAAGTTATTTGCTTTTCTAAGCGGTGGAACGCATTCACTTCATATGTGATGGGATTGTTTGGTCTCAACTGGCATCGTGAACGAGTCTGTGTTTGTAGATGCGGACATATTTACAGCGACATGTGAAACATGCTACCAAATATGACATTCACGCCCAAAAGAAAACAGGACGTCGGCGGACCTCGGAATCTAGCGACAGCTAGCGAAAACCCAGACTACTTGCTCAAACTGTGTTAACAAACGCATTCAAACTTGGCCGTGCAGGTGACAACTTTGCCATTACTAGAAAAAAGTTCTGCACGAAGCTGCAAAATATTGTATGAGTCAAATGCATGCAAACGTTAACCAACAGTGATCGAGCAAAATAACGCCTGCACAGTAGACTGAGACCAGGTGCGAGTCCTATATTTATGATGCATGTATAACAGGCACACTAAGCAACAGAGATTCCCTCCTTCGCACCTTTCCCCATGATTACGGATGGTAAGTCCAAAGCAGTACTGCCCAAAGGGTGACTTCAGCCTGAAATTATGCTGCCATGACTGCTGACGGTCCAGGCTAGTCTGGGATCGATGGTACGATGGTACCAGAGCCAGTGCTCTTTCCTCTCCATCAGGCTTATTCCTCTTCAATTAGTGAATTCTGGGGCGCAAACTAAATATTAAATCGTGGATTGCCAGCACTCTCTACCACGTGGTCATCTCAGTAGAAATCCCCACACACAGATGTCATATTCATTTTAAAAGACTGTGATACCAAAGAAACTAGAAGTTTTTGTTACTCTCTACCACACGGTTGTCTCTGTTATAATCTCTTCACAGTGATGCCACATTTCTTTAAAGGGGAACATGGTACCCTCATGAGACTCAGACCGGTTTATCAGGCGCGTAGTAAACACAAGAAGTCTTATGCTTTGTTTTTCTCAGAAATCACACTTCACGTAGAAACTGGGCTTCATGAAACCGACTACCTATTGAGCGGCCTTATATCCACACTTCAAGGCCCTGCTCCCTATGGGCTTAGCAGCTGCCGAGACGGCTGGGTCGACTTCGCGGCGGGGTCACACCGTGGAGTTGGGGTCGATATCAGCTCTAAAGACAGGCCTTACCTTCACAAACTGTGAGTTCTGGGACAAATTCAACAGCCAATCTGGGGCTTTCCGATACGCTTTATCACCTCCACATCTCAGCTCAAATCCTCTGACAAAGGTGCCAAACTCCCGTTAACGCAAGCTGGCGAATCACCCGATGCACGTAACAAGTTTTACTGATGCGTGGCTCTGGTTATTCTGGGATGGATAAAACTTCTGAGAAAAATTTGGAAGAAAGTGAAGCCTCTAGCTCTAGGAAAAAATTAGGTAGCCTAACTAAAGAAATGACACATCGTGTCCTCAAAATACAAGACGATTTTGAAAGGCGTAAAACTGCATCTTCGGTGAAAAGCCGCTGAGTGTCTAATAATGGGATCCATCTCAATGGTATTTTGCGTGTGCATAGTGTTTATGCGTATCAGAACATTGTTCATGGTTTATGCCATATCAAGTGTTCTTCTCCTCTCCTACCCGAGCGCCAAACGGACCGAAAGCTCCCAAAACGAGTTGCCTAGTTCATGCTTTACAAGATATTTTCATTACAGTCAGTTCGTAGGGTTTTATGGGACATGTGAAATACCACATCTTTGGCACACTGCAACCATCTAGATTTGAAAGCACCCAGAACATAATGACTGATACATTTGACTCTTGGTCCAAGATTAAAATGTACTGATATAATGGTTTGGGATGATCTTATTCCACGAATTACGGTCAAGTAGGACGTAATTCGCGGAGTACGATCATCCTATTAAGATGACCAAGACACATATTGTGATTGTGATATTTCTAACATCGTCTGAGATGATATCGACTTCGCACTAAACATACCTTCAGGCCATTTCTACCAATGACTGCTGGTCAACCTGGTACATGGATGAGATGATGAGGAATGGCCTAGGTCGACCTCAGATGGCATGTTTATTCTTTCCACCCAGCAACAGCTGGCTGCTGGAAGGCTCGGCTTCCGATCCGACAAGAATAGAACGTTCGGGCCTAGGAAGCTGTTGATTCAGCATTCGAGCTTCCTTGTGTATGAGTGACAATTGCAAAGACATTGGAGTATGTAGAATGCGTTTGCTGTGAGCGTTTCCCGACTGCTAGCGTGCGGAGAGAGACATAAAAACCATACTAAGTGACAACAAATATTGTTGGTTTCACCTTTCAGAAACTGGCCCATTTTTCATGAAGAACTCACAATTTACGAAAAAACTGTTTGAAACACCTTTTCTGAGGCGCCTTGTACTTTCTGGACGTGAAAAGTAGCCTAAAAGAAAAAATGCACAACCAAAGTTCAAACAACATGTGTATGAATTTTCTTTTAAATGCATACAATCATTAACGATTTGAATATAATAATCATCTGTATCTAATGATTTCATGCTTTAGCCTACCACCAACAACTTAGCATGATATTCGTCCACACCCGACAACCATTACGACACTCGTGTCCCATAAAAAAATGTTGCGTCCCTGAACTTATTGATATCTCTGCTCAGGGCTAGTAATACTACGTAGCTTGGTTTCCTTGCATAAAAACTTTATGAATATTGCATGTAATCAAGGTAACCAGAAATTACTGGTTCTGGGAAGGTCTACCCAAGGTCTACCCATTTTGCACGGCCCAAATTGATCCGACTGCGCATGAATACAAATTTTAACTACAATGTCTCGAGTAAGAGCTTATCCAAAATTTCTAGAATCTCCCTAATATGTATGAAGACTAAGCTTGATAAATTTTTAGAATTATAGACTTTCAGAAATGTTATAGATAGCATGTGTATTCTACGAAAATCTGAGTGTAAACATGATTACCCAACGCAAGTGCAGGGGATCTCAACACAAATATAGGCATAAAGAATGTCCAGTGAGCTGGCAAATTTTGTTATTGAGTTTCATTATACTGGCATATTTCATGGCATTAACATATTATTTCACATTTTAACTAGGGTTAATGAGTGTTCGAAACCATAAAACATATTTTTGATTTGCCATATCAAAATTTAGGCAAAAATACTGACCCAAAGCCGTATACATCCATATATTGTAAAATAGTCGCTCTCTCTTGTTTTGCTTATTGTGTAGTTATTGGACTTGTGTCCAACACAATTGATGACCTTTAATTCAGACTAGAAATAAATGTTTTATCCAGTAAGATTAGGGGTTTTGGCTAAAAATCTCAGCGAAAGATCATCAGCTTTCCTGTCACTATTGACTGCTTACAGTGGTGGCGGAGGGTCCGGATTTAAGGGCGAGAGGATACCATAGACTTTTCAGCTAATTTCTTTCCAGTCAACACCATAGGGTTAGGGTTGAAATTCTCCATGTAAGGGTCACGATGCCCCGGTGCCCCCCCTTTGTTCTACCGCCTATGATCCCTTATTTGGCGTCAATCCGGAATCGAAACTGGTCCTGAGCTAGTGAAATATTTGTGTTGAATGTTAATGCATCCGAACATTTTTATCAGCGCGCACCGCGTCGGTCAGTGTATCCATCCACAGCCGTGGCACAATGAAGCCACATCCCTGTTGAATGCACTCACAGTATGTTTCGGATACGAGTTTCTCCATCGTCTCCGGCTTCAGTTTGGAGTTCTTCTTCCCCATGGCTATCGGCCAGGTACTATTTCTTCCAGTTTAATGACTCACAACCAACACTTTCAAATGGTGGAAGCTTAAATTTGAGCCTCAGGCTAAGATTTTGAAGATGAGCAGAAGCACACACTGGTAGCGTTCACGGGCAGGTGGCGGGCGGGCGGGCGGTGGTGGGCTTGCGGTGGTGCTGAGAGCCAGAAGCACGTCCTGTGTCGGGGAGGAGGGGCAGCCGTCAGGAGTCGGGTCCTGCGTCGGAGGGAGGTGCGCTCAGCTCGATTGACAGCCAGACACTGCGACCGCTCCAGAACTGGAAGCGGCGCTCCAGCGGGCAGCGGGCGCGGTCGCGCCGGCGCGAGTTCCCGCGCAGCGCCAGCCCCGTTCTGGTGGTGTCAAAGTCTGGCGGCTGTGTCGTGGCAAATAGATTTTGATATATCAGAGGACCCCCGGATCACTGTTACAGCAAAAAATACCACGAGAAGAAAGGAAATCAGTAAATTTTGTACTTTCAGTTGGCTCTGCCGGCACTAGAAACTATACCCGCAAATTGGTTTCCGCGCCACAATCCTGCAGCATCGTGAGGGCCAATTCGTAATAATTTGCTGGTGACCAAGTGCATCTGTAATAATGACATCAAAAATTTTGCATTAGTATGCCGCTAATTATATGCTAATAATTACAAATAATGTATACTAAAATAATAATTCAAAATCTCGCAATTTCGGATAGATGCAAAGTGAGCACTGGCCCAAATCATAAATAGTTAATTGGGCAATCGAGATGATATCAAAATCTGATGTAAAGAACAACATAAATGATCTCAAAAGATTTAACTGACAGTTGTATTACGAATGGAGGATGCTTAGTTCTAGTTTATGTACAGGAAGTAAGTACACAGCTAGACTGTGACGGAAATTTAGGAAACTGATTTTGTCGGATTAAGTATGACTGTGTCAGATATACCATTTGTTGAGGGTTCTCGGGTAATATTGCTGCATTTGGAAGGCTTCTTACAGCCTGCATATATAGCGATCATAATTACAATTTCTCGTTTGAGCAGTGTAAATCCAGATTGCTACCCAAAGGTAAAGAGAGCCTCCCAAATAAGGATTATCAAATTGTACAATAGAAAAGCGGACTCCCAAACACACAGAACGAATAGACTAGGTTATCCACTAGATGATAGACTGGTTCCACATGATGTGGGAAGGCTGATTCTTAGCTCAATGGGTGCCAATTTCAGTTTTGAAAATACGAGGCTTTCTATCTTTTTCTCACTCTCCATAGCTATATTGATAAAATCAGGGCTTTTATAATTTACGCACATCCATTTTAAGCCATCGCCCCACCGGGGTGGGGGGCATCGATGCCCCTAAGGTTTTTTTGGGATAGCAGAAAAACGACGAAGCACAGCACCGCGGTTGAGGACCCTAGCTCTCACCCCATCATTTTCCCACCATCCCTGAAATTTTTTACCCCGGATCACCCAAGGTCAGGTCACCAGGCGAGGTCAACCAAGGTCACCTAACTTCAACTTTTGACCTCTATAAGAGCTACATTTCTTAGTTGATCGATTTGAAACTTCCTACTCTTCATCACCCCTCCAGGGTCTACAAGATGTATATCCAGGATTTTTTCGATTTCATGACCTGAGGTTAGGTCACGAGGTGACCTCTCCCATTGAAAAGGCATGGGGAAAAGCTGTATTATGATCTAAAAATCACAAAAACGATTGCAAATGTTCGGTGTGCTCAGACAAGCGTTCTTGGACACCCTTTCACGGATCCCAGGGGTCATGTTTGCTCTTCGACCTCTCCGAGGTCATCCAAGGTCACCAGGGGTCAAAACAGTATTTTGACAATAGCTTTTGACCTAGTTAAACTAGAGCGCTGAATCAAACGTCATCGTGTTTGTCTCGTCACTGGCTTTCATTTAACACGCGCATTGACGGGGGTCTGAGCCACCTTCGCCTTGACGGGGTGTGGGTATCCCCTAAGATCTCAAAAACCGCGCTAGGTAGCGAAAAATGGTAAACGGCGTTGGATAGCCCATCCACTTCTCCATCGAAAACATTTAAACCATTTTTTTAGGTCACATTTAAGGTCACAAGAGGTCAAAATATGCTGTAATAGGGATAACATGTAAACTAAGTTTTCGACCATTACATCTCAACAAGTAAAGATAGAGCAAAACGACTTGAACTATATAAATCCTCTCAGCAAGCCGAGTCGAATGATACATAATATGACCTTGCTGGGTCAAATCAAGGATTTGACCTGACCTGAGGTCAGGTCAAAGTCAAATTGGTCAAAATGCATGTCATTAGAACCGCAAAGACGGTGAAAATCTAATGCAGTTAACATAAACGCTCTATCTCTATTCATTACTAAGTTATTCAGCCAAAACCATTTTCCCATGTATTTCCAATGCAGAAGTCATAGCTTGTACCTGACCTTAGGTCATCGATATCAGAAATACCGGAACAAATCTTAGAGAACTCGGTGGGCCCATTATGTGATATGAGTTTCAATAGGATAAGTTAACCCTGTTCCGACTTATGCTATCTTAAAGTTTTTTGAGGTCAGGTCACTTGACCTGTACTGGTGACCTGACCTGAGATGACCTAACCTTAAGATTTTGACAAAAGTTGTAAAATGATGAGGGAAAAGGTATAAAAAGTACGGCGGTGCTACGCTCTGCCGTTTTCATGTTATCTCCGAAAAACCCGAGGCGGGGGAGGTGCGGGTACCCGCCCACCCCCGTCAATGCGCGTGTTAATATACAACAAGGTCATTTTCTGACCTTCTGTGACTTCAAGTCATATTAGGTCATGGGGTGGCCTCCGGAGGTCAAACCACTGGCCTGAGCGCTTAAACATGTGACGTAATTTCTTACTAAATTTGTACGAGCTTTCTAATGCACTTTGCAGATTTGCGCTAGCCCTCATATGTTTGGAGTTAGAGGGGGGCCATCGATGCCCCCGGTGGGGCGAAGGTGGCGCCGGACCCCCGGTGGGGCGTGGGTTAAAACATGCTCAGTAACCCTTGGATCAAAATCACATTAGTGATTTGCACAGACCATTGCTGTGTAAAACGATAAAATTTCCAGTCTACGCAAGCATTCATGTTTCCTAAACATTCACCTCCCTTTTCGTCTGTTGCAACAGCTGAACTACAGTAAAAAATTGTGAACGCATTGGCTTTGGTGATATTTGGGCAGCCACAGCAGCCCGACTTGCTCCTGCTTGGCTGCTGCTGGCGGCAACTCGAGTCAGTCTATAGATAACTTACATTTGAAAGTTGTTCGCGCTTCTTACTCGACCAATACGATTATGGATAACTTTATGTCTGCTTTTTAGAATTTTTCGTGCATGGAAGCTATATTATTAAATATATTTCGAAAAAGTGCGCATTAGCTAACATCCTTATAGAAGCAAATGTGAAAATCAGTATTTTCCATGGTGTTCCTGTTTGCAATGCAGGTGATTTCGGGCTGGACTGATTGCCCACGGCGAGCATTTTACCCAGATTGGAATAGCAGCTATTTCCGACCGAGCGCTGGACTGCTGTAGTCAGCTGGCGTGGCGTTATCCCTCCAAACCACAGAGGCAGGGTCGTTGTCGGCCGCTGCAATCTAATCAATGTGCGGCACGCGACCCGCTAATGATGCTATAAATGGTGGCGGCTACAAGCCCGCGTCAGAAGCACCAGAGTAGCTTCCAAACTAAGTTGGTCATTAAAGTATCAAGCTAGCAGTACAGTTACCAATCCTTAATGGGCTAGGTGTTGTTTTCGGCTAATGTTCGAAGCAGAACTTTGACCCCTCACAAATCGTGCCCTCTGTCTGCTGGGAGCCTAATGGGTTAACACGCGCAGTGGAGAGGGGTCTATCGTCAAAGCGCAGTGGAGGGGGTCATAAAGTGCCCCTAAGATCTAAAAAACCAAGAGGGTTAGAAAAACGCCTGCTGGGAGGTGCGTGAGGGCGATAGAGATGTACGATATGATCAAGGTTCATTTACCGAGATCAATATCGTCAAGGTCAAACGAGGTCGTAAATGTCAAATCTGGGCCGTACTGGAGACCTATTGGAAATGCCGTAATAATGCGGAAAATAGCCGGAAATACACCAAAAGTGGAGCAAGGTCATAGAGAAAGGAACCACACAATGTTCTTTGAAATTTTGAGGTCACGGGCATTCAAGATCTATGACGTTACAATACGGCATATTTACGATAATGCACAATTTAACTGGAACTATAGCACCCTTTGGGCGGGAATTGAGGGTTTGACCCTAAAAAATAGCTTTGACCTTGACCTTTGTCCTTGCCCTTGACCTTGAGCAGCCTTAACTATGAAGTCATAGCAGAACATACTTCATACGGAATAATGTCATCCGAGCGGAATACTGGGGTCAATGACATTGACCTGTGACCTTTGACCTTGACCTTTATGCTGATAAACTTTGACGTACAACCTGATTATATAACGTTATAACGTCACCACTCCGTCTGCATTGCAGGCGAATTTGTGCGACCACGCGTTTGCGGTGGTTTCCAAATATAGGGCTGGATTTGTAAACCTATGGGTAAACACATCTTTGACCGATCTTCAAAATTTTCACCAATTCACGTGCTCATAAAGCTGCTTAAACATGACTTTGTAGCGTTCTCCGGTGGTAAACGGTTCTCCGGCCACCTCGGAAAAATAGGTGAGGGGGCACTTTAGGAACCCCCACTGCACGTGTTAAAAGGCTTAAGCGCCACTTAAGCATTTTCCTGACGTAATATTACCTGTTGAAACTTTCCTGCTACAATGCATTTAGTATGGAATATTACATGCTACCATCTCCTTCCATAGTTTATAATCACTTCATACTCATCACAGCACGTTAAAAGCCACCTCATTAGTGTGGAAGTGTGAGCAATACATAATAATGCTCATTTTCGCAGCTAAGTGTAAGCGCACTTCCTTCGCGTCATCGTCCGACCGCAAATGTCACCAGCCGGGCTGGCGGATGGAGAACTTGACGGTCATCAAAGCTCTGATTCAATTCGGGTCGCCCTGATATTGCCATAGCAATCCAGCCCAACGCGCTTGGGTGCTAGAATTACAGACCAGAATACAATCGATATCCCTAAAACCCAGCCAATGCCACAGAAATGAAGATCCAAACCATATCCGAGCCCGAAATTATAATATTAATCTGACGAAGACGATCCAATTCGCCTACTGTTTGGCAATCCGTTCAAAAATCCGATCGGTGGAGCACTCTACTTGCGTGTCAACCTAGTCTAGTACTCTAATTGCATGCCAGCATGGCGGTCAGAACGTGCATTTTTGACAGCGCTCACCATGCCCTCGCCACCTACCCAGGTGGTTCGTGCCGATTAATGACGACACGGCCGCCACACTCTGCACTCCCAGGACTCGGCTGCATTTTTCATGTTACACCTCACGATTCTTGTGACAGCTCTATTAGAAAGGAGCAATCTGCGTCACACAGGGTTGTAGTTGCTAAGTATTATTTAACCCTTGCCCCGGTGGCGGGTACGAGCCACCTTCGCCCTGGTAGGGGGCTAAAAAAGACCCCCACGATCTCAAAAACTAAGAGAGCTAGAAAAAAGCACAAAACGGCAATCGAAAGCTCTTCAAAAATGATATCGAAAATACTCAAGTCATTTATCTTGTCAGGTCAGTATCAAGGTCACCAGAGGTCAAAATAGGTCAAAATCGCTAATATGAGGTGTACTAAGAAAACCTCCTATATCTCAGAAACTATGATAGCTAGAAACATTTTTAACACCATTCGAAAGCTCTTGAGATGCACTTTCATTACAGTGGCATTCATTTTCGTGTCAGGTCAGAGCCTAGGGAGCTACAGGTCACTAAATATTGGGCATATTCTTGGGAATGTCCATAGCCACCCATGCATAAGGGCGTTTACTTTTTCGCTAATAGCCACAAACCAAACAAGATATAGCCATAGTTTATGCACCATTACAATCCTCTCGTCAATACAAATCGAATGGTATATGATATTGCTATGCCAGGTCAAATTTAAGAATTTGACCTGACCCCGGTCAACGGTCTAACCCAACTTGACCTGGTATAGTCATGATGTATATCATTTGACTTCCAGTGACTATACAAACACTTTGGTGACAAAATAAAAGCTCTATCCTAGTTTATTCAAATTTTATAGAGGAAAACACCAAAAAATGCTTATTTGACCTAAGGTGACCTTTTAAAGGTCACATGTCAAAAATTTTGGCATCAGCTTCAGAAATGGGCTAAAAGCAGGTCGCAACCGATGTTTGAAGTTGATTCCATCCATACTTACTGAGAAAAGCTCATTTCGTTATTTTCCCCATGTATTGACAATGGGGAGGTCATGCTCTGCACATGACCTTAGGTCACCAATATCGAAAATCCCGGAACAAATGTTGTAGCTCCTGGTGGGCCTAATATGTGGTATGAGTTTCAACTTGATCGATTAACCCTTCTTTTAGTTATGCGGCCCTAAGTATTTTTTGAGGTGAGGTCACTTCACCTGGCCTGGTGACCTGACCTGATATGACCTTGAGCCAAAATTTTCAGGAAAGATGTAAAAATGATGAAGGAACAGCTAGACCAAGTTTGGCGGCGCTTCGCCCCGCCGTTTTTGATCACTTTGGAAAAACCCGAGGGGGATCTATAAAAACCCCCACCCGGGCGAAGGTTAACAAGTTTCTTTTAAATCCATTTTATTCATTTTAGTTAGAAAACTTGGTCACCGACCACCATGACTACCACACTGGAAAATTCATATATTTGTGTTTTTCCACGCCTGTAATCTAAATGACGTGCATAGCATTGGTAAATGATGACCCGATTAAAGCTGCTTTAACATGTGCATCGACGGGGGGGCGGGTACCCACCCCTCGGGTTTTTGGAGATAGCATGAAAACGGCAGCGCGTAGCTCCACCGTGCCTGGCACACCTTTTCTCTGATTATTTTTTTAATCCAAAATTTTAAAGTTAGGTCATCTCAGGTCAGATCACCAGAACAGGTTAAGTGACCTAACCTCAAACAAGTTTCAGATAGCATAAATCAGAACCGATTGAAACTCGTATCATATAATGGGCCAATCGACTTCTCTAAAATATGTTCCGGTATCTTTGATATCGATGACCTAAAGCCAGGTAAGTACGAGCCATGACCTTTCCATTGGAAATACATGGGGAAAATGGTTTTAACCGAATAACTTAGTAATAGATGGTGATAGAGCGTTTATTTTAATTGCATTAAACTTTCCTTGTCTTTGCAGTTTTAATTATATGCATCTTGACCTAATTTGACTTTGACCTGACCTCAGGTCAGGTCAAATCCCATATTTGACCTGTTTTGATCTAACAAGGTTATATTATTTATCATTCAATTTGGATCGCTGCAAAGATTGCAATGGTCTAAATTGTTTTGCTCTATCTGTACTTGTTCAAATGTAATGACCGAAATCCTTTATTTACATGTTATCACTATGACGGCATGTTTTGACCTCTAGTGACCTTAAATGTGACCTAAAAAAGGGTTCAAATACTTTCGATAAAAAGTGGATAGGCTGCCCAACACCGTTTACCGTTTTTTTCGCTATCTAGCGTGGTTCTTGAGATCTTAGGGGGTGGGTACCGCCCCCCCACCCGTCAAAGCGGAGGTGGCTCACACCCCGTCATTGCGCGTGTTAAAGTAGTCAATTATAGCCTTGGGGTGGAATTGCTGAGAAATAGCTTAGTCAAACCCATATTGAAAGCCTTTATCAGCACACCATGCATAATCATAAGTTGCTGAGCCCTGCTCTTCATTCACAGGACATAGCCGAATTAGTCCCGGATGATATTTCTAGAACGGTTTCCAGAATTGGAAGACTGAAGAATCAGAAAGCTTCCTTAGGCAACAATGATAATAAAATAATAAAAAAATATTCTTAGTGAGCCGGTCTAGATAGCCGTGTCCCGAGCGGTGTCCAAAACTAAGCTATAGGCCCCTTGGTGACTGTTGTGAGGGTTCCATTCCAAAAGGCGAACCTGCAATAACCTGGACTCAATTTATACAAAAAGAAAACAGGACAATTTATGCTATTGGCTTTTCTTTATTACTTGTACTCTATTGCACTTTTTGGGCCACTCCCAAGAGGCACACATGCCCAATTACAGGGAGTATTGGCATGGGTGTTTAAGGATGCTCTTCACCGGGTCAGATTGAACATGGAAGGTGGTTTCTCGCCATGGGGATTGAACCGACGTTAATCAACTCTATCAGATCCAAAGAGGAGCAACAAAACCACTAGGCCACCCCTGTAAGTTATAACAGACATGTATAACTTAAAAAAAGTACAGGGACTGGGCCGACCCTCGTTACATGATATGACCCTCGCTGTTTCCTCCTCTCCCAAACGCAGCCAAACACTAGACCTGAGAAAGCATTGACGAAAAATATACGACTATTCGTAGATTCTGGCCTCCTCGAATGTCGGCCGAACTTTGCATTACGGGTGTGCCCCGCGCCAGTGCCTTCCCACATCTTTTAACACATCATCATAATGAAGTAAAGGTATTGAGGTATTAACTGATTTCAGGGACCCTTGATGAATGGTTTGCTCATACTACAGTCTCGGAAATATGATATGCTTACACGTCAAATTATTTTATTGAAAAGGTAAAAGCAAGTACAAGATAGCTTATACCAATACGTCTATTTGCCTAAGATTGTATTTGATATCAGCTTCATGCATCTGACTTTCTAAATCGAGCCATTGTGTGCCCTGAAACAAGGATTGGATGCAGCTTCTGTGAAATGCTGTAGAGAATCTAGATAACGGAAAAAATCTACATTTGCACGCCCCTACCAACAATTTCCAAAATTTTGATTTTTATTAGAGCTCAGCGTGAGACAAATGCATCCTTCTTTGAGTTTTTCAAATCGGACGGATAAATTTCGGGATTTATGGAAAAATCTGCCCCTTAATTCCTTTGCAGGAATAACACATGAATAACAGGAATATAACATGGCTCCCCTTAGGACAGCCAGGAGCCTGGCAGTTCTAGGGTTGAGATGCTGCTGTGTATGATCTCTCCATCCTCTCAAAGGACCCTCCCACTGCTGCGTGGTATAAATTCGAGAAAGATGAGCCTGCTAAGACATATATAAAACAAAGGGACTTTCCGACAGCGAAATATTAACAATTATGACGGAAAACTGTCATAATTCTGACAGCGTGATGGCACAGACAACGGATCAAACACTGAATTTCTGGTTGGACAGCGCTTGACACCAACAATTCTGAAGTCGTCCCGTGGATCAGCTTCAGTTAATTAAAGAGTTAACCCACTATTAACACTCAAACTTTGACTCTTAAGGATGCTGAAAACTTTTAAGTGTTTTGATTTAAAAATTAAATTAGATATCAGAACGGAAATAGAACCTTCGGTCGGAATGTATCGGAATGTCAAGACTATTCAATTTGGCATATGTTTTCCTAAATTGAATATTGAGCCCAAACGTCGCAAATAATCATTCGCCAAGTTACTTAGTCTGGACAGTGAACAGAAGTACACATAAACATGTCCAGCGAGTTAAGAAATAAATTTCTGCTCTTTCATCAGCAGCAGGATTCGCTCATACCTAGCGTGAGTTATGGGCCCTACCACCGCCAACATACCGGCTCAGCATCTGTTTCATGGGTGAAGCGGTGACGAATTGCGTTCCAGTCTGTTTCGTATCGTTCCACACCGTTCCCTGCCATTCTGCGTCTTTTCTCGCTTTTGCGCGCCTTTTCTCGCCGTTGTGCCGCAGCGGTGCCGATACCCCTATGGCTGCGGCGACATTGTGACGCCGAACAGCCAATGATCGGTAACTAATCGACCTGCTCGTACTAACGACCAGAAAGGACCGAAAAAACGATGGATATAAACACACTTTTATCACACTCGCCCCGAGGAATCATGATAGGCAATAGTAGCAGTGCATGTTTCGTATAAGAGTTGAAGACTATTCTGGTTCTCAGCTTCTCTCATTGGTCCCTAGTAATTCCTGTATACTTCATTGAGGACCAGCGCCCATCTACATAGTCACGAAGAATTACACACAGGCTCGTCGTCCAGCAGAGGCTTTTGTGCCTCTCACTGGAGGCTGCTGTGGACCTCTGACTAGTCTTTCTGCGCAAAAAAGGAGTACAAAGCTGCCGCTTAAGACAACACGGTTATCCTTTCCAATGTCGGAATGTGTCCATAGATCCATGAGAAAGCCATATTCACTCTGCAGCCTCAATGGGAATAGCACAGAAGAAATGTACTGCAGATATATATATATATATATATATATATATATATATATATATATATATATATATAGTTTTACGGCAAGTCCTTAACAGTAACACAGTTACGTTGTCACTAAGTTCAGAATGGCTTTTGACTCATAGAATATCGCATCGCAAGACAAAAATTGTGAAAGTCAAGAACCAAGTATTTCATCAGTCATCTCCATATCGCTCCTGTATCTAGATTTTTCAAACAACTCCTAAAAGTTTGGGTTTATTTGTCTCCAAAGTGCGTAAGTTTTAAGAAATTTGTCTTCCAAATTAGACGTTCTTTCCAAGACAAAACAGACTAGAAAAGCTAAAGAGGCACTTAAAATTACGTTAAAACATCGGGCTGCGAGATTAACTCAGGTTAAAATTTCGTACTGAAATGGAATTGTGAGAATAAAAACCTGTTCATCGGTGCAGAACGAAACACACAATTCGCTGGCTAAAAGACGTCCCCTAAAATACGTTTTTGAAAAATGTGGACAAGGTGGAATTTTTCCTGACCTTTGTAGCTACTGCTGTCAGTTTCTCTGTTTTTCAGTTGAATATTGCCAATAAAACATCGTGGGAGAAACTGTGAGGTCGGGTAATGCGGTGTCCTAACCGGGACGTCGCCGACGGTCGGCGGCGTTCGGCAGCAGATGCAGGGCGGACATTTGCCTGCCTCCGGGAGTTTTGACCGGCAGAGGAAAGGTTGAATTTTGGTAGCAATCTGGCAGCTCATGTTGCGACGAGCTGTTTTTACCAACAATAAAATTTAATTGGCAGCTAGAACAATCAAAATGACGGCCTTAGGAAAAAAGATGATCATGTCCAATTTAGATAGATTTTTCATTATGTATTTCAGATTGAAGTATTAATTCAAACACACCTTACATTTATTGACGAAACAACAAAAATTTACACGGGGATGGGTGTGGACTTCGCAGACTGTTAGCGTCAAAAATTTGACAATTTTCAACTTTGGCTGTGATGCGCTGCAGCGTCGTACGACACGTTGCGGCAGTGCGTTTCGTATCCAAACCGAAAACGCGGGTCGTTGCGGCAGATTAACGGCTTGTGACGCGTTGCAACGCCATGTGTCTTGATTAGGACACCACGCAAGACTACGCAGGAGATAAGAGTACGCAGCGGATGTTTTGGTAACTTAGCAGCTACTGAGCGGGTGGTGGCCAGCTACAGAGGTGCAGAAAGTATGCTGGCTGTCACAAACTCGATGCGACGTATGCCTCCTCTGTCACACAGAGCTGGAAATTATAATTGTATACTTGAATATTATTTCCAATATGCTGAATGTCCTCTACCTGTCTCTTACTTTTTGCAGCAGACAAGGTTCAAGCACCAAACCATTATAGCATGAAAGTAGTAAACTGTGTTTTCATTTTTAGATCATGTTTTTGTTTTTGGTAGGAAAACTTCCAATTATGAATCATTGTTTCCAGTATTGGGATTATAACTATTATTGGCAACTCTGAACGCAGTTTCCCTCAATGTCATGCGTTTCCCTTTTTGAAGAAGTTTCCATTTTTGGAAGGAGTGTTTCCAATTATGGTACATTTCACCATGATTAAATGTAGCAATTATCATGAAAATAATTATTATTGGGAACATATCTATTAATGGGAATGTACACACAATTGGGAAACCTAATCACAGCTCCCCCCAATAAACTTCTACCTCACATATCAACAAAAGTGAAAAAATGTCAATGTTAAGATAGGATTTTGATCTCCCTAAAAAATTTTGGTAAAGTGTACCTTAGGTACCATTTTTATAAATATATCAAATGCTTAAAATTTGCCTCCAACCCACGACTATCACCTGCCTGGTCATTTTTTCTTGCAGTAAAAACTCTGAGGCAACTAGCCTGCATAGATGTAAAATTATGTCTATTGGCCTAATAGGTACAGAGGTATTGGAATTCACATACCAAAGAAAGATCCATTGTAGTCAAAATCCTGCTTTAACTCCATGCAGTTCCAGGCCCTGTGTGTTGCTTACTACCACTGGTAGTAAGCAACACACCCTCAACCAGAGTTTTTCGAAGTCTCTTTCTTTCTGAGATTTGCTGTGATTTTCTGAGATAAGAAGGGGTCTACTCGGCCCCCTCCAGTTCACGTTAGTGCCACTGCCAGGCGCCTCTCCAGTGTGGGTGTTAACACTTTGTGGAGGACTGCATTGGCACACATTTCCTATCTGTACAATATTGATATGATAATTTGATCATGAAATCTCACCTGAATCCCTGTTGTTGCCAGCCTGTTGCTGGCGCCAGCTCTCCCAACTTCCTCCAGCTCCAAATCGATCTAACCAATCTAGGGCACAAATAAGCTAAGGCACAAGCAAGCCAAGGAATGAAAAACCAAGTTTGATATGTGAAAGTGCATCAGTCTAACAGTAGCCTACATTCATCTTGGATTAGCCATGGGCAGCAATATTCATTCTAGCTAGTTTTAGCCTGCACTTTTCTCAGATACACCTAATAAATATATGCCCTCAAAATAAGTGGCTTCCCACCTGTTTGAATTTTTTGGCAGGCTCTACATCACATAAAAATTCCGAACATATCTTGTCGCTGTTGCG
This sequence comes from Lepas anatifera, assembly GCA_034440635.1. Taxonomy (NCBI): domain Eukaryota; kingdom Metazoa; phylum Arthropoda; class Thecostraca; family Lepadidae; genus Lepas; species Lepas anatifera. Next base: position 235,463 of record JAOTON010000595.1, on the reverse strand, counting down.
CAGTTTAAGTAGAATGGCTGCCCAGCTATGTTTATTTTTTCATTCATTTAGTACTTTTCTTAGTAGCTTTTAGGCGTACTCAATACTAAATTCGAAGAAATAGGGGCCAATAAATCGAAGACACTCACACTGTAAATATGATTTCACCTGAAAAAATGGACAGAGAAGTACTTGATAAAGTATCTGCGTTATCGTTAAGGCCTTAAATATGCCCACAATCGTGTAGTTCTCGAAAACATTGACTGTCACATTTCGGGTATCTAGGCGACAACTTTCTGCAAACTACTAACAATCGGCACCATTGGGCTGCATGTTAAAATCTGGCAACTGTGACAGCGGTTTGCGGGTTTTCTGCAGCGGGGGTCCCTCGTTTTAGTAGAAACTGAAACCAGTACCAATATTGTGTCACTAATGGTACGCTGTGCAATTAAAAAACAGAGCTGCTAAATTAGAAAATTTGCTACACGCTTCTTTCTGTATTTCGAAAATATGTGGTTTGATTTTGAACCATATAATCAGGATCGCAATTTTGTCACAATTATGCACCTTGATTTTCGTAAATGTGTCACAATTTCCAGTAGCCGAGTTGGCAAGTTTCTGCACCTCTGGCCAGCTATAAAAAACAAGACCTTGGTGGTATAAAATGAATCAACGTGGCTCTATTATTCCAGCCGGATCGCAGAGAAAAATAAGTATTTTGACGTCCTTCTAATATTTCTGAACCAGGGTAACTTGTATACCTTGCCCTATTTTCCATAGCTTTTTTAATTGTGGTCTACCATCAGTAAGGAAGTTGAGCTATGTCTGTGCTCCAGGACTGGAGCCACGTTAAATGTCTGTCAAAAAATGTTATGAGGACTTTCTTACTAAGGGAGAATGTCCGGCCAGTGTGTGCAGTGGACTATTGTGCAAGAGTAGGAGAGACCGGGGCTGGTTGCATCACGGGTTGAATGCATCAGGGGCTGTAACTAAAAAAATATTCACTATATAACAGTTTAAGCAGGCCCACTAGAACCGCGCACGCGCAATGTCTTTCCGGAGAAGAAACCAGCGAAGGCGGTCGACCGATACCAGGTGAGGAGGCAAAAACTCATTTTTTAGGTTTAAAGTATTTTTAGCCTGTTACATTACGTTTTAAATTAAATACAAGATAACATGCACACTAGTCATAAGCCTGGCAGGTTAAAGCGTGTTTCTCCAGTCTTCAATTGAGGCAAAGACTTTTGGCGGGACCTCTTGGCTTGTGCAATATTTGGCGCCATGATTGATTCAGGGCAGGGACGGGGCAAGACGAATCATTTTCGCGGGGCAGGTTGAAACATTGTTGCAATCTACCCCGGCGCTTAGTTTTGTTGATGGGAAAATTGAATAGTCATAAGGATGTATTACTGCAATAATTATTGGCATGAGCATCGAAAGTGGGGGAGGAGCGCGTCACTTTCGAGAAGCAGGTACTTTATCTGTCACCAATGTGACTCTGAATCTGAGTAGGTAAACTCGAAAGAGTATCTGATGGGAAACGTGCCTACCAAGGAAACGTGCTTACCAATAAAGCAGAGCTGACGTTGTATTGTGTTTCTGTGCACTAATTCCTCACGATGCAAGCTGCCCCGGGGACTGATGCAACTTACCCCGGCATGGGAGCAGTTTGCATCAGGTGCAGAGCTGATTTCAAAAGTGTATTGTGGTAAAATATATTTGTTTTTGGGAGAAAAGATTAACCATCATTTGGTGGGGAAAAGAACTATATTATGAATAGTGGTATCTAATTTTCGATAGATCTTGTGGATTATTAGCTTAGATCTTGTGGATTATTAGCTACGGAGGGAAAAGTGAAAAATGATTCAACCAGCCCCGGTCTCCCCTACACATATGTAAGAGATAGGGAAGCTTATTTTCGCTCGGGACAGAGTCGGTATTTCATATTTGGAAAACGAAACTTTGCAAAATTATTCCTGTATATTCAGAGCGATGTAAAATCCTAATGGCCTAGATTGGCGACAAAAACTTTTCGCTACACAGCCTATGCACCTAAAGCACAGCGGGGTACCAATGTATACTCCAGCTTTCTCTTTTACGTAACCTTATTGACCCACTCCGGCAAGATTACGTACTTGACTTTTTATTTTTGTTGGACTCGTGACGAGTTCCTTTTAAAGACATCCAAATGGTGGTGAGCTCAGACCATGCTCGTTATCCATTGACCATGACAATTATCCATGCTTACCAACCACATGCAAGTTTTAGCTGTAAGGCATATAGATGAGAAGTGAAAACCTTCAGAAAGTTAAATGCGTACTCTTGCAAGGACTTTCCTAGATACTTGAGTTAAGCATTTGTCATTATAGTTGGAAAACCACAAATACAGCCTTTTCAAAGCTCACATACATTTAAGCTACAAATATTCAGCTATTCAGGCGCTGAATCTGTCCAACACCATTGTTCACAAGATGCTGCAAGATCTCAGGGAAACACACAGCTCTCGTATGCAGGATAAAGGTGCTGCTTGCAAGTTTGATATATTGAATTAAAGAAGAACTGACTAGAAATGGTAGAAATGATGCAGTTACCTGATGGTGCCAGTTAAGTTTCCTTGCGGCAGTCACTCGCTGAGTTATAAGCTCACCAGATGCGTTATTGCGGCCGGGTCGGGTTGGCACGGACCGGGTTATATGTAAATTGTTCTGCTAAGATATAGGAAGATCTCGTGGGCGCTCCGAGTATGCTTGGAAATAGTCTGCTAAAAGTTCATAATTTAGCTTATCTCATCCACAACATGACGGAAAATCATGTATTCATAACAAAATGATGCATTTTTGTAACTAATTTTACCGAGGATTTCAAAATTGATCAAGAAACCGTCTTATCGATTATAATTTTCTGTTCAAAATTAGAAAATGGACAATAGTAAAATAATTCAATCATGATTAGAATAAGTTTTTCTTGTACGCTGAATTTCTCACTGCTGGACCTACTGTGCGAGGACACTACATATATAGCCTATAACAGCTGAATTGCCCTTAAGCCCCCACACATACACTTACTGTGCATATTCCTCACGTTATGTGAGAGAATAATGATGAACCATGAAAAAGCTTAAGTCAAGAGCCAGCTGCCATCTTGAAACAGAAGTGGCTGCTCGGTTATTACCAACAAAGACGCTTTATATATATATATATATATATATATATATATATATATATATATATATATATATATATATATATAATTATCTGTACAAATTCATTATTAGTGCATGAATCAAAACTGTTTGCAGCAGCATCCTCTGATTAATTTCATCCGCCATGCCTATGAGCACAGTTACGTGAAGTAAAGGAACAATGCTGCATTGTCCCTGGTATACGCTAATGCAGTTTCACTAACAACACATTTTCTCATAAAGACGCCCAGCAGCGTCGCAAAGCCTTACATTTAGAGAGATGAAAGCGGGAGAGGAGAGCGTAGGCGAGCGGAACTGGTAGGTGTTAGGACTCCGTGTGGGCAGACAATACGCAGACGCTGCCCCCCTCCTGGGAGCGCAGTCTCCTCCAAGATGAATGGCGTGTCTAGGGAGACTGCAAATCAGCTCATATGTGCGTCACGCATGCGAATGGCCTGACAACGCAGGCCATGATATATTTCCGAGACACATTTCACACTTGCGTTCGTCCTACGCTTGACTGCGTAAAGGCCTTCACTTGAATACCACCCTGGTGCTTATCGGTCACACTTTGAATATTTAAGAATACTTTTGAGTGGATGCATATAATTAACACGCGCATTGACGAGGGGGGCGGGTACCCGCCCCGCCCTCGGTTTTTTGGAGATAGCAGAAAAACGGCGGCGCGTAGCGCCCCGTACTTGGCATAGCTTTTTCCTCATCATTTTTACAACTTCTGTGAAAATTTGAAAGTTAGGTCATCTCAGGTCCGGTCACCAGTACAGGTCAAGTGACCCGACCTAAAAAAGTTTAAGATTGTATAAGTCGAAGCAGGGTGAACTTATCCGATTGAAACTCATATCACATAATGGCCCCACCGAGTTCTCTAAAATATGTTCCGGCATTTTTTATATCGATGACCTAAGGTCAGGTACGAGGCATGACCTCTCCATTGGAAATACATGGGAAAAATTGTTTTTACGGAATAACTCAGTAACAGATGGTGATAGAGCATTTATTTTAGCTGCATTAGACTTGCCTGGAATTTGCAGTTCTAATGATATGCATTTTATATAATTTGACCCTGACCTGACCTCAGGTCAGGTCAAATCCTTGATTTGACCTAGCAAGGTCAAATTGTATATCATTGGATTTGGCTTGCTGCGAGGATTCATACAGTTCAAGTCGTTTTGCTCTATCTTTACTTCTTCAGATGTAATGGCCGAAAAACTGAATTTACATGTTATCCCTATGACGGTATGTTTTGACCTCTCGTGACCTTAAATGTGACCTGACAAAAAAATGGTTCAAATGTTTTCGATGGAGAAGTGGATGGGCAGCCTAACACCGTTTACCGTTTTTCGCTACCTACCGTGGTTCTCGATATCTTAGGGGGCGGGTACCCGCCCCCTGTCAATGCGAAGGTGGCTCAGACCCCCGTCAATGCGCGTGTTAACACTGTTATCTAACAGAAACTTGTAATATATCATGTTTTGACATCAAATCAAATAACTTACCCGAGATGGATTGGCTTACTTGCCAGTTCTGTGATTGATTAGTTTTATCCACATGGATGCTAGTTCTCAAAATTTTTGCAAATTGCATTGTTGTGAAGGGAAAATATTGTTTTCTAAGTTGCACAAATGAAATACTAAGATTTCAAACTATAAATGCTGCCTGCCAATTTGATGAAAACCTTCTGAAAAAAACACCTAACCCTATTTCCACCAGAGGCGGCAGATTCTGCCCACCCCTCAGGTTTTTTTAGGTATCTCCGGCACGGTGTGAGATAGGCTCTTGAAATTTTGTGACTTTTCTTAAAACTAAATAGCACGTGTTTTCTGAACATTTTGAAATGTAGGTATATTTTCCTATTATGGCTATTATATATTCCTCTCTATTATGGCTCGTTAATATGGGGGTTTCTCCAGAAGCCGAGCATTGTCACCGGCGTTGCGTTTGTCCTACAATAAAGCTGTCTGTTACGAATTGGTGGTGGTTGTAATGTTTGAATGCTATTACTGATATTTAGGATGACCCTTGATGTGTATTTTGAGAAAATTTTGGTCATAGGTGGTTCCAGCTCAAATGGGGGTTGACGATGTTATCCATCCGAACTCTTCCAAAGTAAATAGATTGCGTTCAGAATGTTCGGAAGGGGTAAACATAACCATGCATTGATCCCATATGTGTATTATATGCTGATAAGAAATCATAGTCGTGCTCAGGTACCGTAATTATGGGGATTTACTCGCACCGAAGCTCATTTTGGTGTTGTGTGTGCATTAAATGGGACAAATTATTGTAGCTATGTATTTAGTTCTAACACTAAATGAGATTGGGGGTGACAATTGATGTGTATTTTTATATATTTTTGGCCATAGGCGGTTCCAGCAGCTCAAAATGGGGGTCTTCAATGTTATCTATTCGAACTCTTCCAACGTGAATAAACTGTCTACAGAATGGACGGCAGGGGTAAAAATAAGAATGTATTGATCGATTCGTGTATTATATGATAAAAGCATATCATAGGCGTGCTCAGGTACCGTAATTAGGGGGGTTTCACTAACTTTCAAACGTATTTTAGTGTTGTGTCTGCATTGAATGGGGCAAAACATCGTAGATATGCATTTAGTTCTAACGCCAAATACACGATTCATCCATAGGCTGATCCAGAAGTGTTCCCCGGGTCGGGCTGGGGTGGATAAAGGCAGGGTAATTTAAAAAGTAACCATACCTGAAAGGCAAGGTAATTTGTGTCTTACCCCACTATTTTGCCTCCTGTAATCTGCATCTGACACATTTTTGGTATTGAGCACTTTGTTTGACATCAGAGATATCACACTGTACCTGGCGTGTGCATCTCTGCAAAAAAACATAAAAAACGCATATAGTTCCCCCCCAAATTTGTGGCCCGAGAACCGCCCTTGAATTTTTAGTTTCGCCTAAATGAGAGATATCACTTTTTCCAAGCACTTCCTTGTCAATCCATGCTAGTTTCGTGAAAGCCAAGCTTAAAAGATGAGTGCTACGGTTAATGTAAAAAAGGCTGAAATTTTGTGGATTTTGAACTCTACCCTCAATTTTCGAACTTTTTATTTTTCTTCAATGTTGAGTCTAGTGTGAGAGGAATTGATTGCAAATTAAATTTTAAAATCGCTCGGGTAGATTTTGAGATCTTAGGGGGCTGAATCCGCTCTCTGTTGGAAATAGGGGTAGCTGGGAGCCCGTTGGAAATAGGGTTAATCATGTTTAGAAAATATCAACTTCATCTGATTTCACGTAATTGAACGCTTCAAGAAAAATGAGAAGTAAAGTTACTGATCAGTATTTGTAGCCTTTCAGTATTTGTGTAGTTTTTCAGAGTTCTTAGAGTTTTTCAGAGTTTTTTCAGTATTTGCGAAACACCTGCATTGTTTCATAAGATTTGGGCGCTGGTGGCAGATAAACATGCGCATTGACAGGGGGGGACCGCCACGTTTGGGTTCTTTTGGAGATACAATAAAACCGGCGACTCGTAGCTCCGCTGTACTTGCCATTCCTTTTCTCTGATATTTTTTACAACCTTTGACAACATTTTAAGGTTGGATCATCTCAGGTCAGGTCACAAGCGCAAGTCAAGTGACCTCCCCTAAAAATTTGAAGATAACATAAGCCAGAGCGGAGTAGATTTATCCAGGGGCGTAGAATGGGGGGGCAGCAGGGGCAGCCACCCCCTTACCCTGAGGGCCCGAAGGGCCCCCAAGGACACGGGCCGCGCGAAGCACGGCCCACCCACACTACGCTCTGTGGCCAAATTTGAAATTTCATACCAGACAGGGCCCTCTTAAGCCATCTTCAGCACTATTCTGTAACAAGCGGGGCCCTTTTTACCCATCAGAAATGTTTGTAAAAACATGTCCTGTGAAACACTTGGGGCCAGGGCCCCTGTTTACAGAGGGGCCCATTCTGGTGAGCTGGACCCTCTTTAACTGACAAAACCACGATGGTCAGCCAAACCATTTGGGCACCATGGGCCCTGTGCGACTCGCAGGCTGTCAGGGCCCTGTCTATAGCCGTCTGGGACTTGTCTGACCAGCTGGGGCCTCTTTCAGTGATGAGGCTATTGTGGCCAGCTTACACTAGAGAAGCCTCTGGACTGGATTGCTCTCTGTAGAGCTCTCTATCCTCAGTAGGGTCCTTTCTGGTCAGCTGAGCCCTCTACAGAGGCGTAATTAAGGAGAAACGGCTGGTGCAGCGGTCCCCTTTACAGCCCCGAAGGGCACTCTCGAGGATTGCGCGAGGCGCGGCCCACCCGTATCATGTTCTGTGACCCTCCGTGGATCTTAATGTCCAACAGGGCTCTCTTTTAGGCTTCTCCTGTACTCCAGTTTGTGACAGGCAGGGCTTTTTGAACATCAGAATCCTGAGGGTCCTCTGAACCACTGACACCCTTCAAGGGCTTCTGTCGACAGTATGGCCTTTTCTAGTAAGCTGGGCCCTCTTTAACTGATAAAACTACTATGGCCTGCAGGGCACTTTGGGCTGCAGGGCCCACTGCGATTTGTAGGGCCAGCTATAGCCGTCAAGGCCCTGTCTAACCCGCGAAGTCATCTTTAAGTGTGGAAGTCATCGTGGCTAGTAGGGACTAGTAGCCCACAGGGCCCACTCTGATCGTCAGAAGCCTCTGAACTAGTATGACCGACTGTTAAAGCAGGGCTCTCTATCGCCAGCGGGGCCCGCTCTGCTCAGCTGGGCCCTCTACAGACGCGTAACCAAGGAGAGGCGACTGATGCAATGGTCCGCATGATATCCTAGAGGGCCCCCTCGAGGGTGCGCTGACTCTAACGCACCATACTCTGTGGCCCGTCGTGAAACTTCATATCAGACAGGGTCCTCTCAAGCTATCTACAAAATCCCATTATGTGACAAGTAAAGCCCTTTTGACCATCGCAGCCCTCTAAAAAAAGAGCGTCCTCTGAACCGTTGTGGTGGTCCCCAGGGCCCTCTCTCAACAGAAGGGCCCTGTTTGGTAGGGGCTCTTTAATAGGCCGGGTCAGGGGAGGGTTTTTCTCCAGGAAACAAGTGAAAGGGGGAAATTATTTGTCCTTGGGGTATAAGAAAATGATATGATTTTTTCCAATTTTTTAAATTGATGCTGAGTGGTAGCGAATGACCGATTTGTGCAGGGACTTTTCCCATTTTTTCTTCAGAATGCCTAATTAATGCGTGAGTGAGATATCTGAGGGCTCCAAAAACATCATTGTCGTGTTCTCCGTATATCATTCCAGCCTATAGAGGACTCTATTTATACTTCATAATGTGTCATGACTCGGTTATTCTCCCTTCTCTCCTGAGGGATGCCCGTCATAGTGCCCCTGGTGGCAGAATGGAGAACTAGCGCAGTCGAGGGAGTCAAGCCGCCAGGGAGTGGTTTTAACTGTGTGTGGAGGCCTGAAAACCGAGAATTCGATTTCTGGACAGTCACTGGCTTTAGTAAATATTTCCCATCCCTCGTTGCCATCGATTAGTCGTATCTACATATGTCCTGAGGCCTAAACACATGCATCGGAAAGGAAGTGACCGAAACAGACGAAAGCAGGACACAGCAGGGGAAGTATATAATATTGACCCGAAATTGGACGAGTATTTGTTTCTAGGAGTAGTTTTAGAGTGAGGATATTTATCGTCAGCAGAAGGTTGAAGGCTGATTGGTCCCATATTGGTGTCGGTGTTTGTCGGTGGTGACGCGTATGGTGTTGATCTAGCCATATCGCCCTCAGAAAACAAGATGCATCTGGTTGTATCTTTATCAAACCATTTTTGCGTCACATACACATGGAAAAAACGTCGTTTAACGAACTCGTAGGTCAAGTCAATCAACAACAAAATCTCGTTTCGACTAAAAAACAGGGATGCTTTCACGGTGCCGCATTCTCGCACAAACATAACCATGACGGGCAGCACTTCCGACCACTGCGCTTCCAGCCTGAGTCACCAGTTGAACTGCCCTTTCTACCGCCTGGGTATGTACCGGGTATGCGGGCGCTGTATCTCTAAAAGAGAGCAGCTCCGGCACGCTGAGCTTGGATGTCAGTGGGGGTTCAGTCACTAACTCATTCGACCAGTTAATCATCTCAGCATAACTATTGGCCTGGAAGTCAATCTTGGGGATCTCGTAAGGCCGCACCTCACCAGACACAGCTGCTCTGCACTGTGTTATCACCCCGACCGCTTTTTCCCGGATTTGTATATCATCATCGCACAGCATGGCGATAAGAATCGCCTCTGGGTGAGCCCAGTACCCATTTCGCTGGATGACAGGCCTCACGATCTTCTGTGCGGAGAGCGGTAAACCCTTCAGGAGCTCGATGCTGCAGAATAAGTTTCTGGATCCATCTTTGCAGTGAGGATTGCACTTGATTTGGAACCAGACGGGAACGTAATGCCTGACAATGAATTCGGTCAGCATCTTCAAGTTGCTTGTTGGCTGTTCAGTTGAGGCATAGAGACGAAGAATTCTTGTCGCCAACGTCAGCCATCTGGCCTGGTTCAGAGGGCCGATTTTTCTGGCGGCAAGCTCAGTGCCAATTTCCCCCAATGATGCCCGCAGCCAGCTTGTACAGTATCTATTGATCTGTGCTGAGGGCATCAATTGTCTGTTTATCCAGGTTCTGCAGGTTGCCAGGTACTGGACTAAATGATACTAATGGCTTATTGTGGAGATCCTCGGACAGTTTCTTACCGATTGGACCGCTGAATGATCTCGGTCCCGCACTAACGCCATCAAGCTTTGTGAACAATTCACGTAAATTCAACTCATTAGAGTGAAGTAGACAAATGAACCAATGAACTGGTCTACCTTCAAAAAGCTCAAACAGTCGAAATATGCCACCATTTTTTCCTGTGTTCACTGCGGTTCCGTCTGCCCCCAACACAGCTATGTCCCCACCAAATTCCTCAACAACATCATGGAGCTTCTTAAAGATTACATGAGCCTTTCCTGATTCTGGGGTAAAATGCGTTAGATACTCGCCGCCAGGCTCTGCAACAACAGCGATATGTTCTTCCTGCTGTGCTATTCTACGTGTTGAGGGGCCTGACTCATCTAGATGACTGCCTATCATAACATACGAGGTATCTTTTCGGCCATCAAAATACACACCTGACAACTCAGATTCGCAAACCTTGTCTTTTCTCTTTTCTGCTTCTCGAATACGAGCAAGCACCCTAGCCCGTTGTACTTTCTTGTGATCCACTATGAATCTGGTATCACTAGAGGAAATCCTTCCGATATCAATTTGGAAACCATTAACAATAGCAGCATCCGCACGATTTGACACGCCGTATCTGTCGGCTGCCAATGCCATGTGTCTCAGTGTGTCCGTGTTTACTTCACTGCTGGTCGCTTCATGCTCCGCGCTGTCCGCTGAAGACACAGCTTCGGTGTCTGTGGGGTCCTCAGAGGAGGATCCCTGCGAAAAATAGGAGAATGACTCATTATAAGGGAGACTGACACTATTATTCGACTTAAAAAACAAAATTGATATGTAAGACATTCTCATTTAATTACATGTGTATCCGATTCCGATCACGAAAAAAACATACATAGTATTCTGCAATACCTATATTACAACTGTGGTGAGTTTTTTGCGCTATTAGGCTAATCATATCGCACGAGGTCATCCAGTGATGATAAATACTCTCAGCTTAGCGCGCTCAGGAGACTACTGTCCTTTTAACTAGTCTATTGAGGACGTAACAAATACTTATAAACTCCATGCGTCGAAAATAACGCTCGAAAAACATAAAGTGGAGTTATCTATCGAGCACATTAACAGAGCAATGGTTCACCTAAAAATACAATTTTCGCACCTGTAAGTGTGTCTGGTATGGATCTGGTCCTTCTGAAGACTCTCTTGTCATCTGCTGTGCCCTTCTTTCCCTCCTATCTTGTTGCACTCGCCTGCGACGACTTTCTTCGTGGTCGATGGAGCCGGTCGTGATTCTTCTCACGGTTCTCTGATCATGGAGAAACGCAACTTCTAGCTCCGGCACCTAATCGTCTCTGCCACAGGGACAGTTCAGAGGGTCTGAACATTTACAAGCAGCAATGTCAAATAGTTTGGAGAACCACGTCTCTTCCCTCTCCCTTACGGTATCATCCCGATCGCGCTTGGGAGTTTTCATAAGTTTTTTGAAACGTCTATGACAGATGTCACCCAGTTGGCTGATACGAGATCCACTAACCGTTGGAATCCCCTCCTGACGCCAAGTGCTTGCAACTCGATCGCACGCCAGCTTCTTTGCTTTTGCCGCAGATGTCAGCCGTCTGGTTAAAGGGTCTATCTCCCGCTGTATGCTTCGAAAACAGTTGATAAACTGCTTCCTCGTTGGTAACACGTTTGTGGGAAGATCAGCAGGTTGGCCCACGACAAAATTGTCGGTACCTTGTCGAGTTTTCCGAGTTTTTAGCTCAGATTTCCTACCACTAGCCATAGCTAAAAATGATGGCTTTAGCGCGTGAAATAAGCCGACTACTAACGCAGCGGACAGTACCACGACCACTTTAAGTCACGCCGTCAGCCAAACTGATGCGTGACTTCTTCGTATTTAGCGAGCCTACCCTCCCAAATGAGCGACAATATCCAGTGTCAGTGCTTGGTGTCAAATGTGCGGTGGTCCTGGCAGCGGATCGAATGTACCTAAGGAGATTCGAGATAGCGGGCGTGCGAGAGAGAGAGAGAGAGAGAGGGGAGATGAAAGCCAGCAAGACTGATGCCAATTCAAGTTACATTCTCTTAAGACGGTGTTTCTGTAATGCCCATTTGCCGTTCAATAGGTACGATTATGTACCATTGCTTATCAGGCAAACAAGGCTGGGGAAGGGGAAAGGGTATGGGCTCAGACACATGTGAAAACCACAATTTCATCAGATTAATTCCATTCGGTTGATTAAAAGAAATTGAATCACCACCTGTCCCCTTAAATGGGACCAAACCCCGGCGCACAGCACGCCTTTCGCGCGCTGTTTATCGTGTCCACCGGTAGATGTCACTGGTGACGGATGCTAAAGCCTCCACGGAAAACACTATAAAAGGACTAATAGATCTCTCTCGATTATAGCTCTTCTACCACAACTGGTGTAACAGCACCCGGCGCATTCAAAAATCGCAAAATTGGAGCTCTCTGAGGCTTCCCAATGTTCTAAAATCACATTTTAGGAGAAAAACAGCAAAAAGTGCTCAGATAAATGAGCTTTTGACTAGTACTCAGACTCAATCATAATTGCTGAAAATTTGCAGATTAGCTTTAAATTGAACAAGGACTAATAATTTGCCCCTTTCACCGGGATCCGTTTCCATCGACCCGGCCTACTCTTTAACCGATAAAGGCATTATGCTGCAGCTCACAGGGTCAGCTATGATCGTCAGGTCCCTGTATGACCAGCTGGGTTCTCATTAAGTGAGAAGGCCATTGTTTCTAGCAGGGACCATTTTGCCCACAGCGCCCGCTCTGGCTATGAAGACCCTCTTTCACTAGAATAACATTCAAACTAGTTGGACAAACTGTTCTCCGCGGGACCTTCTATCGTCATCAGAACCCTCTCTGGTCAGGTGGGCCCCTAACAGGGGCTTAGCCAAAGAGAGGCTATTAGGATGACGGTCCCCTGAAGGCCCCTTCGAGGACGCTCTGCTCAGCCTCACTATTATCTGTGGCCCGCGGTGGAATCTCATGTCAGACAGGGTACTCTCAGCCGTCTCCAGCACTCCATTCTTTGACAAGCAGGGATCTTTTGACCTTCGGAGCCCCCGAAAAAGAGGGTTCTCTGAACCACTGTAGCCCCAGGTCAGGTCACTGTAGCTCCTAGGTCAGGTCACTTGACCTAGACCCTTGAGTCAAGACAATCACATTTCTGTCTCTGGTTTGTTGTAGGTCTCATGGTTCCCGATTTATAAGTCATTTTCTAAATTAGTCTAAATTTGAAACATTTTGGCCCACTGTGACGTCACGGGTCAATGACTATGGCTTAAACTCGGCTCCAGAGTAGAAGACAGTAAGACACTTCTAGCGCTCTTTCAATTCTTTCCGTATCACTTCCAGTTACTGAGATCGTGGGGGTCCGATCGGACCCTCTCCCCTAGGCAGTGGTGTTTACGAAAAGAGCCCAGGCGGTGTCGGGTTAAGGTCTGGGGAGCTGTCAGAGTTGTACCTCTTGCTGTGAGGAGCTGAGTATGACTCTTTTCTTCACAGAAGTGGGAGCACATCTGCGATGCTGCGGCACACATCTAACGTCTCAGAGCACGATGCTCTCTGGCTGCTGCACTTCCAGGCATTTCAAGCGTGTGTGCATTCACAGGATTTGTGCTTAGCAAAGTGGTACAAGCAGTAGAGAGGAGAGCTGCCAAATTCCGACTGGAATGTAGGGCAGAGGTAGGAAAAAAGCTGAGGTGTCACCCACGGAATTTCAAACCAGACTTGTGTAACCAGCAGTGGTATCAAAATGGGATTGTTTGTCAAACCGCCTGAGTCGTTTTAAAACTAAAATAATGTATTGGCAGACTGAGCGTCACCTTCTTACGCTGAGGAGTGCATAATTTTACCTATTTTTAATGACTTTATTTATTTTTGTCACCAACATTTTTTGCGAATCCGCAGATTTTTTACCTCTGGTGTGGAGCTCACGGTTATGTGGAATTAGTTTGTGAGTTCGCAACTGAGCGTGAATTCCGACAATGTGAATACAATTTTACCTACTTCTAGTTATAAGAATAAAAATTCAGAGAATTAGAACTTCAGATTGATGTAAGGAGTAAGGCCTGTGGGATATACCAAAAAGACCTAGCAACATCCATAGGCCAAAAATTAGGCAGGTACCCAATTTTCCATGTAAAAGTTGGAGTGAATAGTCGCAAAGAAATTAATTCAATCATTAATGACCGATACCGCAGAACGAAATACCGCGGTAATGGTTGGCAGTTTCGTACAGTGTCCATCTCTCACTTGATATACCACATCAATGTGAGCTCCTGTCACGTGGTATACAGCATCAGTATGAACGTCATAGATGGCGGAACAAGGGCAGGGTGGGGGCACCGAGGCACCGTGCCCCCTCACCTTGGGCGGACCAAGGGGCCACCATTATTGATGTGTTTCCCTTTAAATCAGCAGTCATGGGCCCCTTCATTACGCCTGGGGTTAGTGAGATGACTGTCACACCCAAAGCATGTAAAATATGTAAAACTTATTCCCCTTAATCTGCATTTAAATGCGGTTTTATAGAACGTACGATTCAAGTTTTCACATTTAATGCAGCTTCTGTGAGCTGCACGTCTGGCTTGGAAAGAAAAATGGCTGCAAGACATTAATCACAACCCTAATTCTCGTCAGACCGGAATTCCTTCACAATATATCCGACAGCACTCCAGCAGGCTTTCCACCATCCATTCGTGACCGGCCCGGAGCCGGCTGAGAGGGCAGAGTCACGATCCGCCAGGCGGCATGAGGGCGCTCGGCGAGCAGTGAGTGCTGATTGTCGATTGCCGGCATTTGGGGTGATGGAGCCGTCGTCCAACCGACGGATATTGGCGGGGTAAGGACGTGGGCCAGCGCTGGGGCCGATTCCGTTGGTTCATAGAACAGCTCTCCACTCCGTTATAGTTCGCGATCTGGGAGTGCGATGACGTCGGGGAAGTGCATTCGACCTCCACAACTCTGACCCGGGTTCAAATCTTGAGCGATCTGTATTAGTCTTTCCGGTCACATAATGGGGCCGGGGTGGCCTAGTGGCTTCGTTGCCAGTCTTTTAGATCGGATAGCATGGATTAACGTGGGTTCAATCCCCACGGCGGAAACCGCCTTCGTGTCCGATCGACCCGGTGGAGAGGATCCTTAAACACCCACGCCAATACTCCTGTAATGGGCAAGTGTGCCTGTGGGGCGTCCTAATAATACAAAATAACACCATCCAAACAGAGTGAGAGTTGGTGGGGTCATATGACTCTAGCAATCGTTGCGCTGTAAAGCCCCAAGGCTTCTCCTTCTACTTCTAGAGCTACCATATCCAATACCACAATGTAACCCGTTCTCGGGGTGTGTAGGTAAGATAGTGGAGATGGAATCTTGAAATGAAAGCACAGTAAAACACCTCATTTAGTCAAATGTAGATAAATTCACTTTAAAACACAAAAGGCCCTCTTCAAAACTACGTCGTCCATCATTGTCCCCGAAGAATGTGCTCTAGATGACAGCCACCATTTCATCGGAATATCATCGACACATTAGTGATAAAATTTCAGCCGATTCGATAAACTATTCAGAGCTTGAGCAGGAAACGTTATCCAACAACGTGTTCTCACACAACAGTTGCAGCAACAAGATGATAGAGAATGATCGATCGCTTTTTCAGAGAATGATCGACCCGCATGCCACAGACCGCTTGTCATTTGTGAGCTTCCCAGGTTATGAATGACTACAATTTCTCTTTGGAACAGCGGCCAATCAGTTTACTATTTTCCACGAAAATATACAGATATGTGCGCTAGTTTACAGATCGTACGTCGGTTAAACCAAAAATGTGATATTGTTTTCAGCCAAGGTGAATCTGTCTGGCGAAGTTTTCACCAATCAACCTGGGCTTGAATGGGAGTTTTTGACAATGGGGACGATAGAACATACGTAACAAACCAACTGAGATGAAGCTCAGACCGTTCCACTGCCGACGGCGTTTGACGACGGTGAAACAAACGTATGCACTACTCTTGGGAGCGGCGGACGAGGAAGTGCTTTACACCATTCACAGCCCTTCGGGGCCAGTTTCGTTACCGGAATTATCGGATCGGGTTTATTATCGCCGTAAGAGTGCAGGCCCAGCCCTGGACAATGGCCGGCAACATGAGTATGCACTCTGTCCATAATGGCACGGACGTGCTGCGTAAAGAAACGGCAATGTATGTCTCGGCACGGGCACAAAGCAGCCGCGGTATTAGTATCAGCCGAAAGCATCCGGCCGAATGTAGAGAGCACGTAATGTAACCTGAGAAAATAAATGGGCATATAAACGTCGCGATATTACTTACGCTGGCAATAGATGGCACTGTAAGCACGTCTGTACGGATCCGCAAAACTGCAGCCTCTACTGTCAGACTGTCATAAACAGTGTGATTAATTGAGAGCAAACGACTAAAAGGATGAATAAGTGGAGCCTCTGTTCACCGGAAAAATGGCCCTTTTGAGGTGAATGGTGGGGACTTGGATTAGCTTATTTTCAATACTTTTACTGCTGTTACGGGGTTTGATAATTGCAGTAATTTTTCACCTTGTGATATACTCCTCAAAGCCATGGCACCAACGCTTTAGTCAAACTGCAAGCCCCTTCTTCCCATGGCCCAGGTGCTAAATTTCGCAATGCTTTGTAAATTTTCTGACAGTGGCTATTTGTGTAGAAAAATGGAGATCATTGAGGCTTAAACCTGCAAAGTACATTTACCGTGAAGGTTTTTTGTTTTAATTTATTATACTAAGCCACCCTCCCTATGGGCGTAACAGCCAGCCGTGGACATTTGGCGATGGTGGAGACACAGGCGGGCTGGAATGCCGCTCTAAACACACGATAATGAACTTCAGGTGGTGACTTTGGGACACATTTTAAAATCAACTGAATTGTTTTCTGATATGCTCCATCACGTGTCTGTCTCAGTCTAAGCTATGGCAATGGCGTCACATTCTCAAACATCTATTGCCAGCTAACTCATTCTATAGTATGTAACCAAAAATAAGGAATTTACGAAAACTCCACGCAGTAACATAGATTCTAGTTTTACCGTGGCATTAACTCTTTTCCTGTCAGGCTCCTGAAGGGGAGGGGTAGGTTCATCACTCCCGCTTAACCCGCGCCCCACCGGGGGTCCGGCGCCACCTTCGCCCCACCGGAGGGCCATCGATGGCCCCCTCTAACTCCGAAAATATGGGCGTTAGCGCAAATCTGCAAAGTGCAATAGAAAGCTCGCGTGAATTCAGTAAGAAATTACTTCGCATGTTTTAGTGCTCAGGTCAATGGTTTGACCTCCAGAGGTCAAATTAGGTCAAGATCGGCTATTTTCACTCAAATATGCAATGATTAAGCAAACTGGGCATAACTCTTATGTCATTAGAGCTATTGAGGCCTGGTAAAGTACATTTGATAGCAAATTGCCAGTACTTTTTCCGCTATGTGGAACGTAAAGACCTCCCGCCAGTGGTTTGACCGCCAGAGGTCACCTCGTGACCTAATATGACCTGAGGTCACGAAAGGTCAAAAGTGACCTTGCCGTATATCAAATGAAAGCCAGTGACAAGACAAACACGATAGTGTTTGTTTCACCGCTCTAGCTTAATTAGGTCAAAAGTTATTGTCAAAATACTGTTTTTGACCTCTGGTGACCTTGGATGACCTTGGAAAAGTCAAAGGGCAAATATGACCCCTGGGATCCGTGAAAGGGTGTCCAAAAACGTTGTTCTGAGCAGTCTGAGTATTTGCAATCATTTTTGTGGCTTTTATATCATGAAATAGCTTTTCCCCATGCTTTTCCAATGGGAGAGGTCGCCTCGTGACCTGACCTCAGGGCACGAAATCGAAAAATCCCGGATATACACCTTGTAGACCCTGAAGGGTTCATGAAGTGTAGGAAGTTTCAAATCGATCGACTTTGAAATGTAGCTCTTACAGAGCTCTAAAGGTGAAGTGAGGTGACCTTGGTTGACCTTGTCTGGTGACCTGACCTTGGGTGACCCGGGGTAAAAAATTTCAGGGATGATGGGAAAATGATGCAGTGAGAGGTAGAGCCCTCAACCGCGGTGCTGCGCCTCGTCGTTTTTCTGCTATCCCGGAAAAACCTTAGGGGGGCCATCGATGGCCCCCCCGGTGGGGCGAGGGTTAAGATCCAAATTCTACCTTTACAATTTGAAAAGGCAAGGTGGGATCGTTTGTTCTCGCGCTGAAGTCTATTTTCAAAAGAAGACACATTTAAAAACTGTGAAAATTGTGGCTATGGGCGCAAATATATATACATTTCTTCCACCATTTTTACTAGACATTAAACTCGGCCCTTTGCTTGATGTTCACCAAACTAGTACATATTGGCAGATTATTGATCCACAGTTATCATGGCTTTCATTTAGGTGAAAGCTTAAAGTCTTGTGATGGATCCTGGGCCAGAACTTTATGGTGAAAAGTATATATTTTACCACATCTGTGCTGCATAGATTAGCAAATGTCAGAGACTGCATAGCACCTTTCACATAGCCTTCTATTTTTTAAATTTTCATGGTTCCTGAGTGTGAGGGATTTTCTAAATGGGTCTAAATTTGACCAAATGTGGCTCACTGCGACGTCACAGGTAAGTGGCTATGGTTCAAACTCGGCTTTAAAGTAGGAGACGGTAAGATACTTCCATCGCCGTTTGACACGCGCATTGACGGGGGTACCCAACCCCTCGGGTTTTTAGAGATAGCATAAAAAATAGCGGCGCTTAGCGCCGCTGTACTTGGCATACCTTTTTTCTGATCATTTTTACAACTTTTTATTCAAAATTGCAGGGCTAGGTCATCTCAGGTCAGGGTCATCAATGCAGGTCAAATGACCTCACCTAAAAAAGTTTAGAATAACATAAGTTGGAGCAAGGTGAATGTATCCGATTGAAGCCCATATCACATAATGGGCCCACTGAATTCTCTCAAATATGTTCTAGTATGTTGGATGCCGATGACCTAAGGCCAGGGACGAGCCATGACCTCTCCATTGGAAATGCGTGGGAAAATGGGAGCCGCCCCCGGTAGCTCAGTTGGTAGAACGTTGGGCTCCGGCCCGCTGCTCAGAAGCGTGCAGTGGCAGTGCATGTCCAGGCTTGGGATCGGTTCCCCTGAGACACTCCGGCGCTCAATAGTTTACCCGACGTACAGGTCGGCTGGCAACTGACTGATGAGAGGGTGACCTGAGCGGGGCGGCTGTTCCTGTGCATTGAGGGACGTTAAACTTTGGCTCCTAAATCAACCCTTCATTGAAGGAGTTGCTCGTTCGGGTGGTGGGGTCGGGGTCTCTGTGACAAGTCCCTTGATGACTTTAGTGAGACTCCGACTCCATCAGTCGAACTGAGAACAACTTGAGCAAAAAAAAAAAGATTTTAAGCTTCGCCCTGGTGAAGGGTGTTTGAAACCTCCCTCGGGTTTTTCCGGTGGCACAAAAAAACGGCTGCGCGAAGCGCCACTGTACTTGGCACACCTTATCCTTAGTCAATTTTGCAACTTTTTTCTAAAATTTTAAGGTTGGGTCATCTTAAGTCCGGTCACCAGCGCAGGTCAAGTGACCTCACCTAAAACATGTTTAAGGTTGCATAAATAAGAAATGAGTGAATCTATCATATTGAAACTTACACCACATAGTGGACCTACCGAGGGCTACAACATGTATTTCGAGATTTTTCATATCTATGACCTAAGGTCAAGTGCGGACGATGGAACCTCTCCATGGGAAAAACAGGATTTGGGCTGTATTTGTGTAGATACCGCTGAGAATACCTTCACATTCTCCAAGGCGTAGTATCCCTGGCCCCTTTCCAGGTTCATGTTGCAGTTTTTGACCTGTGACCTCTGAGATCTGGGGCTACTTAAGCAGTTTTCAGGCTTAGTTCAATAACTTTGCATGAAATGATGGCACAGCTTTTATGTTAATACCATTGCGTTTAGATTGCTATTGCAAGTCGATTGATATGCATATTGACTATGTTAGGTTAAATGTGACCTTGACCTGACCTAAGGTCAGGTCACTTCTTCTTTTGGCCTAGTATGGCCATATTATACATAATTCGATTTTCCTGATTAGAGGAAGTGAATGGTGCCCATAAAATGATTATAACTCAACTCTTTCAGACGCTAGAAACCCAAAAAACTTTGCTCAAAATGACAACTTCTTTGACCTCTCATGACCTCAATATTGACCTGAGCCAAAAAGTAACTGTATAATTTCGTCATGAATTTGCATGAGCTATCCACCAGTGTTCGCGCTTTTTCGCTATCTTGCATAGGGGCCGAGTTCGAGGGGGTTGTTCAAACACCCCCTACCAGGACGAAGGTGGCTTGGAGGCCCACTGGGGCGCGGGTGAACTGAATAACTTAGTAATGGATAATGGTAGAGCGTTTTTTATTGCATTATATTTTTATTATCTTTGCAGTTCTATTGATATGGATTTTGACCTAATTTGACCTTGACGGGACCTCAGGCCAGGTCAAGTCCTAGATCTGACCTGATTTAACCTAGTAAGGGCATGTTACATATCATTCGATTCGAATTGTTGCCATGATTCCAATGGTCTAAAATGTTTTGCTCTGCCTGTACTTGTTCAGATTTAATGAGCAAAAACCTTCACTTAAATATTATCCATATGACGGCATGTGTTGACCTTTATTGACCTTAAATGTGATCTAACAAGAAATGGTTTAAATATTTTTGATAGAGAGGTGGATGGGCTGTCCAACGCATTCTACCGTTTTTTGCTATCAAGCGTGGTTCTTGAGATCTTAGGTGGGGGAGTATACCCACCCCCAAATGCGCGTGTCAAGTTTATTCCGTATCACTTCCGGTTTTCGAGATCATGGGGGACTCTGATGAGACAGGCAGTGCCAGGCGGTACCGGGTTTAACTTGTAAGTGATGATTCTATGTGTAAAAATATAATATCTGAGGCAAACCAACAGTGTGGGTGTGCTGTGAGCCTGCGTGGGCCTGTGAGCGGCTTCAAAGTCAAGGCTTATTTCCGAACACCTGGACATGCCGCTGCTTCACTGTTGACCTCGACGATTAAAAGAACACACACACATCACTGATGGTGTCCCCCTCTCTATCTGATTGGTCTAAGGCAAGCACAGTGCTCTGATGCCCCCCCCCACTTCGTTCCACCGCCTATGGTTAGGTGTATGGCATAGTTACTTGTGTTCCACCCGGCTGTCCTGTAAGCACTCTATTCATTTTGTGCAACAGTACTATCCAGTTACATCTTAAATCCACCCATTTGGAGTTGCCGGAACCAGCTGTATTAAAATGTATATGAAAATATAAATAAGCTTTCACTTGATATATTTTCCTAGCATAGCATGCACATATTCCAACTGTCTCAACATTGTTACGGACGTCTTCGTTCTATGAAGATCGCATTGTACACGATAATAATCGGTTTGCGAGTAGATTGTCCCTAAATACCGACGTATAGTTATGCCCGTGGTAAAGATAGTTTATCAAAACTTGTCGGGAAGCTGCCCAAATTAGTTTTGATAAAAATCTGAAAGCTTCAAAGGCCTATCGCAAACCGTTTTGGAGATATCTCTGCAAGCATGAGGGGTGGGTATAATCCGCTTCCCCCTGACAGAAATAGGGAAAACGCTAATTCATTGTTGCAAAGCATAGTATAAGAGGGCCCCTTTAACACGCACATTGACGGGGGTGGGTACCCGCCCCCTCGGGTTTTTCGGAGATAACGTAAAGACGGTGGTGCGTAGCGCCGCCGTACTTTGCATACCTTTTCCCTCATCATTATTACAGCTTTTGTCAAAATTTTAAGGTTAGGTCATCTCAGTTCAGGTCACCAGTGCAGGTCAAGTGACCTGACCTCAAAAAAGTTTAAGATAGCATAAGTCGGAACAGGTTAAATTTATCTGATTGAAACTCAAATCACATAATGCCCACACCGAGTTCTCTAAAATATGTTCCGGTATTTTTGACATCGGTGACCTAATGTCAGTTATTGGAAATACATGGGAAAAATGGTTTTAACTGAATACCTAAGTAGTGAATAGAGATAGAGCGTTTATTTTAACTGCGTTAGATTTGCCTCGTTATTTCAGTTCTAATGATATGCACTTTGCCCAGTTTGACCTTCACCTGACCTCAGGTCAGGTCAAATCCTTGATTCGACCTAGCAAGGTCATGTTATATATCATTCGATCCGACTTGCTGCGAGGATTCATATAGGTCAAATCGTTTTGCTCTGTCTTTACTTATTCAGATGTAATGGTCGAAAAACTTAATTTACATGTTATCCCTATTACGGCATGTTTTGACCTCTAGTGACCTTAAATGTGACCTGACAAAAAATGGTTCAAATGTTTTCAATAGAAAAGTGGATGGGCTATCCAACACGGTTTATCGTTTTTCGCTACCTAGCACGGGTTTTGAGATCTTAGGGGAGCGGGTACTCCCCCCCGTCAAGGCGAAGGTGGCTCAGACCCCCGTCAATGCGCGTGTATAAAAGCTACAAAGCGAACTAAGCAGCACATACATATGCACATATCAAAAATAAGTTGACTTCGAAACATACGCAAAGAGAGTGACTGTTAAATATTTGATAATCTCACTGTTCAAATGCATTTATTGATCGATCACAACATACAAATAAAATGCTAGCTTTCACTGTCAGATCGAACACACGCTGCTCCCAGCACTTGGATGACGTGCGCGCCATTATTTGAGGCCCGGCGTCCGATGCATCTTCTGCTTGCCTCGCCCCAATGGCTGCGCCTCAGGCCGGCTCTGTAGCGATGGCGACGCGGCCACTGATCCCCGGATGAGAGGCACCTGAGGCTGAGGCAGAGACCGTCCCACTACGCTAGTCCCCCGGGATCGAACGCTGCGCGGGGCCTACCGGTGGGCGACCGCACTGTCCCGCGCCTGTGTGCATGCAAGGCTGGCCAGGGAAATACCCAACGCTCACTGGTGGGACCAGTGAGAAGAGGCAAAGCCCGCTCCACCCCCCCCCCCATTTTCCCGACCCTCTAAAAACAAAAACTTTGTTTTATCACGATTTTGGAGCCCGTTGACAGCCGAACAGCTAGTGTAGATCCGCCACTAGTGAAGCTGCTGCTGCGGCTTCAAGTCCGTCTCCTATTTCACATGCACTTTCAGCGCTGCTTACTATTAGAGTGTCCGCACGTCAGCTATTCAGTTTATCAGTTTAAAATCCCGCTTGATTTTATCAATAAGCCTGGCAATAACTGCAAGTTATCTGTGTTCGATAAAATACGACACCGATTACCGGCAACTCAACGCTGAATGCTGTGCTGAATAAGAATCTGCAAGCAGTAGCAGTTAACTACCATTGATAAACTATTGAACTGAACATAATCATCAACCTTCAATAATCAATACTTCGTTCGTAATAATAGATATCCAAGAGCATTGTTAGCGCTGTTGGACCAGGCGGTCGCCCCGGTGGGTCTCGTCTGTCCCTCGTGGTCGTTCCTCCTGCGTCAGATCAGACCAGCCCCTGAGTCAGACTCCACCAGACATTTGCTTGAAATAAACATTTCCAAGATGGAACCGCTCACGTGCAATCGAGCTGGCAAAGACATAACTCAGCGCTGAGCGATGACTCACACATGGTGGCTTCATTAATTCCACCTGCCGTCTTGAAAAAATTCTTACAAGTCTGATTGTGGCCTAGGTGTAGTCGACACAAGGGAAAAACACAGACGGACGTCTTGCCTACTTCGTTTTTTTTTTACTTCTTCATATAGGTACCAATAAGGAAAGCAATTCTCGGTTATATATGATATAGAGACACAAAAATGGAGAAGCACAGACCAGACAAAGAGGAAAGAGTGGAGGGAAAGAGAGGGAGAGAGAGAGAGAGGAGAAGAAAGAGATATTTGCATATACCTTTATCCTATATATATACATATGTATATATATATGTTACAGGAAAGTGCGAAATCCGGGATTTCACGAACTCCTAGGATTTCGCGAAATCACTGACCAGCCAGGAGTTCGCGAAATCCCTAGGGAGTTCGCGAAATCACTGGCCGACCAGGATTTCGCGAATTCACTGAAACTTCAGTGATTTCGCGAACTACCTGAATGCTTTTCAGGGATTTCGCGAAATCCCAACATGCCAATATGTCATATAGTTTAAATCCGAAAATGATCCTTCAGTGATCTGGTTTTACACTCCCCGTCCATGTTTTCTCTTTCTATGTTGTATTTTGCTTGATTTTATGTATGTCAGCCTGATATTTATTTTTTGAAAATTAATGTTACACCCTCAGCTCTACCTCACACCGGGTCCTTGTGCCCGCTGACGAACTATTCGAGTCACTAGCCTTCCTCGAGGTGCATGGTTTGTGCAATATGAACCGTAGGTGTGGAGGGGGGCTCAAAACAAACTAGAGATGCCACTACTTTTTTCATTATCATCTGTAATGAATATCTTGATTTCTTAACAAAGCAGACTCCTGATGGGAAGTATTGTGCCGTAAGAAACGGACAAAGAACTTATATACTTTCACAAAGGTCTATTTTAGCTATGTCTATGTTGGAATGTACTACGGACGTCCACAAATTTTCCAATAACAATACTTTGATACAGGAGGAAGTGTCGACCTCGAAAAAGCTCTCGGTGTAAGAAGCGGCACGCCTGTCATCGTTTGACCATTGCCAAGGCTTTCAGAAATTTTATTGTCGATTCCGGCGGGCTAGCAAATGCACTTCAAGCTTAGGTGCTCCAGCCACGGCCATGACAATAGGCAATGAGATAGCACATTGCAAATATGCGTAACAATTGTATTATTCCGTGTCCTGCTTATACCGTCAACTATAGTTGTCGGCTTATGTTCAGCTGTAGCTGAAACTGTATAACACTTCTGATATACTGATAAACTGAAAACAGAGATATGGTCTAAGTTAATTTGCAGAATAATTATTTCGATGTTCCAGCTCTGAAAATTTATCTTAGTATAGCCGAACCGTACCTGTAAAGATCGGCCAAAGTTTTGGAATACATTAATGAACTTAATGCAAAAAATAATATAGCATTATTGTATTTTCCTTACCCAGAAAGTAATACGAAATGGCCATCAGATAAGCAGCATTTCTCTTTTGTGTAGTAATGAGGATTGTGATATGATAATGATCTCTCTGCAGATGCTGGATAAGTGAGTTGGAAAGAAGCGCTTCAGAATTTTGTCTCTAACGGTACTCACAGTTGGTGCACCTGACCGACTTCGTACCGAGTACGTGCATGGCTGGGGCGGGGGTTGGGTAACCATACCCCTTGGGTTTTTCGCAGTCTTGAAAACGGCTACGCGCAGCGCTGCTGTACCCAGTACAGTTTTTTCTGTAGCTTTTCACAACTCCTGTCAACATTTTCGGTTCAGGTCATTTCAGGTCAGTACATCAGTGCAGGTCAAGTGATATCATCTCCAAAAAAGAAGAAAACAACATAAGCAAGGAACAGCTTAATTTATCTATCTAAAATTCGTATTGAATAAAGGGCCGACTGAGTACACAGTTTTTTTATTTCTGA
>JAOTON010000595.1:0-205000 GCA_034440635.1 Lepas anatifera | reverse complement strand
TCATTGAGTGCTTTTGAACACAGTCCGTAATTTTGCTTTAGCTTTTTCAGGAAATGAGATATGGAAGGGGCAAAATACACCCCCCATCAGCGGGATTTGTCATGCCAGGGAGCCCAGTGGGGTGTGAGTTAAAAACACTAATTACACATCATAATTTCTTTGTAAACAAGTAAGATACTTCGACATGATGAAAATATCAGCATTTAATAGCTCTTAAAACACAATTTCAGTTAGAAACAGTAAAAAATATTCCATATAGAAATGCACTTCAACCGGCTGTTGTAATGGTTATCTAGCCCCGTCCCCATAATGTTAGTGAGTGTTGTGTATTGAGTTGCATGTTGAGTGTGGGTTTCATCTGATCGATGTAGAGTGACTCTAGAATTCCTAGTTTATGGGTGTCGTCAGTGAATGCGATAATGGCTGCGTTGCAGACAAACATAGCAAGTGCCAGTGGTGTGTTGATATCGTCAGTAGAGGACCCAGCTGACCACAGAGGGCCATGCTGACGATAGAAAGCTCTGCCTAGAGCATTCGGCCCGACTAGTTTAGAGGTTCCTCTAGTTAAAGAGGGTCCCGAAATTCAGTGTGGGCCATGTTGGCGAAAAAGGTTTCTGCTAGCCAGAAATGGCCTTTTCACTTGATTAAGATCAAGTTGGTCATACAGGGCCCTGGCGGCTTTAGCTGACCCTGTGAGGTACTGGGCCCTGCTGCCCAAAGAGCCTAGCAGGCCATCGAGGATTTATCGTCTAGCCCTCGCCCCCGTGGGGGTGTTTTAACACCCGTGTCTGGTTTTTCGCGTGACGCGGAAAGAACGGCGGTGCAAAGCGCCACCGCACTTGACACACCTTATCCTTGATCAATTCCTCAATTTTCCCTATAGTTTTAAGGGTGGGTCATCTCAGGTTAGGCCACCAGTGCAGGTCAAGTGGCCTCACCTCCAAAAATGTTTAAGGTGACATAACTAGAAAAGGTTGTATCTATCAAATTAAAACTTGTACAACATGATTGGCCCACCGAGTACATTCTGTAATTTTTTAATATCGAGGACCTAGGGTCAGGTACAGATCATGACCTCTCCATTGGAAATGCATAGGGAAAACGTAAATCGGCCAACAAATTTCACTATTTCTGTAGATACCACTTAGAATACCTTCATATTTTCCCAATCATGGTACCCTAGGCCCCTTTATTGCTTCATCTTGCAAGTTTTAACCTTTTTCGTCTGAGAGGTCATCTGGGGCTACTTAAGCAGGTTTTCAGACTTGGGTCAATAACTTTGTAGCAAATGATGGTAAAACGTTTATTTTGATACCATTACGTTTGGATTGTTATTGCAAATCGATTTATAAGCACATTGACTATATTAGGTTGTGGTGACCTTGACCTGATTTTATAATTAGTCATATTTTACATCATTCGATTCGACAGCACGACAATTAAGTTGAGGTCGTGCGTCGTTGCAGAGTTTTTCCACAGGTGGGACCTGTATCTGTAGCAGTATTTTACTCGTCCATCAATGGAGAACAGTCGAATGAAATGGATTTCATGGGCTCTTTTAGGCGACAGAAAAACATGACATCTGGGGCTTTATACACCAGGTAACCATCGGCATATGCAAGGGGGAGAGCTGCGGGCTCAAGGCCCCCTCCAAATATCAGAGTACCTATAGATAACGCATAGCTGGAGGTTATTCCAGGGCAATAGTAGGAGAGGCTCAAGCGCCTGATTCCTCCCCCTCCCCAAATGAAGTCCTGGATCCACCACTGCGAGTAACCCTCAGCTGAGCAGCCGGTCCCTGCTCAAATGCCTCCCACCATCCACTCCCCATCTCTGCTCACGCCTCGACAGGGTGATTAGCAAGTGCTTATGGGCTGAGCGGCGACACTGCGCCGAGAGACCCATTCCAAGCGACGACGCTGCTCCACAGCTTCTTCGCTAGCCCTGCCAGTCTTCACCTGATGACCAGTGAGCTGCTAGCGCCGACAATGTTGTTCATCACAGCTGGAGATGAAGCCGCCTCTCCGCGCTCTCACCGATCAGAAGTAGGCAGTGGGCTGCTGCTGGCCTTCCCTCCCGGATCTCTCACCCCCTCCGGCAGCGGCACCGAGCCGGCGTTGATGGAAGTGGTCATGGACCAGTGATCCGGCGGCGGGGTACCGCCCGCTGTCGCTGTTTGAGCACCACTGCCTCATCGACCACCCATTGTCCGCCAATCGCTTCGCCGGGAGTCTGACCCTCTGCCAGCTTTCAGATGGTGTGCTAATATGCCTTGAGTATGCGTTTGTAGTCTTGAGCTCAAAGGGACATACAAACCACATTTGGCTTGTAACTTATTTGAAAGCATGTAAAAACACTAAAGGCATGAGCTACCACCTAGGAATGGAAAAGAGCTTACTTGTGAAGCTTCAAACGAAAAACCCTAGAGAGAGGGAAATTCAAATTATTTTACCACCCTTTTGATACAACAGAAGAATAAGTTTAGGACTTTCCTATCAGCATAAGACAATTTTGTATAATTTAGTACAAATTATGAGGTTTGGAAACCATGTTGAATCTTCGCCAAGGGAAGAGAGTGATTGGATCGGCAGGGCACTTTGATATGGTAAACGCCGTCGCAATGCATCACAAGCAATCACTAACAAGGTAATCAGATACCCACTGTGATAGATGCAATGCCATTTTCCTTTTAGTGCGGAGGGTTATTTGAAAAAGTGCATAATCAAAGTGATGCGATGTTTAATCATCGAAATCAAATATTCTAAAACACATACCAATCAAAAATGTGTGTTGAATTTTTCACCTTGTGTTAGCAAAAGAGTATCTGCAAATGCTGGGCCGTACTCTGCTACCAAAGAAAACATATTTCATATCTTCAAGTGTGTGGGAATGCCTGCCTGTGAGGTTCTGTGTGACGCTGGGCTTAGGGTGACCAGGTCTGGGGTATGAATCGCTTTTCCATTTTCGTCCACAGGTGGCAATGGCTGCTAGACATCAGATATTTGAGGCTCCTAAATGGAAAATGAGTTTTTCCTCACACAGGATTTATATTGTTTTTTTACACATGGAGGTACACACACACATAATTTTTTAGTACCCTCTGTATTACTTAAACTTTTTTTATAGCTCAGTAGCCTGGGGCTGCTGAGCTAAGTCTTAATCCTGGAGTGAAATCGGACACACCAATTAAAGTGATTCACGAAAGCACATTTTACAGTGTCAATGTATTTGCCATGATTTTCACTCCCCAATCGATGCTGCATGGACTCCATGGCTATGTTAGATTAGAGTACTTGCAATATGCAAGCAAGAGGTAAGACAGCCATTGTCTTAGATCACTACTATGGTGGCTCTTAATCCTGTACCTAATCGGGAAAAGGAGAATCTTCTAACCACAGGTGGTACTACATCTAACATCCAAATCGATGTAAGTAGCCCCTGCTAAAAATTGCGGATTCTTGATCCAGTACCTATTTTGGAAAAGGAAAGTGTTCTAACACCAAGTGGTACTGCATGGAACATTCATGTGATATGCTCAATCCCCTCTGGAATACTTCGGCGTGAAGACAGAAAAATGGCGCGAACTTAATTACACAAAAGGCAGGAACTTACCCTATATTGGGTTGTTTCTGTGAACCGCGCCACTTGATTTCACGAAACTAGCATGGATTAACAGGACATTGCTTGGAAATGGTCATATATCTCATTAGGCCAAAATTCACAATTAAAGGGTGTTTCTAGGGCCAGAAATGGGGGGGAATCATATGAACTTTTCATGACTTTTTTGCAGAAACCTACACGCCAGGTACAGTGAAATACATCTGATGCAAAGCAAAGTGCTCAAATGCCAAAAATGTCAGAGGTGGATTCAGGGAGGCAAAAAAGTGAGGTAAGACACAAATTACCCCACCTTTCAGGAATGACTACTTTTCAAATTACACCACCTTTACCCACCCCTGCCCGACCCGGGGAACACTCCTTGATCCGCCTATGGATGAATTGCGTCCATTTTGTGTTAGGACTAAATGCATATGCACGATGCTTTGCCCCATTCAATGCAGACACAACTGATACGCTTGAAAATTAGTGAACGCCATAACTATGGTAACTGAGCACGCCTATGATATCCTTTTATCATATAATACACAGATGGGATCAATACATACTTATTTTTACCCCTGCCGTCCATTCTGTGGGCAGTTTATTCACTTTGGAAGAGTTCAAATGTATACTATTGTAGACCCCCCATTTTGAGCTCCTGGATCAGCCTATGACCAAAAATATATCGAAATATACATCAAATGTCATCCCAAATATCATTTAGTGCTAGAAATAAATGCATAGTTACAATCCTTTGTCCCATGCAATGCACACACAACAATAAAATGAACTTGAGTATGGGTGAAACCCCATAATTACGGTACCTGAGCGCGTCTATGCCTTCTTATCATCATATAATACACATATGAGTACAATGCATGGTTATGTTTACCCCTCCCGAACATTCTGTACGCAATCTATTTACTTTGGAAGAGTTCATATGGATAACAGTGAAACCCCCCATTTTGAGCTTCTGGAACCGCCTATGGCCAAAATTATATCAAAATACACATCGACTGTCATCCTTTATCTCAGTAAAAGCATGCAAAGAGTACAAGTGCCGCCAATTCGTAACAGACAGCTTTATTGTAAGACAAACACAACGCAGGCGATAATGCTCGGCTTCTGGATAAAACCCCCAAATCAGCGAGCCATAGCTCCGCCTCTGATACGTATATATTTTCAAAATTTACGGAGAACATGCGCTATTTAGTTTTAAGAAAAGTCACAAAGTTTCAAGAGTCTATCTCAAACAGTTCTGAAGATACTATGGAAAAATCTGAGGAGTGGGCAGAATCTGCTCCCTGTTGGAAATAGGGTTAAGCAAACTGGGCGTAACTTCTATGCCATTAGAGCTATTAAGATCATGTTATCTCAAACAGTTTTGAAGATACTATGGAAAAATCTGAGTAGTGGGCAGAATCTGCTCCCTGTTGGAAATAGGGTTAAGCAAACTGGGCGTAACTTCTATGCCATTAGGGCTATTAAGATCATGTACAGAACATTTGATAGGACAATGCCAGACCTTTTTCCGCTATGTTGAACGTTATGAAATCCCGGCAGTTGTTTGACATCCAGAGGTCACCTTGTGACCTAATATATCCTGAGGTCACAAAAGGTCAGAAAGTGACCTTTCCGTATATCAAATGAAAGCCAATGACAAGACATACACAATGGTGTTTGATTTAATCCTATAGCTTAATTAGGCCAAAAGTTATTGTCAAAATAATGTTTTGACCCCTGGTGACTTTGGATGACCTCCAAGAGGTCAAAGGGATAGTATGGCCCCTGGGATCCGTAAAACGATGTCCAAAAACGTTTTTCTGAGCAGCCCGAGCATTTGCAATCCTTATTGACTTTGAATCATAAGACAGCCTTTCCCATGCTTTTTCAATGGGAAATTTCACCTCGTGACCTTACCTCCGGTCTCGATATCGAAAAATCCAGGATATACATCTTTTAGACCCTGGAGGGGTCATTAAGTGTAGGCAGTTCAAATTGATTGGCTTAGAAATGTAAATATTCAAAATTTGAAGTAAGGTGACCTTGGTTGCTCTCGTTTGGTGACCAGACCTTGGTTGACCGGGGGAAATAATTTTAGGGATGGTGGGAAAATGATGAGGTGAGAGGTAGAGCCCTCAACTGTAGTGCTGAGTCTAGTCGTTGTTCTGCTATCCCGAAAAGCCTTAAGGAGGGGGCCATCGATCGCCCCCGGTGGGTCAAGGGTTAACTACAGGGTGTTTCATAAAGAATGATATTTCTTAATTGATCATAATGCGGTTATAAATTGGTTGCTGTGGTATGATTTACATATCAATCGAAAGATGATTTTGGACATTTACGATTATTCGTATTTTGATAGCTGTTTTGATATTTTTGCTAGTAAAAAGTAGTCTTAAAATAACTTGAAAAATACTGTCTATCTTGCCTTCATCGAAAATGTTCGTAGAAATCACGTACGTATCACGTGACAAGTATCACGCCAATGGCACTTCAAACATGATTTCGTCACTATGGTACGTCTCAGTCCACATGCAAATTGCCTCTGGAAATTAATTCTAAAAAACATCTCTCAAGCTTAGGAAAGCTCGGGTCCAACCAAGCAATCCCCAATTGGTCCATATCCCTTGTTCTGCGGTGAACAGTGGGGTCTTTTGCGCTGTGTCCGCCGCATCCAGTCATTCATATGGAAGGTAAACCAATGATCCATACGGAGCTTGAGCCAAAAACTTTTAACTTGTAATTTTACTGAGACTTTTGCTTTTGATGTGCATGCTCACGTGCCATTTGTGTGTGCTGAAGCCTTTTTCCCAGCCAGCAATTTACCTCCGGCCCCGACCTGGCACAGCTTGGGCCAGCGCGGGCACGGAGCTCCGGCACATGTAGGGCTGTTGTCGGGTGTAACTCAGGAGTTGAAACAACTTTCCCGACCTGGCCCAGAGCTGGCCCAGAGCTGGGACGGAGTTACCGCTGCCCGACTTGGCCCGAGTTGTGCCCGACAACGGAGCTGGCCCGCTCCGTGACGGAGTTATTAGCCATGTGTGTAACTGCGTGCCAGATCTGACCAACTCGGGCCAGCTCCTCGAGACATTGCGGGCCTGGCCCTAGTTATTGGTAGTTGATGGGTTCTCGCCAGAGCTGGGCCAGAGTTACTGCTGTGCATTTCTACTGCGTGCCAGATCAGGCCAGTGCAGGCCAAAGCGGGCCTGGCCGTAGTAATTGGTAGTTGATGGCACTGTTCAGAGCTGGGCCAGAGTTCATTGTTTGTATTAATACTACGTGCCAGATCAGGCCATTTCGGGTCAGCGCGGTTCCGACCCTAGTTATTGGTAGATGGTGGTTACGACATGCTGGTAGTTGTGTCAGCGCTTCCTTACTCTCATTGCTGTGTTGAGTGAGGCGTATCCGGCGAGCACAAGATGTGCAATGTGCATATTAGACCTGCCTAATTCTTTTATTTTCACCAGAGACATTTAAAGGTTTTTTCATTCGGCCTGTACGCAATGAGCCTGATTTTTGTGTTGTACTAAAATTATTTTTGCATATTGCATGATTGTGGCTGTTTTGCAGACATTCAGGCTTGTGTGCAAATAGGTGAATAAATTGATGCATAAGCTCATGCTTTCCATCAAGCTCAATAATACGTACATGGTTAACCAGTACCAAAAACTGGTATGTTAAATCTTCATATGTTTGACTAATTAATGAGGTCATGGTAGAATCGCTGATTCGTTGGCAAATTAGATAGCTAAAGTTTAACACAGTATATATGGGAAGATCCTTCCTGACCACAAACAATGAAACCCATTTCTGGAAACAAGCAAATATATATTTAACATGTATTTGAACGGCCCCAAAAAGGGTAAAACGAACAAACTAGCTGACCTGAGTTAATAAGGGATAGTAAAGTTGATAAGATGTTTAATGGCCCGCCTCCGCCAATCCTGGATGCAAGATGGAGCTAATACACTGAGATTGTATATTCAAGCACAGTCCTTCATCAGAATCCTTATAATACACTAGGTGAAAACATAGATGATTGGTCATAGTGTGGGAAGGACCTCGAATCTGATCAGCATATGTGGTCTTGCCCACACTATAGCCAATAATCGGTGTTTTCACTGTTTGTATTACGAGAATTCTGATGAAGGGTTGTGCCTGAATCTATACTTTCAGAGTATTAGATCCATTTTACATCCAGTATTGAAGGATGCAGGTCAGTAAACACCTTACCAACTTAAAATAATACACCCATTAGCACACATACACAAAACGAACTTATTCATCAAATAAACGGAGTCAACCATTTAAACTAAAAAATCTTCATAGGTGACCTCCACCTCCTGGAAAGTCATGTCCTGGGCCTCCTGCGCCGGAGCAGGTTCGAGGCCTCCAGAGTAGCGATGGGTCGGCCTCCGGTTTGCTCGTCGTTCCAGCCGGTCGCGGCTTCCCGAAAGCCACTTGCTAATAGCGTGACAAATCCCGCCCCGGCTGACAGGGACGCCACTGTACCTCAGTGCCTCTGTGAAATATATTATCAATTTATTACATTAGGTAACATTTACCCAATTTTTAGTATGTGGGTGTCTCTTACATACGTAATCCATTTTGGGGAACTAACAATTATTGTATTTTGAAATATTACCAGAAAGTAGGGTTGTATACTTTGATACCCAACCAAACATACGTTTGATACTAAGATATCCACATATCCAAATTTATGTCACTCCTGGGAGACCCTTTGGGTTACCTTAAACAGTTTATCAGGTTCTCATCAATAACCGTTTAAAGAGTCCTCATAGGTATGTGATTTGACTCCGCATCATTAGCATTGTAATTACCAATCAATCAATTTATATCAATGGATATTCACGGTGACTTCTTCAGGCCAGGTCTGAACATCTGGGGTTGGGCATAGTATTGTATGTACAATGTTGCTAGACAAAACACGTATTATTCACGTGTTGTTGAGTCAGGTTTAGGAAAATGTATTTAGACATATAGCTTTTTTTAATAAGTTATTGATCTGACTTAAAAATTTGCAGGTAAATTTTCTTAATCACTTTCGAAATGCAATAAATTACGTCGCCTCTAGAGAGCCTCTACGGGTTCGTTAAAATAAATGATAACGTTTTGCACAAATATTAGGTACTTTATGACGTAGATACTAGACCACGAAGAACTAAAATTTTATTTCATGTAAAAAGATGTAGGATTTGATGATGTTTCATAAATACGATGAAACCAGTGGTCAAACTACTTGACTTTATTGGGAAACATCATATTTAAACTAGACAGTGAGAGTAAGAATGCGGTGAGATTATAAGCAAAACTACAAATAGATTTGGTAAACCGCCGGAACGCGGTCATTTTTAACCGAACACACGCCCCGCCCGCCCGCCCGCGGGCGGGCGGGAGGCTAGTTGTAAGACAGCTCCTGGCAGATGAAGTTGGTACTATACATAAAACCACAAGTGATTCGAGTTTGTTCTCCCTTTGAATTTGATTGGATGTACATATTTGATCCCAGAGAAGCGAAATACATGAATTGATGCTCGTTCATAGATCTCAGCACACGGCTTCCGCGGGTGTTGAATGGGGAAATATGGTGAAATCAGAACTTTACATAAACAAACTCAGAGACGGGTATCTTCTCTCAAATTTGCATTGGGCACCAGACGATGGCGGATTTGACAGTGGCTATTTGAACGGCAGGTGGAGGGGGGGCTGCTGGGTCCAAAATCGTAAATAATCATATGACGTGTTTTTTTCAAATCTGTTAAAATCGGCAGGTTTGGGGGCAGATGCCTCTTTTGTAACCCCCCCTGGATCCGCCAGTGATACCAGCGAAAGAAATTGGCGTAAAATATATTTCTCTCTACTTGAAAAATATTGATTCCGACACTGCCATTTATTTTTGTATCTTCGGCAAAACTTTTGGAGGCCACTCACCTGTTATTGAAATATATTATCAATTTATTACATTAGGTAACCTAAAGTTCAAAAGTTCAAACTAACGATAGCGATAAAAGGCTTGAACATGCTCTTCATCTCAATGTTTTCAAAAGCTATTTTACTTTTTAAAGCAATTGTTTTTGTAATGAAAATGTCTGTGTTCCTGTACTAGTAGTTGTATTAATTTTACGTAGCCTGTAAAAACTACAAAATGAATCAGTTTGCGTTTAAAATGAAGTATAAAATAATTGCTCAAGTCTTCAATCTCGGTATTTCAGCCCTTTTCTGCAAAATTCCCAGCATGACGAAACTTTTGCGTCAGATAGGTAGGCCACATGACCCAGGCATGAGAATTCCTGCGCTTCTGTTTGGCCAATTGTGATTTTTTTAAAGTTCTATATTTCTGTTAAAAAAATGTTTTGGAGTGTTGTTTTTTAATAATATTTTCTGTGATAGTTCACAAGTTCTACACCACTGTTTAAGTCGCATATGACGAAGTTCTTAGAGCAATTGATGGCCATAGCCGAGGTTACGTCATTTAATCGATAGTGAGAATTCTTGATAAGTCGTCTAGAAATGTTAACTTTGAGAGCGATGTTAAGGCATTTGGAGGCTGAATTCGCAAAAATGAGCATAGTACTACTGAAACGCCTTTTTGTGACCTTTTGATCTAGCCAATAATTTTTGACGCATCTCCCTTTAAGGGAGACACCATTCCCTGGTACCCCCCAGGTTCCACGACCAGTGGGGGCGATAATGGCCTTCATCATGCGCACAATAACTATTGGAGAACAAGGGACAGGTCTTCAGACATCTATTCTAAGCTAGAACGGCACTGGTCCAGAATGACCGAAAACATGCTGGGCTAAGGACAATTGGGGAGGCAGATGATCATAAAGGATTTCAGTTTGCTTATAAAAATATACTGCTGTTGGCTACTCTGGTACTTACTTACCAATGAATGGTTGAAAGTAACACCTCTTGGAATTTCTTCAGCTAGACGGAGATCTGTAGATCTGTAGGTAGGTATGGCCAGAAGCTAGACGTCCGCAGTGATGCTTCTTTGTAATTGGGATTATGCAGTGGACTTGTCGAAAGTTATTGTAGGTATTATTTGGTTAAGTTTCACACGAAGGGCACACTTATCAGTAGAAAGTCGCACGTCAAATATCCACATTTCCGCAAAAGATACCTTTTATCTTGATTTGCCTGTTACCTGGGCTGTAATGTTGCACGGTTAGAATATACACTAATATGTTGATACTACTGCTCTGCAAAGCCGCTGCTACAACAATGGCGGCAGAAAATTATGATTTTGAAATTCTGCTGCAAAGTCGGTTGTTTGCGCATGATCAGTACGGCATTAGCCTGGCCGGAGTTATCCGAGGTTACGGCAGGCAGTGCCCGAGGTGTGCCCGAGTTACGAGAGCAGCTGGCGACAGGTGAACCTGGCCGCAGCTGTGCCCGCTTTGCTGGGAGTTACGTCTAAAGCGGGCCCAACTCGGGCCAGCTCCGTGACGGAGTTATCCAGATACTGGCCCACTTTGGCCCGATCAGATGAGTCTGTCCAAGTCCATCTAAAGCGGGCCGAAGTCGGTTTAGGTAGGGCCGCCCGACTTGTTTGCAGTTGATCCCACGATAATTGCTGGCTGGGTTAGAGTGCTGCAAGTTCCGTTTTCTCAAATATAAGCGGGCATATATTATGTTTCTTGCACCATTTTCCGAGTACATTTAAGACGAGAGAAAACATGTGATGCAAATGAAACATATTTATATAAAAATGTCCTACAATTTACCATTAAAATGAGTGTTTTGTGGACGGATTTGAAGGATTTTTAGTACTTTACTGACCATTTAAAAAATATCATTCTTTCTGAAACACCCTGTAGCTTATACCCTTTGTTCAAAATAAGATCGACCCCTTTGCAGCTCCTCTCCAAACATCGGTGCCCTTCCTGCAAGATTGTATTCGCTTCTCCCCTATAACACTCATGAAGCACTCATCTTCTTAAAATGATTCAAATATTTGCGTCATTGGGCATCCCTCATAATATTCAAGGTGCAATGCCGCTCTGTTTCACTCTGTCGTCCTCCCCTTTAACACGCGCATTGACGGGGGTCTGAGCCACCTTCGCATTGATGGGGGCGGGTACCCGCCCCCTCCTAAGATCTCGAGAACCACGGTAGGTAGCGAAAAACGGTAAACGGTGTTGAGCTGCCCATCCACTTCTCCATCGAAAACATTTGAACTATTTTTTTGTCAGGTCACATTTAAGGTCACGAGAGGTCAAAACATGCCCGTCATAGGGATAACATGTAAATTCAGTTTTTCGACCATTACATCTGAACAAGTAAAGATAGAGCAAAACGACTTAAACTATATGAATCCTCTTAGCAAGCCGAATCGAATGATATATAATTTAACCTTGATAGGTCAAATCAAGGATTTGACCTGACCTGAGGTCAGGTCAGTCTAATGCAGCTAAAATAAATGCTCTATCACCATCCGTTACTGAGTTATTCCGTAAAAACTATTTTTCCCATGTATTTCCAATGGAGAGGTCATGCCTTGTACCTAAACTTAGGTCATCGATATCAAAAATACCAGAACATATTTTAGAGAACTAGGTAGGGCCATTATGTGATATGAGTTTCAATCGGATAAGTTCACCCTGCTCCGACTTATGCTATCTTAAACTTTTTTTTGAGGTCGGGTCACTTGACCTGTACTGGTGACCTGACCTGAGATGACCTTACCTTAAAATGTTCACAAAAGTTGTAAAAATGATGAGGGAAAAGGTAAACCAAGTACGGCGGCGCTACGCGCCGCCGTTTTTCTACTGTCTCCGAAAAACCCGAGGGGGCGGGTACCTGCCCCCCCGTCAATGCGCGTGTTAATATAATCATAAGTCCGTCACTGTCTCAGACCAGGAGCAGGGAAATCGGGCTTTTTCCCCGTTGCCCTCTTTGTAGCCCATGCCATTTCCAGTTCATTCCCAACACATGCTTTCAGTGTTAGACATCAGGCTGGCGTCAGGTTTGAGCTATTTTCCTCCCCTGAAGAGAAACAAAACAATACCATTAACACTGCGCTTTAGTTAAATGATATGCACCAGTAACTGCAATATTCCTTTAGTGAGGTTTCCGTGTTATGAAGTGAACTGATTTTCCAGTGCTATTGCCTTAAAAAAGCTTCTGTTCTATGAAGGGAATCCCCTCTTCGAGAATGAAAGACCTTTCTCGGAGGCGAATAGAATGATAAGCAAATTCACACTCGACACGTTTAGAGTCATTCCCAGACCAAAAAACGATCAAAGATGGCAGATTATGGCCCAAAAGGCACCTTTTGCACTTACGGTGCTTGGAAACCAGTCATAAACGTGGTAATATTGTCGATGGTGAAGATCAGTAAAGGGATCTTCTGGCACCCTGATGCAGGGACGGCGGAATCCATTTTCGAGCAGGTGTGCAAGATTTTTTGGAGGGGCACCTTCCTTCCTAGGGGATGCCTCCATCCCCAGGAGGGTGTCTAGGGCTCTCAAGAGGCGCCCACTAAAGGGGGGCCCGACCAAAGGGGGCGCCGATATGATTTCCCTGCGTTGAGTGGATGAACTGGGCATATTTGCTCTCTATGGGGCGGCTTTGATGTCATGAGCCCCATTCATATGTGGAAGCGTCTTTATTGCACACAAGGGTCCGACCTCTTCAGTTAGTGCGAGCTTAGGCCTGATGTTCTCTTGGTCGGCTGAGTGCACCGGCAAAATGGGGGTGTGGCGCCGCCAAAATCCGGGGATGGCCACATGCCCGGACCAAGCCAAAACCGGATGTGCAAAAATATACGTTTGCAAACCCTCCTTTTTCAGCGTGTGCAACTGCACACCCTGCCCCGGGAATCCGCCGCCCCTGCCCTGATGACATCATAAAATGGCCGCTCATGGCCAGGGGCTGGTTGCAAGGTCACTAGGAAACACACACCCCTTATCTATAAGGCTACGGTTTTCTCAGAATGTATTGCATTACACTGAAATGAAGCTGTTAGCTTTACCAATTCAATGTTTTCATATCGCTGATCTGCAGATTTATGAGCTTGTCAAAATTGTTAGCCTGACAATTCTGAAAGATGTTTTTACTAGCCTGGAGGGAGAGCTATCGGCAGCTTCGAGTCCTGTGGGTAATTTTCGCGAAGATGCTGCTATATGCGTGATTTTCGTCAAATTACTTATATCCTACTGCACGGGTGTTGCATGTATGCATAAATCAAACTAATAAGATTTTTGTTTGTTTAATGGGCCTTTTAATGATAAACACTGACAGTGTAAGGATATCTTGATATTATCTTAAATTTACAGTGCCCGACCAAAATTAAAGATGTATTAACTCACAACTCAATTGTTTCTTCTCACGCCGTTTTCTCATGACATAAATCACTTACTGCTAGGTAAGTGTTAATGTTAGGAAAGTAATAATAGTAATTATTGGGTTTTAAGGACACATTAACCCGCGCCCCACCGGGGGTCCGGCGCCACCTTCACCCCACCGGAGGCCATCAATACCCCCTCTAACTCCGAAAATATGGGGTTAGCGAAAATTTGTAAGATGCATTATAAAGCCCGTGTGAATTCAGTAAGAAACTGCTAATGTATTTAAGCGATCATGTCAATGGTCTGACCTCCAAGGGTCAAGTTAGGTCACAATAGGCTATTTTCACTCAAATATGCAATGGTTAAAAAAACTGGGCATATCTCTTCTGCCATTAGAGCTATTGAGATCTAGTGAAGTAAATTTGATAGGAAAATGTCAGTCCTTGTCTGCTATGTAAAAAGTAATGACGTTCCGCCAGCGGTTTGACCTGCAGAGGTCACTTCGTGACCTAATATGACCTGAGGTCATAAAAGGTCAGAAAGTAGCCTTTCCTTATATCAAATGAAACCCAGTGACCCGATTGACACAAGGGTGTTTGAATCAGCACTCTGGCTTAATTAGGTCAAAAGTTATTGACAAAATACTGTTTTGACCCTGGTGACCTTGGGTGACCTCAGAGAGGCCAAAGGGCAAATATAACCCCTGGGATCCGTGAAAGGGTGTTCAAGAACGTTGTTCTGAGCATTCTGAGCATTTGCAATCGTTTTTGTGACTTTTAGATCATAAGACAGCTTTTCACCATGCTTTTCCAATGAGGATTTTCTGGGTGACGTTTTAAAGGCCCTCTGCGCATAAGGCCCTCTATTCAAAGGTCCCTCGATTCATAAGTCCCTCGAAAAGACCCTCTGTACATAAGGCCCTCTATTCAAAGGTCCCTCGATTCATAAGTCCCTCGAGTTTCCATCGGTTCTTGCCGCACACTGGCTTGATATGGGAGAGGTGCAAATTCATGAAAAACTTGTTGAGTGAAAGAGGTGACAATTCTAATATTGAGATTTTTTAGAACAAAAAATATTTCCAGTTTCCTTTCAATATTTTTTTCTCACAGATTGTAAGATCTGTCGCAGGATGATACCGTGCCCTAAAATCTGTCGGGCACTTTATGACCCGAGAGCCCGACTTTTTGCAGCTCTGGGCGGGGTGCTGGTTTAACCCGCGCCCCACCGGGGGTTGGCTCCACCTTCACCCCACCAGGGGCCATCGATGACCCCCCTCTAACTCCGAAAATATGGAGGTTAGCGCAAATTGTGCAAAATGCATTAGATAGCTCGTGTGAATTCAGTACGAAATTACTCAGCATGTTCAATCGCCCAGGTAAATGGCTTCACCTCCAGAGGTCAAGTTAAGTCATGATGGTTATTTCCACTAAAATATGCAATGCTTAACCCGCGCCCCACCGGGGGTCCGGCGCCACCTTCGCCCCGCCGGGAGGCCATCGATGGCCCCCTCTAACTCCGAAAATATGGGCGTTAACGCAAATCTGCAAAGTGCAATAGAAAGCTCGCGTGAATTTAGTAAGAAATTATTTCACATGTTTTAGTGCTCAGGTCAATGGTTTGACCTCCAAAGGTCAAATTAGGTCAAGATCAGCTATTTTCACTCAAATATGCAATGATTAAGCAAACTGGGCATAACTCTTATGTCATTAGAGCTATTGAGGCATGGTAAAGTACATTTGATAGCAAATTGCCAGTACTTGTTCCGCTATGTGGAACGTAAAGACCTCCCGCCAGTGGTTTGACCTCCAGAGGTCACCTCGTGACCTAATATGACCTGAGGTCACGAAAGGTCAAAAAGTGACCTTGCTGTATATCAAATAAAAGCCAGTGACAAGACAAACACAATGGTGTTTGTTTCACCGCTCTAGCTTAATTAGGTCAAAAGTTATTGTCAAAATACTGTTTTTGACCTCTGGTGACCTTGGATGACCTTGGAAAAGTCAAACGGGAAATATGACCCCTGGGATCCGTGAAAGGGTTTCCAAAAACGCTGTTCTGAGCAGTCTGAGTATTTGCAATCATTTTTGTGGCTTTTATATCATGAAACAGCTTTTCCCCATGCTTTTCCAATGGGAGAGGTCACCTCGTGACCTGACTTCAAGTCACGAAATCAAAAAATCCTGGATATACACCTTGTAGACAGTGAATGGGTCATGAAGCTTAGCAGGTTTTAAATCGATCGACTAAGAAATGTAGCTCTTAAAGAGCCCAAAATTTGAAGTGAGGTGACTATGGTTAACCTAACCGTGTGACCTGACCTTGAGTGACCCGGGGTGAAAAATTTTAAGAGATGGTGGGACCATGATGGGGTAAGAGATAGAGCCCTCAAACGCGGTGCTGCGTCTCGTCGTTTTTCTGCTATCCCGAAAAAAACCTTAGGGGGCCATCGATGCCCCTATTGGGGTGAAAGCTAACTCCCAGGGTCATACGTAGTTGCCTACATTCACCCTGGGGGAAGGGGTTTTGAGGGTCAGATAAAATTATTCAGAGGTTTCACCAGCACTTGAACCCGGGATCAGTGGCTTAAAAAGCGCATTGACGTGTGGGCGGGTACCCGTCCCCTCGGGTTTTTCAAAAACAGCACAAAAATGACGGCGCCTGGCGCCGCCGTCCTTGGCATACCTTTTCCCCCATCATTTTTACAACTTTTTTTTAAATTTTAAGGTTAGGTAATCTCAGGTCAGGTCACCAGTACAGGTCAAGTGACCTAACCTCAAAAAAAGTTTAAAATAACATAAGTCGGAACAGGGTGAACTTATCCGATTGAAACTCATATCACACAATGGCCCCACCGAGTTCTCTAAACTATGTTCCAGTATTTCTTATATCGATGACCTAAGGTC
Organism: Lepas anatifera; assembly: GCA_034440635.1. NCBI lineage: Eukaryota > Metazoa > Arthropoda > Thecostraca > Lepadidae > Lepas > Lepas anatifera. The sequence goes on along the minus strand of JAOTON010000595.1, from coordinate 188,181 downwards.
AGGTACAAACCATGACCTCTCCATGGAAATACATGGGAAAAATGGTTTTTACTAAATAACTCAGTAATGAATAGATATACAGTATTTATTTTAACTCCATTAGATTCGTCTCTTCATTGTGGTTCTAATGATATGCATTTTACCCAATTTGACCTTGACATGACCTCAGGTCAGGTCAACCCCTTGATATGACCTAGCAAGGTCATATTATATATCATTCGATTTGGCTTGCTGCAAGGATTCATATAGTTCAAATTGTTTTGCTCTATATTTACTTGTTCAGATGCAATGGCCGAAAAAACTTCACTTACATGTTATCCCCATGACGGCATGTTTTGACCTCTAGTGACCTTAACCCGCGCCCCACCGGGGGTCCGGCGCCACCTTCGCCCCACCGGGGGGCCATCGATGGCCCCCCCTCTAACTCCGAAAATATGGGCGTTAGCGCAAATCTGCAAAGTGCAATAGAAAGCTCGCGTGAATTCAGTAAGAAATTACTTCACATGTTTTAGTGCTCAGGTCAATGGTTTGACCTCCAGAGGTCAAATTAGGTCAAGATCGGCTATTTTCACTCAAATATGCAATGATTAAGCAAACTGGGCATAACTCTTATGTCATTAGAGCTATTGAGGCCTGGTAAAGTACATTTGATAGCAAATTGCCAGTACTTTTTCCGCTATGTGGAACGTAAAGACCTCCCGCCAGTGGTTTGACCGCCAGAGGTCACCTCGTGACCTAATATGACCTGAGGTCACGAAAGGTCAAAAAGTGACCTTGCCGTATATCAAATGAAAGCCAGTGACAAGACAAACACGATGGTGTTTGTTTCACTGCTCTAGCTCAATTAGGTCAAAAGTTATTGTCAAAATACTGTTTTTGACCTCTGGTGACCTTGGATGACCTTGGAAAAGTCAAAGGGAAAATATGACCCCTGGGATCCGTGAAAGGGTGTCCAAAAACGTTGTTCTGAGCAGTCTGAGTATTTGCAATCATTTTTGTGACTTTTATATCATGAAATAGCTTTTCCCCATGCTTTTCCAATGGGAGAGGTCGCCTCGTGACCTGACCTCAGGGCACGAAATCGAAAAATCCCGGATATACACCTTGTAGACCCTGGAAGGGCCATAAAGTGTAGGAAGTTTCAAATTGATCGAATTCGAAATGTAGCTCTTACAGAGCTCTAAAGGTGAAGTGAGGTGACCTTGGTTGACCTCGTCTGGTGACCTGACCTTGGGTGACCCGGGGTAAAAAATTTCAGGGATGATGGGAAAATGATGCAGTGAGAGGTAGAGCCCTCAACCGCGGTGCTGCGCCTCGTCGTTTTTCTGCTATCCTGAAAAACCTTAGGGGGCCATCGATGGCCCCCCCCGGTGGGGCGAGGGTTAAATGTGATCTGTCAAAAAATGGATCAATTAATTTTGATGGAGAAGTGGATGGGCTATCCAACACCGTTTACTGTTTTTCGCTACCTAGCGCGGTTCGCGAGATCTTAGGGGGGCGTGTACCTTCCCCCATCAAGGCGAAGGTGGCTCAGACCCCAGGCAATGCGCGTGTTAAAAGACAAGAGTGCTATCCACTAAGCCACCTCATCCCCCCGTAAGGAAAGTAGACAGAATCGCTCGTGCCAATGTATTACATCCCACGCCATAACACAACAGCTCTATTGTTTAAAGCAGGAATAACTGCCGGATAAGAACAGGGGTGAACTCTCGAATGTCAAATTCCAGCTCGTGTAGAGCTTTCAATGCTCCTTTCCTATTTTGCCTCGCGTTTAAATTCATAGAATGGACTGCTACAACCTGCACAAGAAAAACAGGAACACTCATCAGAATTACCTCGTTAGTTGGTGACAGCACCCAGCAGAATACCTTGGGAAGTGGGCGACTATGGACTCGACCCCAATCCTCCATGGTAACAATCCTCATTATAACAGAACGTATCTGTTCTAGAATTGGCATACACCCAGTTTACAGCATGGGAAACATTGGAACATATGCCAGGATAACATTTTGAACCACACCCAGAGCCCCAAGACACGATTCTGATCTGAAGGTAGCCATACCCAATATTAACACGCGCATTGACGGGCGTCTGAGCCACCTTCGCCTTGACGGGGGCGGGTACCCGCCCCCCTAGGGCTGCTCATTTTACCGGCATCCCACAGGTTTACAAAATAGTCCACCAGATTCCCATTATTTGGCCAAAATGCTACTCAGAACTGGTTTTTGTTTCCGTGAGACTAAAAAACTGACCATGCACAGCTGGGGCAAACATAGCCTCTATATCGTACCAATACACAGTGATGCAGGAGACCGGAAGAAAACGGGTTGGAGCTCAAAAACTATTTATGATGGAACGATAATTTCTGCTTCAAATGAAGGCTTTCTATTGGGTGGTCCAATCATGCACGCGCAAAATGGTTTTCGATATTGGGCTTTCGACCAATAACCATTTAGTGATGTCAGTAAAATATCATAGTTGTCTACTGGTGATAACCACTTTTAATTAAGAACTTATGACGATAGAATGATGATGATTTTTACTTCAATTGAAAGCTGGTGGTCCAATGGTTTAGATAAAAACACAAACTGTCTGATTCCGATTCCAGATTTCGACAAATTATATTATAGTGATGCCATGAAGATATCACTACACGTTGGTAGTGCCATAGACGAATCCAGTGGCAGTTGCCATTCATCCAGGGGCAGGCAAAGAGGGGCAAGCGTCCTCCCCGACCGACCCTCAGCGCCCGCTAAAATGGTCACGGCGCTCCAGTAAAGGGCGATGGCGCTCCCTTGAAAGATGTCGCTTCCAAATCCCCATGTGAAAATTGGCGCACCGCGATAGGATTTCGCGCCAATCTGTTAAGATTTTCCGGTCAAAAGTGGTGCCCCTTGGTCTGGATGGCAGCCCCCATCCCAGCAAGGTGCCCCCCTCCTCCACTCCCCGATCGGCGATCCTGGATCCGCCTATGGATAATGGTCTTATTTTAATCAAGGACTTATAATGATAGAACATCAATCTTTAATTAACTAGAAGGCTTTTTGTTGAACGGTTCAAACAAACACAACGCTTACTTGTGTTTTGAATTCAGGTTTCCGTCGAATCACGCTTTGATCACGCATGAAAACACCACAATTTTTATTTGCTGACGTTCATTTTCAGTTTCACCACAGAGACTATTGAGAGTATTTGATGGCTCTGATGCTCAGTACAATTGATTTAAATGACTACAAAGACGGCAAATCTGCCCAAAAGCAATAAACTGAGTAAAATTTGCGATTTATACGGAAAGGTATTTGATTTGGAGCGTATCGACAGCCGCAGCTAATGCCATGTTCCGTGCTATTATGTACACACATATGCGGAATCGCCAGTTTTTATCATCTACAGTATTTAAATGGCGGCAGCATCAGGCTAGCAAGAAACGACCCAAAACAAATTCACGATTCACAAAGCACAAAGCACGATCCTCCGCTAATTATACAGGATGATGTGAGCTATCCAGATTTATGTGACCAGAAGGCCACATAAATCTGAACGGTAACAATGGTATACTTTTACTTTTGATGGTTCTACTAGTATTTTTGGTTCTTTTTGGAATCATGTCATTTATTTTTTAGTAAGATTGCGGTATGGAACAATTTCCATGTTTCAGCAGTCGTGAAATCGACGTGGCATGTTAAATGAAGGAAGTAAACAAGGTTTTCCATGTTGCAACGAAATCTTAAACGTATTATATACATTTAATATCATTTCTAAAAAAGTCACTTTTAAGGGATTCATCCTGTTGTTTAGGGCCGCTGCATCACTATGCAATACAACAAACTAGACCATGAAACCTATAAACTATCAAATATGTTAAGCAAAAAGACTATCGATTGTATAGCCACACCCATTTATTGCACTTCATAGAGTACGAATGAAGCTTCAAGTTGAACACAGTACCAAGTCACAGCCAATCACAAGAAGCATTGATGATTCTCCCTTCAGCACCTCTAAGCTGCCGACGCCACCAGCACCGCCGGCCTAGATTCTCAGTTTAGATCTCAATGTTTAACACGCGCATTGACGGGGGTCTGAGCCACCTTCGCATTGACGGGGGCGGGTACCCGCCCCCTAAGATCTCGAGAACCACGGTAGGTAGCGAAAAACGGTAAACGGCGTTGGGCTGCCCATCCACTTCTCCATCGAAAACATTTGAACCATTTTTTTGTCAGGTCACATTTAAGGTCACGAGAGGTCAAAACATGCCCGTCATAGGGATAACATGTGAAATTCAGTTTTTCGGGCATTACATCTGAACAAGTAAAGATAGAGCAAAACGACTTGAACTATATGAATCTTCTTAGCAAGCCGAATCGAATGATATATAATTTGACCTTGCTAGGTCAAATCAAGGATTTGACCTGACCTGAGGTCAGGTCAGGGTTAAATTATATAAAATGCATATCATTAGAACTGCAAAGCCCAAGCGAGTCTAATGCAGCTAAAATAAATGCTCTATCACCATCCGCGACGGAGTTATTCCGTAAAAACCATTTTTCCCATGTATTTCCAATGGAGAGGTCATGCCTCGTACCTGACCTTAGGTCATCGATATCAAAAATACCGGAACATATGTTAGAGAACTCGGTGGGGCCATTATGTGATATGAGTTTCAATCGGATAAGTTCACCCTGCTCCGACTTATGCTATCCTAAACTTTTTTGAGGTCGGGTCACTTGACCTGTACTGGTGACCTGACCTGAAATGACCTAACCTTAAAATTTTCACAGAAGTTGTAAAAATGATGAGGGAAAAAGTATACCAAGTACGGCGGCGCTACGCGCCGCCGTTTTTCTACTATCTTCGAAAAACCCGAGGGGGGGCGGGTACCCGCTCCTCCGTCAATTCGCGTGTTAATACGGTGCAAACATTTGAACTTCAAATACCAGTAGTTTTTGTTGTTCAGTGTCTTTTTGGTGAAGTTGGGATGCACCTTCTGGAACTTCTCCACGCCCTGGCAGTTTTTTATGAGCTGGTCTTCCCTAGTAAGAATCTTGATGCACTTTTGATGGTGCCGCAGCACCTTTCAGTCAAGCCATTGGCCACTCTGACATTCCGCACACACTTGTCGTTTTCTTGTACTGCTGATCATCGCCGCACAGTTTGGAATCCCTCGCCAGCCACGCATGATCGATTTTGAAGATGGCGAAGAGCATGAATGAGTTGGAGTCGCACAGGCTGGTCAGTTCGGTCTTGGAGGTGAACTTGTCGAGGGAGTACTGCAAATGGGGTTGTGGGCGAGGCTGCTGGCTGGCTCGGCGGCATACCAGCCGTACTTGCCCAACACTTGCCCTGAGCACTACTCTCTCCGAGAAGCCCAGCTTCAAAGAGCTCACCTCCAAGACCGAACTGGCCGACCTGTTCGACCCCAAATCCTTCATGCTTTTCCCCAATCCTTGGGTGTCGATCACAAGTAACCGGCGAGGGATTCTAAACTGTGGGGCGAGGACCAGCAGTACAAGGAAACTGAGGAGTTTGTGCAGAATGCCAAAGTGACCAACGACCTGACCGAGAGGTAATGCAGCACCATTACAAATTACAGCAAGATTCTTACCTGGAAAGACGGGCTCAGAAGAAAAAAACTGTTGCTGGGCATGGAGATGTTCTGGAAGGCTTATGCCAACTTCGCCAAGAAGACACCAAGAAGACAAACAAAAATACTTGGTAGTTGAAGTTTCAAGGTTTGTACCGTATTAAACAATTGAGGTCTAAACTGAAAATTTGGACCGGCGGTTCCGGTGGCGTCGGCAGATGGGAGGTACTGTGAAGGGAGAATCATTACTGCTTCTTGTGAATGACTGTGATTTGGTACTGTGTTACAGATGAAGCTTCTTGTCGCATTCGTACTCAATAAGCACAATAAATGAGGTCTGTGAATATAACCAGTACTCTTTTTGCTAGACATATTTGATAGTTTATGTTTCATGGTATAGATTGGGGTATTAGTGCGATATGCTCAAACTCGCTGCGCATGGCCAGTTTTTGGGCCTCGAAGAAAACAAAACCAGTTCTGAGTAGCATTTAGGCCAAATCATGGGAATCTGGTGGACTGTTTTGGAAACATGCGGGTGCAAGTAAAATGGGCAGCCCTACCGCCCCCCCTAAGATCTCGAGAACTGTGCTAGGTAGCGAAAAATGGTAAACGGCGTTGGATAGCCCATCTACTTCACCATCGAAAATATTTGGACCATTTTTTTGTCAGGCCACATTTAAGGTCACTAGAGGTCAAACCATAACGTAATAGGGATAACATGTAAATCATGTTTTTTGGCCATTACATCTGAACAAGTAAAGATAGAGCAAAACGATGATAAGTTTTGAAGTGCTGCGGCGAGGAGCATGATGATGAGTTGCTAAGATGAGTTGATGAGTTGATGAGTTGCTAATGCCCGAATATATAATCTTCAGTTTTTTTACGTTTCCGGATTCGAGGGGAGAGGCCAGGGAACATCTTAGAGCAAAACGACTTGAACTGTATGAATCCTCGCAGCAAACCGAATCAAATGATATATAATTTGACCTTGCTAGGTCAAATCAAGGATTTGACCTGGCCTGGGGTCAAGTCAAGGTCAAATTTGGTAAAATTTGTATCATTAGAACTGCAATGACAAGACCAATCAAATGCAGCTATAATAAATGCTCTATCTCTATTTATTACTGAGTTATTCAGTTAAAACCATTTTTCCCATGTATTTCCAATAGAGAGATCATGGCTCGTACCTGACCTTAGGTCATCAATATCAAAAATACCAGAACATATTTTAGAGAACTTGGTGGAGCCATTGTGTGATATGAGTTTCAATTGGATACGTTCACCCTGTTTCGACTTACACTATCTTAAACTTTTTTTAGGTCAGGTCACTTGACCTGTACTGGTGACCTGACCTGAGATGACCTAACCTTAAAATTTTGACAAAAGTTGTAGAAATGATGAGGGAAAAGGTATGCCAAGTACGGCGGCGCTAAGCGCCGCCGATTTCTTTATGTCCCCGAAGCACCCGAGGGGGGCGTGTACCCGTCCCCCCGTCAGGGGGACATCAGGGGTCCACCACTTTCGCCCTCACAATGAGGTTTCCTCCCGGCACATACCATGGAATCCATGAACTCATGAACAGGAAGCACCTCAAAAATATTCTTGCACAATACTTTAGACAAGACACGGACCTCCAGGGGATGAGGTGGCTTAGTGGATAGCACCCTTGTCTTCTAAGCCACCGGTCCCGGGTTCAAGTCCCGGCGGAGCCTCTGAATAAGTCGATCTGATCCCCAAAATCCCTTTCAACAGGGTGAGAATTGGCGACGCCGTATGACCCTGGCAGTTGGTGCGTCGTTAAACCCAAACAATTATTATTACACGGACCTCCACTTCCAGCAGCATGGTGGGCTGGTTGCCGCCATATTGCGTATTATTCCAGCCGGTCACCATGCGATAGGCAACTGTGAAATCCCGTCCGGCTGGGGGAGATAGATTGGGGAAACTCGCTTCGTGAATGTCAGCTCATGCTCCAGCCGCAGCAACGAGAAGTCGTACCTGTGGGTCATCGCATCAAATTTAGGATGAAGTATGATCTCTTCAACGTTAACATAGGTACCGTGGTTTTCTTCTAAGGTGGAAGGATCCCCTAACACGACATTGATACTGCTCGATGCCTTATCATACATGCAATGTGCGGCCGCCAGCACGTACCTAGTGTTGATGATAGATCCACCACAATATTTTCGGAACTTGAACTCACCTTAATGTTAACTTGTACCAACCACGGGTACGTGTGAGCGGAAACTTCGCTACCTTCCAGCATGCGCTCTGGAGAGTTGGCATGACCACACCTGCAAGAACTGTTAGGTAGCAGGGGTTGTATGCTCGGTGCTATGGTAAAATTGGAAGCGATGCTGGTTGCATTTGATGTCGTTGGGGTGCTTGACTTTTACCAGAATAGGAGCTGGATTCTGGATAGTTGCTGTAGGAGCTCCCTCTACCAGACCATTCGTTGTATGACGGTATAACAAAGTCCGAGTAGGAGCTGGGTTCTGGATAGTTGCTGGAGAAGCTACAGCTACCAGTCCCCTCGTTGTATGACAATATAACCAATTCCGAGTAGGAGCTGGGCTCTAGATAGTTGCTGTAGTAGCTCCCGCTACCAGACCATTCGTTGGGTGACGAGGTAACAAATTCCGAGTAGGAGCTGGGTTCTAGCTAGTTGCTAGAGAAGCTCCAGCTACCAGACCCTTCGTTGTATGATGGTATAACAAAGTCCGAGTAGGAGCTGGGTTCTAGATAGTTGCTGGAGAAGCTACAGCTACCAGTCCCCTCGTTGTATGACAATATAACCAATTCCGAGTAGGAACTGGGCTCTAGATAGTTGCTGTAGCAGCTCCCGCTACCAGACCGCTCGTTGTATTTAGATATAATAATGTCCGAGTAGGAGCTGGGTTCTAGATATTTGCTGTAGACGCTCCCGCTACCAGGCCCTCCATTGTAAGAATCTGGGTAGCATCTGAGTCCTGGATAGTTGCTGGAGGAGCTCCCGCTACCAGACCCTGCATTGTAAGAGTCTGGGTAGTATTTGGGTTCTGGATATTTGCTGGAGGAGCTCTCGCTACCAGACCCGGCGGGATGAAATAGAAATGCAGCATTAATGTCGAATGTATCCGACCAAGGAGGCCCAGTTGGCCGGGGTCCCTGACCGAAATAACCCGGATCAGCCTGTGGAGTTGCAAAAGCTACATGACAGGCAACTACTATAACGCAATTGCATAAAGTCCGCATCCTAGCAAAAGCCCTGGTCTCTGAAGGCTCAGGCTACGCTGTGTGACAGCAAAGCTCAAAATACCTCCATACTTATACCCACCAAAGCGTCGTACCTGCACAAGTTTATCCTTACAGCACTGACGTTACTGATGTTTCGTGACCGATGTTTGGATGTTCAAGTCAAGCGATACATTCACCGTTCAAGTTTATTAGCTCCAGGTGGTATGTGCAGCTGTTGTTTGGTGCGTTTTCCTGTTGTGCTGCACTGCTTTGGCATGCTAGTATTTTACAGCCGCCCTTTCTCCCTGCCGTAATACAGAAAATAGGTGACACGAAACTTCACAGCTGCAGCCAACGTGTGTCTTTCGGTGACAGCACGACAATTAAGCTGGGGTCGTGCGTTGTTGCAGAGTTCTTTCCACAGGTGTAACCTCTATCTCTAGCAGTATTTTACACCCGTGCCTGCAGTTGAGAACAGCCGAATCGAATGTGTTTCGTGGGTTCATTTAGGTGACTGTAAAGTATGGCAGCTAGGGCTTTATAGACCCAGTAACCCTCACCTAAATGGCTCTGCCCTGCTCCAGATGCCTCCACTCTACACTCCGCTCCTACCACACACGTCGACAGGGTCATTCTAATGAACCTAGCGTTACAGCGAGTGCAAGATCAGCCTGACTCTTTGAATCCTGGACGCAAAATTGAGCAAATTCTATCTAATTATACATTTGAGCACAGCCCCTCATCACAATCTCCATTAAGCAGTGGATGAAGACACAAATTATCGGTAGAAGTGTGAGCTGCGACCTCGAATTCTATACCGAATTATCAACACGCGCACTGGAGGAGCTCCTCGGAGGCTCCCATCTATTTTCCGAAGTGGCCAGAGAACCGCTCGTAGCCGAAACACGATACTCGGCCACATTCAACAGAATTTGATAGCGCGTCAATTGGCGAGAAATTTTAAAAATATGTTGTAAATCTATTGACTTTTAAAGTCAGACCTGCATCTTGAGATCGCCGTAATCGGGCGGTTGGCCGAGTTCACTTACACTGGAGACCGAATGGTGACGTCCTAACCAGGGATGCGGAGCCGGAGCCGGAGCCGGAGCCGGAGCCGGTCGGAGCCGACCATTCTGCCCGGAGCCGGAGCCGGAGCCGGAGCCGCCGAAACACTTTTGATCGGAGCCGGAGCCGGAGCCGGAGCCGTCAGAAATGGTCCGGCTCCGGCTCCCAAAGAGCTCTAAAATTACCAAAAATCAAAAGTGAAATGGTCACATTTTACCTCGTGAGATGCCGCATGGAAACACCTTTATTCACCTGAAATATTACATTTTCTCAATATGTTATGTATATCGAGATTAATGCAATATTGCAACTAGGGTGTTCCGTAGACGGTCTCACTCTCGGGCAGGTAATGCGCCCCGGCCATTTAGCATGGGCAGAAATTGGCAACAAATGAAAGCATTAGCAGACACTGGCGGATCCATGAGGGGGAGCAAAAAAGGCAGTTGCCCCCAAACTGCCCAATTTTTGGCGATTTAAACCATATGTTTTTCACGATTTACCCGATACCGTCGGCCTGCATCCGCCCCTGTTGACAGACGCAGGGGGATGCCATTCCGGTCATGCCCCCCAAAGCCCTGAAAGGGGGCAGACTATCTTTTGGCCCCCCAAAGGCCGAAGAAATTGTTTGAAAAAGGTGTTTACACTAGGTCTGTCGAGCAATAAAATATTTTGTCCCACCTCCCCCCCAGGAGAGCTATCATGTACTCGGAGAAGTAGTTTATACTAGGTCTGTCGAGAACCCAGGGCAAAAGGCGCAGAAAACAGCATCCCCGTCACTCGATGCGGCACTAGCCGACTTCAAAAACTTGGGTCGCCTAAAGAGGGCGACCGTATGCAACATCTTAGATAGATATCCAGCCATCATCCAGCCGGCTAGCCTGGTAATGGCCGCGCTACCAGTTACTCAGGTGTCCGTGGAGAGGTTGTTCTCCGCGATGAAGCTACTGCTTACTGATCTCAGGTCCAGACTAAGAGCAGACATATTGGAGGCAATGATGCTGCTCCGCTCCAACCGCGATTGGGTGGTGTAGTGAGCGAACCAGCTGCTGGGCCCTGGGCAGTAGGGTTGTTGGTTCCGATTTTTCTCGAAAAGGAATTATGCCATCAGCCTATCTGATGTGTTTTTTGATGTTGAACACTGTTGGCTTAGGGTCGTTCAAAAAAACCTTTTTTTTCTTTTCAGACTCGAACCCACTTTTTCCCATTAAATATTCAATTCTGATTTCAATGAGCCACATTCCAAGCGTCTACGACAGCGGGAAAGATCGCCTCAAAACGGTTAAAGATTTCATGTTTCGGGCGCGATTGGCCGCCCGGCGTTGCAGTCTCCCCTTGTTAAATTGGGATATAGGGGTGCATAACCTACCAGTAAAGACAGCGTGGCATGTGCGTGCGTATAAGAGCGGTAGATGGGATTTAACATGCAGGCATTTACCTGTCAGATGTATTTGTAGCGCAATACAAATACATGTTATTCCACAAAAGACCTGAAATTAAATGATTCAGCACCCTTGTACTCTAAATCCCGACAGAACATGAATGCCTTCCGGAGGCAAACCTTTCTCTAGTAACTATCGCTGGAGAACGTCGTGAGGCAGGTGCTTCTCCCTATTTTCCTGCGAACTATTTAAGAGCTCTGGTACTGATAAAAGAAGATCCTGTTTCATATTTTTACCCTTTAGGTGGCTCACGAAATATTCCACCAGCTTCACTCCACGTTCTGTGGGACCGTTCACGACAGTACGTTCTGGAATACCTTGAAACAGGGAAAGCTATACCAGTCACCAGCTTCTCAACGGAGCCATTTCATGTCAGAATCTTTCAGATTCAGGCGCTCGAATACCATCCAGCTTTCAGGAATGAGAAATTGGGAGAGGCTTGGTATCGAGCCGAGCTCTTCATAGCCTCTGTTGGAAACTTTAGCCTGCCCTAGTCAAATGTGAATCGTTTGCTGTTTTGGCCAATTGTTGTGCGACTGGCTCCTTACCTCCACGATGGTGGTTCTCACCAGCGCGACAGAATATAACTTTCTGTGCACAGATACCACAGCTGATGACAAATTGACTTCAGCACATTCAGGGCGATTTCTATATTAACTTAATGAAAGCATTGCATTGCATTTTATGGATAGCTTTGAGGCTCATAGAAGGCTCTAAAGCTGACTATCCGCGACGGAGGAACCCAAATGCATGGTTTAGAACCACTTATAAGGAAAGCCGCTAGCTATTTCGGAGTCTGAGTGGCTCAACTGGTTAGCGCTTGCGCTCGGCTTGGCCAATGACATTCATTATGTGCTGGGTGTCGTGGGTTCGAGCCCACCCAGAGGCAGAATCTGGCGCCCTGCTCTAGCCCGAGCTAATTCTTTCCCTCTCTCCTCTGATGCCATATGACCTGAGCAGTTGATGCGTTTTTAAACTCCAAAAATTATAATATTCTGTCTTTACGTATCTTCTGGAATGATGAACGGAATCTGACACAGTAGTAGCACGCACTTCATGCCATAAATGTCCTATATTTCATCATATGGCTCGCTGGTGAGCTCCGGGTCTTCTAAACAGACAGTTGTTGGAGACAACCTCTCCTGACAGCCACACGTAAACCAGCTTGCGCAATTCGAGATAATACTCCGGTATTGTGTAGAGGCGCTGGAGTCAATGTGCAAACGCAACTGTTATTTGTGACCAGAAAGTTATAATCTGCTTCGCAAATAAGAATCACAATGCTGAAGGTAAAAAGGCAGTGATAAAGTACCTGGCCTAAACAGCAAAACCATCCACCTTTCAGTTAGGTAGGCTAAAGTTTCCGACAGAGGCTATGAAGAGCTCGGCTTGATACCAAGCCTCTCCCAATTTCTCATTCCTGAAAGCTGGATGGTATTCGAGCGCCTAAATCTGAAAGATTCTGACATGAAATGGCTCCATTGAGAAGCTGGTGACTGGTATAGCTTCCCCTGTTTCAAGGTATTCCAAGAACTTACTGTCGTGAATGGTCCCACAGAACGTGGTGTGAAGCTGGTGGAAGATTTCGTGAGCCACCTAAAGGGTAAAAATATGAAACAGGATCTTCTTTTATCAGTACCAGATCTCTTAAATAGTTCGCAGGAGAATAGGGAGAAGCATTTGCCTCACGACGTTCTCCAGCGATAGTTACTAGAGAAAGGTTCGCCTCCGGAAGGCATTCCTGTTCTGTCGGGATTTAGAGTACTAGGGTGCTGAATCATTTAATTTCAGGTCTTTTGTGGAATAACATGTATTTGTATTGCGCTACAAATACATCTGACAAGTAGATGCCTGCATGTTAAATCCCACCTACCGCTCTTATACGCACGCACATGCCAGGCTGTCTTTACTGGTAGGTTATGCACCCCTTTCATCCCAATTTAACAAGTGGAGACTGCAACGCCGGGTGGCCAATTGCGCCCGAAACATGAAATATTTAACCGTTTTGAGGCGATCTTTCCCGCTGTTGTAGACGCTTGGAATGTGGCTCATTGAAATCAGAATTGAATATATAATGGGAAAAAGTGGGTTCGAATCTGAAAAGTAAAAAAAAATATTTTTTGAACGACCCTGCTGTAAGCTCATCGAAGTTTTTCTTTGCGGGCTGTCCAAGCTTTACTTGATCGTTGTATCTTTAATTTTTATGTGGGTTTGCGGGCATGTCTCACCCATATTTCTGTTTTCCATAACAGTGCAGTGCAGTTTGCCATAGGTTGGTGTGTAGGTTGGTCCAGTTTTGAGGTTCACTGGCCTTTGGCATCTGGTCAAGAGCGTTCGTTCATCCAGTCGCCATTTTTCATTCGTACAAATACATAGTCACTTTGTATCTGATGGACTTTCACGCCCTTGAGAACGTTTCGATCACATTTTGGATATAGGTACATTGCCGGAGCCGGAGCCGGAGCCGGTCGGAGCCGACTATTTTGCCCGGAGCCGGAGCCGGAGCCGGAGCCGTTAGGACACTTGAACCCGGAGCCGGAGCCGGAGCCGGAGCCGAAATCATAACCTCGGACCGGAGCCGGAGCCGGAGCCGTCCAAAATTGTATCGGCTCCGCATCCCTGGTCCTAACGACATCTAACTGGGATGATACGTCAAGATCGCCTGACATGAAGGTCAACGGCAAGTTCAAAGGTCACAGGTCAAGATCATATCAGCACTTTCAAGGTCATTGAGCCCAGTGCTTACGGTCAAAAGACTTTACCTAGTCTGACGTATATTATGCTATGAGATCATAGTTAAGGTACCTCAATGTAAATGTCAAGGTCAAAGGTCATGGTCAAAGGTAATTGGTAAAGGTAAATCCTCATTTCCCGCCAAACAGTGACTAAAGTGTAAGTCATAGTGTAAATTCTGGGTAGTATACCATTTTGTGACCTCCTTGGTCAATGACCTTGAATACACTTGACCATACAATTGGAGAAAAGGTTCTTTGTCACCTTACATCCATGATCCTAGTCCGTCTTTTGCTTGCTCCCGTCATTTTCCCGCATAATTACGACATTTCCCAATAGCTCCTAAGCATGATCAATATTTGACCCTTATGACCCCATTTGACCTTATCACGCGCATTGACGGGGGTCTGAGCCACCTTCGCCTTGACGGAGGGAGGGGCGGGTACCTGCCCCCTAAGATCTCAAAAACCGCGCTAGGTAGCAAAAAACAGTAAACGGCGTTGGACAGCCCATCCATTTCTCCATCGAAAATATTTGAATCATTTTTGTCAGGTCACATCTTAGGTCACTAGAGGTTAAAACATGCCATCATAGGGATAACGTGCAAATGAAGTTTTTCGGTCATTACATCTAAACAAATAAAGATAGAGCAAAACGATTTGAACTATAAGAATCCTCGCAGCAAGCCGAATCAAATGATATATAATATGACATTGCTAGGTCAAATCAAGGATTTGACCTGACCTAAAGCCGGGTCAAGGTCAAATTGGGCAAAATACTTATCATTAGAACCGCAAATGACGAGACAAATATAATGCAGTTGAAATAAACGCTTTATCTCTATTCATTACTAAGTTATTCAGTTAAAAAAATTTTCCCACGTATTTCCATAGAGGGGTCATAGCTCATACCTGCCCTTAGGTCATCGATATCAAAAATACTGGAATTTATTTTAGAGAACTCGGTGGGGCCATTATCTAATATGAGTTTCAATCCGATAAGTTTACCCTGGTCCGACTTATGCTATCTTAAACTTTTTTTGAGGTTAGTTCACTTGACCTGCACTGGTGACCTGACCTGAGATGACCTTACCATAAAATTTTTACAAAAGTTGTAAAAATGATGAGGAAAAAGCTACACCAACCACGGCGGCGCTACGCGCCACCGTTTTTACGTTGTCTCCGAAAAACCCGAGGGGGCAGGTACCCGCCCCCGTCAATGCGCGTGTTAAAGGTATTGGCATACGTCAATGAAAATTAGAAAACTATTTAACCCTTGCCCAGGTGGCGGGTACGAGCCACCTTCGCCCTGGTGGGGGCTAAAAAAAGACCCCCACGATCTCAAAAACTAAGAGAGCTAGAAAAAGCGCAAAACGGCAATCGAAAGCTCTTCGAAAGTGATACCGAAAATACTTAGGTCATTTTTCTTGTCAGGTCAATATCAAGGTCACCAGAGGTTAAAATAGGTCAAAATCGCAAGTATGAGGTGTACTAAGAAAACCTCATATATCTCAGAAACTATAATAGCTAGAAACATTTTTTAACACCATTCGAAAGCTCTTGAGATGCGCTTTCATTACAGTGGCATTCATTTTCGTGTCAGGTCAAAGCCTAGGGAGCTACAGGTCACTAAATATTGGGCATATTCTTGGGAATGTCCATAGCCACTCATGCATAAGGGCGTTTACTTTTTCGCTAATAGCTTCCAAACCAAACAAGATACAGCCATAGTTTATGCACCATTACAATCCTCTCGTCAATACGAATCGAATGATATATGATATTGCTATGCCAGGTCAAATTTAAGAATTTGACCTGACCCAGGTCAACGGTCTGACCCAACTTGACCTGGTATAAACATGATGTATATCATTTGACTTGCAGTGACTATACAAACATTTAAGTGACAAAATAAAAGTTTTATCTTAGTTTATTCAAAATTTATAGAGAAAAACACAAAAATGCTTATTTGACCTAAGGTGACCTTTTAAAGGTCACAAGTCAAAAATTTTGGCATCAGCTTCAGAAATGGGCTAAGACCAAGTCGCAACCGATGTTTGAAGTTGATTCCATCCATACTTACTGAGAAAAGCTCATTTCGTGATTTTCCCCATGTATTGACAATGGGGAGGTCATGCTCTGCACATGACCTTAGGTCACCAATATCAAAAATCCCGGTAAAATGTTGTAGCTCCTGGTGGGCCCAATATGTGGTATGAGTTTCAACTTGATCGATTTACCCTTCTTTTAGTTATGCGGTCCTAAGTATTTTTTGAGGTGAGATAACTTCACCTGGCCTGGTTACCTGACCTGACATAACCATGAGCCAAAATTTTCAGGAAGATGTAAAAATGATGAAGGAACACCTAGACCAGGTTTGGCGGCGCTGCGCGCCGCCGTTTGTTGGTCACTTCGGAAAAACCCGAGGGGGTCTAAAAAGACCCCCACCCGGGCGAAGGTTAAACCATTGGAATCATCGCAGAAATCCGAATCGAATGATATATAATATGACCTTGCTAGGTCAAATCAAGAATTTGACATGAACTGAGATCAGGTCAAGGACAAATTGGGTAGAATGGATATCATTAGAACTTTAATGACAAGGCTAACCTAAAGCAGCTAAAATAAACTCTATATCACTATCCATTAGGTACTACATTATTCAGTTAAAAACATTTCCCATGTATTTCCAATGGAGATGTCAAGGCTTATGCCTGACCTTAGGCCATCTGTATAAAAAATGCCGGAAAATATTTTAGAGAGCTCGGTAGGCCCATTATGTGATATGAGTTTTAATCGGATAAGTTCACCCTGTTCTGACTTATGCTCTCTTAAACTTCTTTTGAGGTCAGGTCACTTGACCTGTACTGGTGACCTGACCTGACATGACTTAACCTCAAAATTTTGACAGAAGTTATAAAATGATCAGGGAAAAGGTACGCCAAGTAGGGGAGACCGGGGCAAACTGGACTTTGGGGCAAAATGGATTTTAGCTATTTCTGTATGTTGCTGGTGTTTCCATCTAGATTTTAGAAGATGAACTACTGCTTTAGACAAAGGACGTCAGAATATAGCTTGCATATCATCAGTTAGCGGCATCATTTCGACGCGGGCTGGCTGGAGAGGATTTTCCTGCAAGTAATACGATATTTACCAGTTTTAAATCTTCGTCTTTTTTCAAGTGACAGACTGAGTTTAGTTCTGATGGTCCTATATCTGAATAAGTGGCAGTATAGGCTTAGGGTAAGGGTAATTTCAAATCCCTAGGCCTGCTATTTTTCCCGACACATAAAGACTTGAATCGGAGTAGCTGTGCGGCAAAACGGAAGGGGAAAAATGGGTCAATGTTGTAAATTGGTCTGAGGGTCCAGTTTACCCCAATCACTTCGAATAATTTGCTATGTAATTTTATTGTGGTAAGGTCAAAAAAAACGGCGAGAAAAGAAGGCAGGGGCGGGTCCAGGGTGGGGGACAGTCTTGTGCCAAAATGAAAGCATGTTAATATTTTAACACGTGCCCCGCTGGGGTCCCTTGCATGACGCGCCCCGCTGGGGGGCGTTTTTCGCCCCCTCCGTATGTGGTTCCGCACGAAAGCTAAAGGAAAATTACGGGCGGTGTTCGAAAGCTCTTGACAAGACGAAGAGATTTTATACAAAAAATTTTTATGTCAGGTCAATATTTAGGTCAACATAGGTCAAAGAAGACTCCATAGGCCTACAACAGAGCAGTGTACGTTTCCCTCTCTAGATCTGCTCTCAGGGGAGATAGAGTAAATCTTTATACATCATTGGATTTCTCTCATCGTGGCAAATCGAAAGATGTATAATATGACCTTGCTAGGTCAAATAGTCAAAATGACCTGACCTCCACCTAGGTCAGGGTCACAGAGTGACCTGGTATGGTCATGTTGCATATAAATCGACTCCCCGTGACAATATAAGCGCAATGCAAGCAAAATGGGAGCTTTATCTCAATTCAGTGAAAATTTATTGGCAAAACAATCACTCTCTGCTCCCGTGACCTGATATGACCTTTGAGAGGTCAGATGCTCAAAAACTCAGCTTTATGGTCAAGATCGTGGTAGGAATAGACAGTTTGAGGACTTTCAGCATTATCTATCCAAAAACGAGTACATTCTATTTTTCACCATGGACTTTAACCCGCGCCCCACCGGGGGTCCGGCGCCACCTTCGCCCCACCGGGGGGGCCATCGATGGCCCCCCTCCTAACTCCGAAAATATGGGCGTTAGCGCAAATCTGCAAAGTGCAATAGAAAGCTCGCGTGAATTCAGTAAGAAATTACTTCGCATGTTTTAGTGCTCAGGTCAATGGTTTGACCTCCAGAGGTCAAATTAGGTCAAGATCGGCTATTTTCACTCAAATGTGCAATGATTAAGCAAACTGGGCATAACTCTTATGTCATTAGAGCTATTGAGGCCTGGTAAAGTACATTTGATA
The DNA here is from genome assembly GCA_034440635.1 of Lepas anatifera. Lineage (NCBI taxonomy): Eukaryota > Metazoa > Arthropoda > Thecostraca > Lepadidae > Lepas > Lepas anatifera. The sequence continues at coordinate 169,690 of JAOTON010000595.1, read as the reverse complement.
GCAAATTGCCAGTACTTTTTCCGCTATGTGGAACGTAAAGACCTCCCGCCAGTGGTTTGACCGCCAGAGGTCACCTCGTGACCTAATATGACCTGAGGTCACGAAAGGTCAAAAAGTGACCTGTGCCGTATATCAAATGAAAGCCAGTGACAAGGCAAACACGATGGTGTTTGTTTCACCGCTCTAGCTCAATTAGGTCAAAAGTTATTGTCAAAATACTGTTCTTGACCTCTGGTGACCTTGGATGACCTTGGAAAAGTCAAAGGGCAAATATGACCCCTGGGATCCGTGAAAGGGTGTCCAAAAACGTTGTTCTGAGCAGTCTGTGTATTTGCAATCATTTTTGTGGCTTTTATATCATGAAATAGCTTTTCCCCATGCTTTTCCAATGGGAGAGGTCGCCTCGTGACCTGACCTCAGGGCACGAAATCGAAAAATCCCGGATATACACCTTGTAGACCCTGGAGGGGTCATGAAGTGTAGGAAGTTTCAAATCGATCGACTTTGAAATGTAGCTCTTACAGAGCTCTAAAGGTGAAGTGAGGTGACCTTGGTTGACCTCGTCTGGTGACCTGACCTTGGGTGACCCGGGGTAAAAAATTTCAGGGATGATGGGAAAATGATGCAGTGAGAGGTAGAGCCCTCAACTGCGGTGCTGCGCCTCGTCGTTTTTCTGCTATCCCGGAAAAACCTTAGGGGGGCCATCGATGGCCCCCCGGTGGGGCGAGGGTTAATGGGGTGACCAAAAAATTGACCCCACCTTAGGTCACCAATATCGAAATTCCGAGATAGCAGATTTTTAGATCCTAATGACCTTATCATATTGTGGAAGTTTCAAACTGATCGGTTTGCTAATATTCCCTGGGTGCTGCTTCAAAATCGTAATTTTAGGTTTCGAGGTCGGGTCACTTGCACCTAAATAGCTCCTTGACCTGACATAACCTTAACTCAAAAATTTGGTCAGATGTGTAAACTTAATCAGGAATAAGGTACCGTAAGTTTCGTTGTTCTGCATTTCTTTGTTTTTGAGCTATCTGGGAAAAACCAGGAGGGGCGAATTTCGCCCCCCAGCGGGCGCGTGTTAACTGAGTTAAAAGATGTTGACGTTTTTAAGGGAGATAAGCGAAAAAATTATTATTGTGGTTTCTTGCTATTTGAAAAATCTTGATAATGAAACTATCAATTATTTTTGTATCTTCGGCAAAATTTTGGGAGGCTACTCACTTATTATCGAAATAGATTAACAATTTCGATAAAATGCCCATCACTTACCCATGCTCATACCCGTCACTTACTTTTCGAAAACTATTTAAAGTTAAAAAGTAATTTTTTATATTAAAAATGTCTGTTCTCCTGTATTTGTATTTGAATTAATTTTAAAAAGCTTTTAAAAACTACAAAATGAATTAGTTTGCCCTAAAAACGGAAAAAAACAATTACTCAAGTCTTCAGCGGTTTCGTACCGCGGGTCTTGAGTCATTTTCTGCTTCAGCCCCAGGATGACAAAACTTTTGCGTCAGATAGGTCACGTGACCCCGGTTTGAGAATTCCTAGGCTTCTGATTGGTTAACCCTCGCCCCACCGGGGGGCCATCGATGGCCCCCCTAAGGTTTTTCCGGGATAGCAGAAAAACGACGAGGCGCAGCACCGCGGTTGAGGGCTCTACCTCTCACTGCATCATTTTCCCATCATCCCTGAAATTTTTTACCCCGGGTCACGTAAGGTCAGGTCACCAGACGAGGTCAACCAAGGTCACCTCACTTCACCTTTAGAGCTCTGTAAGAGCTACATTTCAAAGTCGATCGATTTGAAACTTCCTACACTTCATGACCCCTCCAGGGTCTACAAGGTGTATATCCGGGATTTTTCGATTTCGTGCCCTGAGGTCAGGTCACGAGGCGACCTCTCCCATTGGAAAAGCATGGGGAAAAGCTATTTCATGATATAAAAGCCACAAAAATGATTGCAAATACTCAGACTGCTCAGAACAACGTTTTTGGACACCCTTTCACGGATCCCAGGGGTCATATTTGCCCTTTGACTTTTCCAAGGTCATCCAAGGTCACCAGAGGTCAAAAACAGTATTTTGACAATAACTTTTGACCTAATTGAGCTAGAGCGGTGAAACAAACACCATTGTGTTTGTCTTGTCACTGGCTTTCATTTGATATACGGCAAGGTCACTTTTTGACCTTTCGTGACCTCAGGTCATATTAGGTCACGAGGTGACCTCTGGCGGTCAAACCACTGGCGGGAGGTCTTTACGTTCCACATAGCGGAAAAAGTACTGGCAATTTGCTATCAAATGTACTTTACCAGGCCTCAATAGCTCTAATGACATAAGAGTTATGCCCAGTTTGCTTAATCATTGCATATTTGAGTGAAAATAGCCGATCTTGACCTAATTTGACCTCTGGAGGTCAAGCCATCGACCTGAGCACTAAAACATGCGAAGTAATTTCTTACTGAATTCACGCGAACTTTCTATTGCACTTTGCAGATTTGCGCTAACGCCCATATTTTCGGAGTTAGAGGGGGGCCATCGATGGCCCCCCCGGTGGGGCGAAGGTGGCGGGACCCCCGGTGGGGCGCGGGTTAACTGTGATTTCTTTTAAGCCCTATATTTCTGCTTCAAAAGAGTTTTGGAATGTTGCTTTTCTAAGGTAATTTTTTCTGTAGTAGTCCAAAGTTCTACATCACTATTTAGGAAAGATATGACCTAATTCTTAGATAAATTGATAGCCTTAGCAGTGTGTACGTCATATACATTGATATGAGGTGTACCGTTAAAGTCGTCTAGAAATGTTGACTTTGAGAGCAATTTTAAGGCATTTGCAGGCCAAATTCGCAAAAATGAGAATAGGACTTCTGAAACAACTTTTTGTAACCTTTTCATATAGCCAATAAAAATTTTTCGCGTATCGCCCTTTAACAAAAACATGATATTTTTCACCATATTACCCAGGCTGCCAGGGATGTGGATTTATATATCTTTCGGGGTGCTCGGGCAAAGTCTAATGACAACAAGTCATACTGCTCGTTTTGCCCCTTCCTGAAAAACATTTTGCCCCAAGGCTGGGGCAAAACGGACAAAAAAATTAGCTGATATATTTTGCTGCCATGTTTCTCCAAATTAATTTTTGAAGCTTGATACTCTTACACTAGAAACACAATTCATTAGGCTACGTCAGGGTGTATAGCTCAAAATTTTCGAGTCGCTATTGAGCTTGCTATGTTAGAAACACACTAAAGATGTCCGTTTTGCCCCTGTCTCCCCCTACAGCGGCGCTACGCGATGCAGTTCTTAACACACGCATTGACGGGGGGCGGGTACCCGGCCCCCCTTCTCGGGTTTTTCGAAGATAGCATAAAAACGGCGGCGCGTAGCGCAAAAGCTAAGACCTGAAAAAAGTTTAAGATCGTATACGTCGGAACAGGGTGATTTTATCTGATTGTATCTCATATCACACAATGGCCCCACCGAGTTCTCTAAAATATGTTCTAGTATTCTTGATATCGATGACCTAAGGTCAGGTTCGAGCCATAACCTTTCCATTGGAAATAACAGGGAACATTTTTTCTAACTTAATAACTCAGTAATGAATAGATATAAAGAGTTTATTTTAACTGCATTAGATTTGTCTTGTCATTGCGGTTTTAATGATATGTATTTTGCCAAATTTGACTTTGACCTGACCTCAGGTCAGGTCAAATCCTTGATTTGACCTAGCAAGGTCATATTATATATCATTCGATTCGGCTTGCTGCGAGGATTCATATAGTTTAAATATTTTTGCTCTATCTTTACTTGATCAGATGTAATGATGACCGAACAACTTCATTTACATGTTATCCCTATGACAGCATGTTTTGATCTTTAGTGACCTTAGATATGACCTGACAAAAAATGGTTCAAATATTTTCGATGGAGAAGTTGATGGGCTATCCAACGCCGTTTACCGCTTTTTGCTTCCTAGCGCGGTTCCCGAGATCTTAGGGGGAGGGGGCGGTTACCCGTACCCCCGCCAAAGCGAAAGTGGCTCAGACCCCCGTCAATGCGCGTGTTAAGTTGCCTCCAAAAACCTGAGGGGGTAGGGTACCCGCCCCCTTGTCAATGCGCGTGTTAACCCGCGCCCCGGGGGTCCGGCGCCACCTTGGCCTCATCGGGGGGAATCGATGACTCCGAAAATATGTGGGTTAGCGCAAATCTGCAAAGTGCATTAGAAAGCTCGCGTGGATTCAGTAAGAAATTACTTCACATGTTTAACCGCTCAGGTCAATGGCTTGACCTCCAGAGGTCAAGTTAGGTCACAATAGGCTATTTTCACTCAAATATGCAATGCTTAACACGCGCATTGACGGGGGGCGGGTACTCGCTCCCCCCTCGGATTTTTCGGAAATAGCAGAAAAACGGCGGCGCGTACGCACCGCCGGACTTGGCATACCTTTTTCCTCATCATTTTTACAACTTCTGTGAAAATTTTAAGGTTAGGTCATCTCAGGTCAAGTCACCAGTACAGGTCAAGTGACCCGACCTTAAAAAAAGTTTAAGATAGCATAAGTCGGAGCAGAGTGAACTTATCCGATTGAAACTCATATCACATAATGGCTCCACCGAGTTCTCTAAAATATGCTCCGGTATTTTTGATATCGATGACCTAAGTTCAGGTACGAGGCATGACCTCTCCATTGGAACTACATGGGAAAATGGGTTTTACGAATAACTCAGTAACGGATGGTGATAGAGAATTTATTTTAGCTGCATTAGACTCGCCTGGGCTTTGCAGCTCTAATGATATGCATTTCATATAATTTGACCCTGACCTGACCTCAGGTCAGGTCAAATACTTGATTTGACCTAGCAAGGTCAAATTATATATCATTCGATTCGGCTTGCTGAGAGGATTCATAAAGTTTAAATCGTTTTGTTCTATCTTTACTTGTTCAGATGTAATGACCGAAAAACTTAATTTACATATTAGACCTATGACGGCATGTTTTGACCTCTCGTGACCTTAAATGTGACCTGACAAAAAATAGTTTAAATGTTTTCGATGGACAAGTGGATGGGCAGCCCAACGCCGTTTACCGTTTTACGCTACCTACCGTGGTTCTCGAGATCTGCCCAAAAGGCATATCTAGGGAAATATGGACATCCATGGAGGGTTCCTCCCCCTCCCCGAAGCGAAATTATAGATCTGGCACTACTCATTTTGCAGATTTCTATCTGCCTGTGCCACATAATGCTGTTACAGTCTTGAAATATGCCCTCGTCTCAAATGTGCACTATCCGTTCAGACCACTTTACTGTAAACACTATTTAAGAAGTGCCACCATTTGACTCAGCCATTGATTGAACCTTGCCTGTTGGTGATTTCACCTAAATGCATAGACGACGTGAAGCCTTGAGACGCCAAGAGTCCGAGTCCCGTTCTGGCGGGGCAGGAGAGCCGGGCCTTTCGTCACCTGAACTTCTGACCTGACCTTCAGATCAGGTCTCTATGCCTAGTTGGATAGCAAAACAAGCATCTTGTGGCTACACGTTTGACCCAAGGAGTTTTTTGCTGCTTATTGGCTCTTGGTTTACCCTAAAACCTACCGTCCAAATAAATAATGGCATACTCTCTCCGCGTGATGTTTTTTTCTCTTTTTTTCATCAACTTTGGCTTGCCCCCAAAGCTACCGGCTAGACCCGCCACCGGACATGATGCAGTTTGAAGGAACAACAGAATGTAACCATTTGGTAAAGCAGGTGATTAGGAGGGTGAGATATGATCATTTCAGGTGTAGCTGATGTAACTGGGGTCCGTGAAGGGCAGTGGCATTGACAACTACCCGTTGCTCTCTTCCAGAAAGGCAACCTTTTAGCCATGACAATGCTGTACAGGTGGTATTGTAAGATTTTCCATCTTGTAAAGCAAAATGTTGTTTTTTTACTTTGAAAAGCCGGACAGAAATCTGTAAACATGACATCGGTTTGCGACCCATCTGATATGTTGCCCCAGGCCCCGCCTAACATGCATCCCATATGCATAATGCAATAGCCTGCGGACGGAAGACCGTGCAGCTGACCAGGTGAAACGGATCGCTGACACAGCAACGACACATACACTAATTTGTCAATACTTACTAATTCTATACTATGCTAGTTCAATACTAAAAGTGTTGCCAAACATACACTACTATGATTCAATGCACACGACTTGGTACCTTTCGTAAGGATCGGAACTGTCTTTGCACAATTCTACCTGCTCAGGAAAACACCCGGTTGCAGAGAATGACGACAAAGTTTCGCTATAGGCGGGGACGGTTCAATGGCACGTTCCTGGATAATGTGTCCACTCACATCAGGGCCACGTGCCTTGTGCCTAATTTTAGACAGAAAAGTTGCCCGAACACGATCTTTTGAAATTCGAAGAAAGCAAATTTCCCAGATTATTGTAAGAAGCTGGGTTCGGGAAACTTTGCGAATGGACGGCTCATAAAGCTCGGCGTTTGCGCGATCATTTTTGATTGGTGGCCTCCATCTAACAATACAACCATCTCAACACTTTTACCCTTCAGCCACTTTAAATACTTCAAAATCGCTTCGGATCCAATCTCAGTCCTTTCAATTAGTCGGTGAACTTGACACCAGCCTAGTTTGATTTTCTCCTCGTTTTACGCTGAATTCTTTGGTCTTCGTATTATTTTTCTTTGGGTGGTGGTGTGATATTTCCTTTTATCCTAGGATGGGAAGGATTTCATCGTCCAACCAGGTGACGCGATGTCGCCGCAGAGGCTTTGCTGGAATGTGATCCCCTATGGTTGAAGTCAGAATGTCGTAGTGCACATCAACTGCTCCATCCACAGACAGACCGTCCAGGAGGTCCCATGGCACCAGCCGCGGCATGCCTGCTTCATACCCTCCCAGTCGGCATGCCGATGAGCCGGCTTCCTTGATGCCAGTGGATGTGACGGTGGTGTTGTGCCTGATGTCGCATACCTGCTCCAGATGGCCTGAAGGCATCAGGCTGGGTTTGGTGACAGTCGACACTTCGATAAACTTTCCAGTTATGAGTTTATTATAGTTATCTGCTTCAATTTCGCTGAGTTACGTGCTGAATGAATTCGGAGATGCTGTAGCCGTCTATAAACTCGGTATCCGCTTCGGTTTCAAATTTTGTGACTTTGCCAGGTAATGGCTTAGTCAATCTGTGCAAACACCGGTCTACACTTTCTAGCATTTGTATTCTCTAATCACTCAATGATAAAACTGCAAAAATACAGATGAGGCAGGGTGGTAATGGTAGAAATCACACGCAACTATGTAGTGGGAACAATGGATAGGTAATTTTTAGGGCTGTGCATGCTCAAGGTCGGAATGGGGCACCGAGGCATTCTCGTGGACGGAAGGCGAGGGCAAATTGTTTGGTAACACACACAAACAAGGCTTCGCCCAGAAATGTTGAAATACACAGGGCTGCAACAGAACGTGATAACAGTTCATGCACGCAAATACTCATCCACATACACCAAGCAAACATACATTGTCAACGGTCGACCATGCAAACGGTGCCGCTATCCGGCTAGATATTATGAAAAGGACGGACAATTGGCACTAACAAGTTGCAATCCACATCCACGAAGGCGTCTGTTCCTATAGATCACAACGAACTGGCAGTCAGACACGCCGAGGCAGAACGCTGACACCGACCCCGCCGCGCACGGGGAATTACACACACGGGTTCGGACGCGCTCAGTGGTCCCAATTAACAGCGCCAGTCCCCGGAGGCGCCGGCCGACATAACAACACATCCTAAAATACACCATCATGACTCGCGCCGGGTACGTCAAAAAAAAACGGTGAGTGGTAGTCAGTCACGTCTCAGGCAGCAGCCTCCGACAATGCCCGGGACGGCAAGGCCAGTGTCTAATTTTGTCACCAGCTGATGGTGCCTCGAACTAAAGACGATCAGAAACAAAGTCCTTGGATGCAAATAGTCCCATAAAATTAATGGTGGCATATTGGGCACTTCACTTTTTGGTCCATCTGGAAGGCATGATTACAAGGCGTGATTACAAAACACAGCTTGCTCAAACAACCTCTTCTCTCCCATCACAATATCAAATTCTCGGTCATCTCAAATGCATAGAAAACATCCAGCAGTGTAAAATCACGCTCACCGCAGCTATCACAATGCTATGTCACAGATGCTAAGACGCTGCCCATCACTTGCAAATAAAGACATGCGCCTTTCACGGAATACCGGAATACGGAGGAACCGCGAGCTACAAATGCACGTGACAGGTCTGTTGGGTCAATGACCTGGAAGCAGATTCGCCCCACGTGGCAGGAATATTCCTTGGACGGTTTGTTTGCGAACCCAAACAAGCTCATTAGGTGAAGCTATCTGCTTCAATGGTCAAAGAGGGGAGTTCACGTTGCGATAAGCACCCATCGAAATGTTACACAATGAGCCTGTCGACATTTCTTGAACAGGACCGGCACAAAAAACCGCCAAGTGATGCCAGGTAGTCCAACCTATTCTCAGGTTGTACTTCCAGCACTCAACGGAATGTTCATTCTCACCAAAATCAGGAATGTCTGCATAGTTCTCCGAGAATATCCTGTGCATGATATGGAATGAAGAGCACAATGAGTCCAGGTCTCTGAAGAGACGCTCTCAAGAACGTGCTCCCCGCGCTCACCGGCGGAGCCAGCCAGGACAGCGCGTGCCGCCGCCTCAAATGAGACGCTCCTCCGGCGGCGGCTTCTTCATGTTGCCCATCTCCACCCGCGGGTTGAACATCTCCTGCAGCGAAAAACAAGTCGGGTTACAAATTGAACTGGCCAAGGGATTTCACAATTCCAGCTTTGAATAACAATTGGCATTACAGAGCTTACGCCTGTTTTCAAGTGTCATAATTAAGAGAGCCACTATACTAAATAACTGTTTTGTATCCTATCATAGATGATCCGGTCTGATTTGTCGACATCTGAATACATTTTATTTGTTTCGCGTCTTTTCTGGCCGAAAAACGAGTACCAAGTGACCAATAAGAGCAGATAATGACCGCAGGCGATACTTCTTCATTCCCTTACTGTGGGCCCAGACAAACTACAACTCTGTCATGCTAGCCGACGGCTGCCGATACAAGACCGTTTGCTCCGGAATCCCACATGTATCTGTCTGAGGAGGGCACCAATAACTGAGCAACTGTGCATCGGTGTTTGCTTGGAAAATGACGTATTTTTTTGTTCACCCGATTTCGTGCCCCATTCCAACTGCAACTGTGCACGCGCTCTGTGTGCTTGGCACTGTAAAACATCAACACCAAGCCAGGCTCTGGGATGGTAACTGTGGAGACTGGTGCGTTTTCACTGCACCAGGGGCGAAGTTATACTCCCATTCACTGCAAACGGTACACCTATCGCAAATCCTGCAAGACAGTCTGTTACTTCTGGTGTGTAAAATTATGGTGACAAATCCTCCAAACTCTTTTCTAGTATCTATCTTTGGTTTGGCTCCAGCACAAAATCGCCAGGGAGCAGCTGATGAGATGGTTACCTAGATCGTGTTTCAGGCAGCGTTGCACGCGGATATCAACCCATTCCCAGCGCGCAGAGACAGCCATCCATTCTGATGAAGGGCCAGGGCTGACAGAAATTGCCGTGGCCGACTACCGGCGCCAACATTAGCGCCGTCGCGTCCACAAATGCGGCGACAGCTGTTAATGCTGAGTGACAACACGGGTGGAAGCAGGCAGCCCCGGCGCGGCGCACACGACTGTCATTACCACCCACAGGAATGCCCGCGCGCTCGGCTGGAGCTCTTCTCCAAACACCACTAATGGTGATCCCGCAAAGGCTGGACACACTTCGTGCCAGTGGCTACCCACGCGACACCGGATTTTCGCGGTGCATACTTGACAGGGGTCGACACGGTACAGATGTAGGTCAGGCAATGAAAAGCATGGCCGCAGTCCGGTAATGCATATATTCACGAGGATTACTGTCGCGTGACAGAATCTGGCATACGGGCATCGAGAACGAACAGCGGCGCCCGCGACCAGCGCCACCGACACTCACAGAACGCACCAATCACAGGCATGCTTATATAAAAAACCGCTGGAAGCTGGAAACATACCAACCAGTGAAGGCTGCCACATAGTGACTTGTTTGCAACCGGCTTGGACAGGTTTGCGGCCTCCCCAGAAGTCTGCAAAATGTGACACCAAGACCATAGGTGTATCAACGTCCAGAACATTGGGGGCAAAAGTGTATTTTGAAGTCGTTTCTTTCCAGTCAACGCCATAGGGTCATTGGTCAATATCTTCAACATTGAGGGCGTCATGGCCCCCAGCCTTCCGTTCCTACGACTATGGATCTAGCCAACCAGTGTTCAGTGCCCTGAGCACTGGATCTAGCGATTGGTATGCAGTGCTTTCACGGTTTCAATATACTGCTACTAAACTGACGGACAGTGGCAGATCCACGACTTCATTGCGGGGGGCGGAGCTGAGGACTCGAGCCTCTCTCACCATTGCCTCAGATCAGCCTCCGCCTATGCCTTTACTACTGACACTCTGACATTTCGGGGAGGGGGATTGAACCCCTAGCCCCCTTATATCGGCCACTGGCCGCAGGGTATTGGGTATCCTTCCTGTCAGGTTTGAGCCCCGGGCTTTGGCTTTGCTCGGACTTGGAGAAGCGCGGCCTGTTACGGTCATAGCACGTCAGCGGATTGCGGATTTCCGTTGGGAGGCGGCACTTCAGTCAGGGGGTGCTATTTCTTGGAGTTCAGCCTATTGGGAGGCGTCAGATTCCATTGTGTAGGCGCCACTACTTTATCCTCAGTGTGAGGGCAGGGGGGAGGGGTGAGAGGCGACATTTCAGCGAACGCCGAGCCCATTGTGGCAGCGCCTAGTGCACGCCCCCTGAATCCGTCTGTCATACGACATCGCCGACTTTTAACCTGTTAGGAGGGATTCCCGGGATAAGATCACAGCCATTCAGACAGCACGCATGTCGGCCGGGCCAAGGCTACCCGCAGCGTCGATAGTGGCGCCTGTCCGGTGCCCGACAGCCAGCCCTCAAACCCATTCAGTGGCGGATCTAGCCGGTTGGTTTGGGAGGGCAAACCAAAGTCGAAAAGCAAAAAAAAAAACGTCGCGCAGTGAACAATTGCGCTACAATATGCCTTTTCGGTAGGATTTTGGGAACTGGAGACGGAAAGCAAAAAAAGTCACGGGCTAAAAATATGGGCTCAAGATACATTTTTCCTATCCAAGCCCCAATATATACACTGAACTTCTCAATTCTGTTTGAAGTTGAGAGTTGAAGCACCAAAATTTTACATACAAGCTAAAAAGGAGTCGGGGAAAAAGGAGGTCGATCGCTTTGGGGGCAAAAACATAGTTTTGCCCCGAGCTTTCCGTTTGGGGGGCAATTGCCTTTTGCCCCCCTGGATCCGCCACTGAACCCATTTCCCAGCAATCGCATCCAAAGCGTTAGTGTAACAGTTTGAGCTATAAACAGCAGTGCGACCATTTGCCGGGCACGTCAGAACTTCGGCCCCCACATGCCGGTGCCGGGACCCAATACCAGTGCCGGGACCCCATTTCGGCCCCAGTCGGGACTTTACCGGAACGAACCGGGTCTGTGCCGGGACCTTACTGGCACCAAAACATGTGAGGTGACGTTAGCCGACGAATAAGTGTACTCAGACGAGCTAAATGCAAAGCAGCTAGCGGTGGGTCCAGGAGTTCATTTCGGGGGGAGGGGAGGGGGGCTCGATACTCCCTCGCTACTGCCTCTCGGAACAGCTTCTGCTATGCAGTTACTGTAGGCACTCTGATATTTCGGTCGCGGGGGACTTGAGCCCCTAGCCCCCTTGTATCCGCGATAGAATACAGCTACATAACGTTCAAAATGTCAAATAAAAAATATATAGAACAATGAGGTGGTTAGGTCAAGGTTTATTTATCGGCACAAACAGCAAATAATTGATTGGTCGTACGATGCACCTACAGAGTAAAAACCTAAGGATATTCCACACAAGTGCAGAGTGGCTGGCCATATTCAAATGTTATTACAAATCGAAAATAAGTCCATACTGGTTCTGCATCTGGCTCTGAAACCACCTCTCGAGTCTTATCTATCCCACAAAATCAATTTCAAGTTTTGATTAAAGCCAGATTTTAATGCAAGCCCACCTAAAAAGCATCTGACTTTTCTTTCCCTTAACACACGCATTGACAGGGGTCTGAGCCACCTTCGCTTTGACGGGGGGTGGCGGGTACCGCCCCTCCCATAAGACTTCGAGAACCACGCCAGGTAGCGGAAAACGGTAAAATGCGTTGGGTAGCCCATCCACTTCTTCATCGAAAATATTTGAACCATTTTTGTCAGGTCACATTTAAGATCACCAGAGGTCAAAACATGCCATCATAGGGATAACATGCAAATGAACGTTTTTGGTCATTACATATAAACAAGCAAATATGGAGACAAATAACTGGAACCATATGAATCCTTGCAGCAAGCCGAATCGAATGATACATAATATGACGTTACTAGGTCAAATCAAAGATTTGATCTGGCCGTAGGTCAGGTCAAGGTCAAATTAGATAAAATATATATCCTTAGAACCACAGACAAGACGAATCTAATGCAGCTAAAATAAACGTTCTATCACCATCCGTTAATATGTTATTCAGTTAAAACCATTTTCCCATGTATTTTTAATGGAGAGGTCATGGCTCTTACCTGACCTTAAGTCATCGATATAAAAATACCGGAACATATTTTAGAGAACTCGTTGGGCCCATTCTGTGATGTGATTTCAACTGGATAAGCTCACCCTGTTCCGACTTAAGCTATCTTAAAATTTTTTAGGTCAGGTCACTTGACCTGTACTGGTAACCTGACCTGAGATGACCTGACCTTACAATTTTGACAAAAGTTGTAAAAATGATGAGAAACAGATATACCAAGTACAGCGGCGCTACGCGCCGCCGTTTTATGCTATCTCCGAAAAACCCGAGGGGTGCGAGTACCCACCCCCCGTCAATGCGCGTGTTAAGCAGTTGGGCAACCGAGATTCAGGAGTGGCGACGTTACTGGAAAGGTGCCATTGCAGGCAAACTTTGACAGGACTAAATCCTGGAAAAGGCCCGGCACCCAGTCTTTATGCGTACTAATTAGATACGAAAGCTGAAACGCCGCAGAGCTGCACTGAACGCTAATGGTGTCATGCCCATTTCCATTTGCGAGTGCGTTCCCAGTACATGAATATTTAACAGGACTAAAAGAACGCACAGGTGCACCAGGGCAAGCAGCACCGCCGGGCGTGGAGAGAATGGCGTTACGACTGCTCGCTGGAAACGTACCGAGCACACCGCCATGAGGGGAGCTCTGCAAGTGCTGCCAGACTGAGAATAATCACTGGAGAAAATATCAGCTGAACATATCCCGCGTAATTTTTGTATACTAGACTTTAACATCTTGATTAAAAGAAACCTTTTTATCGAATTTTGACAGCAGAAGGGTCTGGTGTCATCGCCTTCCCAATACAAGTATTGTAACAATTATTCTAGGCGAAACAAGCAAGACTGCATCCTAAGAATCTTCATTTCGAGGAAAGAGCAGCACCAAGTAGCAAATTTCTTCAAATTGTCGTATATGATGGACCATTAACATGTTCTTCTTGATATTAGCGAAACAGCCTATGATCGTCATTCTATTTCCGAAAAGGTTTAAAGATCACGAAAAGCATAACAACTACACTAAAATTACTACAAAATGTAGCAGGGCATGTGCCCCTTTCGTAATAATCTACAGGAAAATTTCAAAACTATGAATATCTTAGGTAGCGACTCCTGTACGCGCCGAACTCTCGATGCGCTTCCATTCTCGCATTCCACGACGGATTCAAAGCACCGAGAAACCACATTTGTGCCGAAGGATCTCCTTTCTGCGTCTATATTTACCTCTGCTGGTTACGCTCCCGTGAGAAACTGGGCGGCTTTCCAGAGTGGCTGGAGCACCTCCGGCCACTATTCGTCAGACCAACACACATCTGGAAGAGCAATGGCAGCGGCTGTCTCCAAAGCAGACAGCCGATGGAGCAATGGGAAACACGACCGTAGCCCACGTCGGCCGAGGCGTAGGCTGAAGAAAGGCCAAAGCTCCTCTAAAATTGAAAATTCGGCAGGAGCACCCGACGAAATATTCTTCTGAATGCATTGAACATTGGAAAAACTGCACAATATTGTACACCACAATAATTTTCAAAATGAATTTTGAGTTATAATCATAGAGCAGACAAAGAAAAAATGGTGCCAACTGGTTCACAGCATGTCTGCGGCGTGCTTGATCTGCCCGGAGACCACCCTCTTCATGCCGCAGTGCGCATAGAAGCAGTGCCCAGAACGAGGGCCGACTGGGGGGGGGGGCGCCAGGGCGGTACCGGCGAGACAACGCCTCTGCAAACGGGCCACCGCGGCACCGCCGACGACACGGCCCGTTAGACGACAGTGAACGATGCAATTTACATGAGAACGCGACGAAGTCGCCAGGGAGTCTATTGACGCCCAGCCTCGCGCCAGGCGGGCCTCGTACCTCCCTACTTCTGGTTGGACAGGGAAAGAAAAAAACAGAGATAGGAAGATGTGAATGTCGCCTAATGAGATATGAAAGGGAAAACGCCAATGGCAACACCACTTGCTTGATAATGGAAGCATTTTCAGCACAACCATCTCCAACAGCAGAAAGAGTGAGGGCCTAACGGTGAAGACCTTGCTGCTGACAGAAACTTTCCTCTCTAGAATCAAAGGGAATTTTTTGTGAAGAGAGGGGCGAAGTAGGCTCCTTTGCCCCTATATTTCGACGCGTATGCTTTCCACAAGCACAATCCCTATCCTGGACGGCCAACTTTGGCTGTAGCCGAGGGTGAGGGGCGGCCGGCACCTGTCAGCTGGGGGTTCGGGGGCGAGCGGCTGTCCCGGGACCACTCTGCCCGCATAGTCCGACACCTGTACACCGGCCTCAGTGTCGACTGGGGACCGCCGAGTCATGGCGGCCGCCCGACCCCGCAGCCTGACTACTGGCCAATGACATCTTGGTAGGGGCCGTCGCAGCCGCGCTTCCCCAAGGGGACAGCGCGAATCTAATGGAGAAAGTAATGGTCACGAAAAGTCAGACCCCATCCGGGCAAAATGTTCAGAAAGCAGAATTATTGATCCAAGTCAAATCCATCACAGAAAGTTCAGCAAATAACTACATGTTTACTGAGTCTGTTTAATGGTCTATTAACACGCGCATTGACGGGGGTCTGAGCCACCTTCGCTTTGACGAGGGGGCGGGTACCCCCCTAAGATCTCGAGAACCACGGTAGGTAGCGAAAAACGGGAAACGGCGTTGGGTAGCCCATCTGCTTCTCCATCGAAAATATTTGTACCATTTTTTTGTAAGGTTACATTTAAGGTCACAAGAGGTCAAAACATGCCGTATTAGGGATAACATGTAAATTAAGTTTTTCGGCCATTACATCTGAAAAAGTAAAGATAGAGCAAAACGACTTAAACCATATGAATCCTCGCAGCAAGCCGAATCGAATGATATATAATTTGACCTTGCTAGGTCAAATCAAGGATTTGACCTGACCTGAGGTCAGGTCAGGGTCAAATTATATAAAATGCATATCATTAGAAGTGCAAAGCCAATGCGAGTCTAATGCAGCAAAAATAAACGTTCTATCACTATCCGTTACTGAGTTATACAGTAAAAACAATTTTCCCATGTAGTTCCAATGGAGAGGTCAAGCCTCGTACCTGACCTTAGGTCATCGATATGAAAAATACCGGAAAATGTTTTAGTGAACTCGGTGGGCCCATTATGTGATATGAGTTTCAATCAGATAAGTTCACCCTGCTCCGACTTATGCTATCTTAAACTTTTTTGAGGTCAGGTCACTTGAGCTGTACTGGTGACCTGACCTGAGATGCACTAACCTTAAAATTTTAACAGAAGTTGTAGAAAATGATGAGGAAAAAGGTATACCAAGTACGGCGGCGCTAGCGCCGCCGTTTTACTGCTATCTCCGAAAAACCGAGGGGGCGGGTACCCACCTCCCCGTCAATGCGCGTGTTAATTCTCTCCCGAGGGTCATTTCAAATCATAGCTACTTGGAAATCACTAGTACACAGTTTTGGACAGCCTCCAGGAGACTTTCTCGTAAAAACTAACCGAGTTGAATACACAGGAAATCTGAAACCTTATATGAAGCTGAATCTCCTTTTTGGGCTAATCCGATCTGATTCTCAAACGGTTATCCGTTTCGTTAGCATATACATTTCGTTGAGATATCCATGTCGATAGGATATTCCTTTCGTTAAGAGATTCATTTCGTCAGGATACCCACAGTCAAGGATACCCATTTCATTAAGATATTCATTCATTTCGTTAGGATATCAATTCGGTGGAATGTCAATTGCATTAGGATATCAATTTCCTTAGGATGTCTACTTCGTTAGAATATTCATTTGGTTGGAATATCCATTTTGCCAGGATATCCATCCGTTAGGATATCCATTTCGTTAGGATATTCATCTCGACAGGATCTAATTTTCCCTAGGTTATCCATTCGGTTACGATGTTCATTTCGATGTTCCATCCACTCCCGGCCCCCATGGTCCGCTGTGCTCGTACAAAGGCACGGCCTTAAAATTGTCGTCTTCCCTGGGGTTATTTTTTACATTTAAAGCTGCTGTGTGTGTACTTTGTGTATGTTTGTGTTAAATTCGACTGCACCTGTAATTGGGCCATTTGACCTGTTGGAGTAAGAAAAATACAAATACAACACACTCTTAATTGGAAAACGCTTTGAAAACAGCAACTTATCTCCCATTTTTACCACACTTCCTTCCACCCTCCGTACACGAAGACCTGGCATCACCTCTGCTGCGCCGTATAGCTCATGCAAATCACACCATGCCAGTCTGAGGTCACTGCCGACTTGCATAGAAATACCGCACACCAAAACACGTGTGGCAAAGCGGGCAGAGCAGAACCCCCTGTCCTTGAATGTATGTACATACACCAGGACTGGCTACAATGCCCCCCCCATTGATGAGTACATGTTGCTCACTTAGTCAGGATTCAACCTACAAATGCGGTTTGCCCCCACCTCTGGGTTGTATACCCACCAATTTTTAAAAGCGTCTTTTCCCAAAAAATGTGATGGTCACGGGAAAGCCGTAGAAAACCATTGCCCTGACTTGCGAGCGTAGTAAACACAGATTCCGTTGCAGGGAGCCATTCCAAGCCAGGTATCGGAAATGTTCCCTGGCACGGAGAACAAGACACTAAGCAGAAACGACAAACGCAAGCCCGAAATGCAGCGGCGACTTCAGAATTTGGTAGTCCTGCTCACCACCATGGGAGGAGACTATGCGAGCTCGCTCCGACTGGAAACCGACCAGGCAGAGGTGGGGAAAAAGACAGAGGCAGAGGTGGGAAAAAGAGCCTGCCTGTCACCAACGAAATTTCAAACTAAGCCTGTGTGACAAAAACATGTTGAAGTTTGGCACCAAAACGGGATTATTTTCCCGACTCTGGGAGCTTCTAAATCTTAAATAACGTATTGACAGATTAAGCGGGTTTTTCGGAGATACATAAAACGGCCGTAGCCCACCACAACCTTCCTCATCATTTTACAACTTCGTAAAAAATTCTAAGGTTAGGTCATCTCAGGTCAGGTCACCAGTACAGGTCAAGTGACCACCTCAAAAGTTTAAGATAGCAAAGTCGGAGCAGGGTGAACTATCCGATGAAACCATATCACATAATGGACTCACCGAGTTCTCTAAAATATGTCCGGTATTTTGATAGAGTGATCTAAGGTTAGGTACGAGGTATGACCTCCCATTGGAAATACATGGGAAAATGGTTTCACGTATAACTCAGTAACGGATAGTGAAAGAGCGTTTATTTTAGCTTCATAGACTGCCTTGGCTTTCAGTTCTAAGAATCATTTTAGATAATTGACCGACCGACCCAGGTCAGGCAAATCCGATTGACCTAGCAAGGTCAAATTATATATCACTCGATTCGGCTTGCGCGAGAATTCATAAGTTCAAGTCGTTTTGGTCTATCTTTATTTGTCAGATGTAATGGCCGAAAAACTTAATTTAAGTGGTATCCCTATTACGGCATGTTTTGACCTGTCGGACCTTAAATGTGACCTACAAAAATGGTTTAAATGTTTCCGATGGAGAAGTGGATGGGCAGCCCAACGCCGTTTACCGTTTTTACTTCCTACCGTGGTTCCGAGATCTTAGGGGGTGGTACCCTCCCCCTCGTCAAAGCGAAGGTGGCTCAGACCCCCGCAATGCGCGTGTTAAGCGTCGACTTCTCACGCTGAGGTGAGCACAATCTTTAACTGTTTTGTCACCAACTCGGCATATTTTGGCTGCTAAAATTGTTGGCGAGTTGTCATTTTTTCGACCTTTGGAACGAGGAGAAAAGACGCGGAGATGAAGCGTTAAAGAGGAGGATGAAACATTGTCCCAATATGCACACTGTGTAGATATAAGCGAATAGGAACATTTGCTGTCTCATAACACCAACCAAGAAAAGACTATCATTTTTGATGATAATAAAATGTATGATGTAGGAAGAAAATGATAGCACCGATAGCCATTTAGGTGACTTATTGTTGTTCCGAATAAGGGCAAGAAAGGAGATACTGGGCCGCGAAAACAACTCTTAAATCTTTCTTTATCAAATGAAGAAAGTCAGCGCAACTATCGCGGGCAAAAACAACCCTATCATTTCCACCTTCAGTTTTCTTTTACGATCAACTATCACTGGTGGATGATGGATGAGGTGATTTACTCATCACTTCAAAATAAGTGTTATAAGCGTCATAAAAATGGAGCCACGACACAGAGGAAGCAATGAGACAGGGTAGTGGAACAGACAACAAAGGGTCATATCTTCAGAAGTCCGCTTTCATTATGTTCATCCTCAAGGGTTTTGAACGGTGGCCGCGTTTATTCTTTGGAGCGCTTCAAATGCAGATCTTCAAAAAGCTCGTGCATGCGTGGATAAATATCTGCCGGCCGAGGTAATTGCTCGCAGCAAAAACTAATTGTTCCACCGCGGAACACGCATGCACCCGTTCAGAAATACACTTCAGACGGGACAGTCTTGAAACTGGCAGGTAGCAAGAAAACTCAGCACTTTCCAACGACACGCCCCGGTCCATTTAGACTGAGGCGGCCGCACCAGCGCCCGATTTGCCACCGTCGGCGTCGGCCTCGCCTCCTCCCACTCCGTTCACCACCTCCTTCATGGTGATAGCACGAGAGGTGTGGTGCCCACCCGCCCGGCTCGGCCGCGCCAGCTCGCCGCCGTTATAAACCCATCCGGACGAGGGCGGGCGGCAGCGCGTCGCGTCATTTCGGCGGCGCGCAGTCTCGCGTATGACGCCGACCGGTGATTTGGGAGCGAGCAAGACGCTGCCGGGCTGCCGGCGACGCGGTAAGATTGCATGGCGTCGCTGGCGGCGGGAACAGTGAGCCAATTTCGGCGTCTCCTCCCTCCCGTCTTCCCCCTCTGAACGGTGCGGTGAAACAGAGAAATGGAGATGGGTGAACGACACTGCAGAAGACGGGAGCTGAACAAGATATTCAGCAGGGACGTGAAAATGCTGGTGGAAGTTGGATAGTAACATTAATGAGAAGGGCTGAGTCTGGGAAACTTTTAGAAACGAGGTGCTCTAAGTGTTGAAAGAAACAACAACAAAACAACCGGCTATAAAGTCTGCCAAAGAGAATAGAGAACTAAAATTCGTTAAAGAAGCCGCCAGCCAGAAGACAGGATAGGATTCTCCATTTCACGTGGGATGCATCATACTGAAAGTCGTCATATCACAGGAGCAAATGTAAATCAGCATCATGAGAAAAATGAGCGTCCTTTACACCCCTCACGGCTCACCTACATTAGCATCACGTTACGTTATAAACGCGCACTACAGCCCTGAACTGGATGTACAGCCGTTAATCAAGCCTTGGTAAGTGACAGGGGCGTGGCTACATATCTGGAGGCGGAGACATACTTTGTCTGCAAGATCGTCCAGAGACGGGGTCGAAGCTATAACTTATTAATCATCCCGGAAAGTACTGCAGAGGCAATACAGAGTTGAAAAAGGGGAGAAAACGCAAAACTCAGTCTGGCACCATAATAGTGAGAGAGCGTTCCCCAATTTCAGTGAGAAAGGCCTTTGTCCCACTCGCTCCAACACCCAGGGCCAATGGCATCACTATCGCACAGTACCTCAGTACAACACCGGGCGGGCTCGAATCCAACAAACTGATGGACGAGTCACAGAATTCCCTTTATTTCACAGGTGCGTGACGCCTTATGGAATTTGGGTTGATATATTAGTACTTTAGACCCCACCATAAACCCCTGGCCCCTATTCTATTTCGTTTGTTCCCAATTTGGCCTCTGGCGGAGAAATGGTGCTTTCAGAGCATATTTCGCTCTGAGCGCACTACTCTGCAGTTATCTAGGCTTCTGCCCTCACCAGCCTATCTGCCAAGTGGCGGTGGTGGGACGGTTCGGCGGCCGTGCAAGTCCCGGCGCTCATGTTTCTGACTGAGCACGCGCTTTTTTATTTTGAGAAAAACGTACGCAACGGCGTCTCCGTCATATTCTGCAATACTGCCGCCTCAGTTAGAAGCCCATTATGAATGCACCACACTCCCTTTACGGATAAAAACTGTAAAACTGGCTCGCAAAAATCTGAGGTCAAACCATGTAGTCAATTCGCCATTTGTGTACAGATGGTATTTCTTGCGATTTCTTCTCTAACGCAGCAAACCAGCCCCAATGGTGAGAAAAAAGTTCGGTCCAATCAATGAAGCGAAAACGTGTCAAAGGCCTGCGACGGCGCCACGGCATCATCACGAGCGCCGCAGACTGCCGAGTCCCCGGACACAGCAGCTGTCTGGGACGCCGAGATAAAAACGTGTCCGCCCGGTCACCCCAGCCAAAAATAGCAGTGCAACTCCTACTGGGCCGCACCCAGAGGCGTCATGTGACCTTGGACGCCATTCCCAGCTGTCCCGTGGCGTCTGACGCCGTTTCCAAGCTGTCCCGTGGCGTCTGATGCCTTTTCCAGCTGTCCCGTGGCGTCTGACGCCGTTTCCAAGCTGTCCCGTGGCGTCTGACGCCGTTTCCAAGCTGTCCCGTGGCGTCTGACGCCGTTTCCAAGCTGTCCCGGCGGCGTCTGACGCCGTTTCCAAGCTGTCCCGTGGCGTCTGACGCCATTCCCAGCTGTCCCGTGGCGTCTGACGCCGTTTACAAGCTGTCCCGTGGCGTCTGACGCCGTTTACAAGCTGTCCCGGCGGTGTCTGACGG
Organism: Lepas anatifera; assembly: GCA_034440635.1. NCBI lineage: Eukaryota > Metazoa > Arthropoda > Thecostraca > Lepadidae > Lepas > Lepas anatifera. Next base: position 148,278 of record JAOTON010000595.1, on the reverse strand, counting down.
CGTTGCCAGCTATCTCGCGGCGTCTAGCGCCGTTCCGAGCTGTCTCACGGTGTCTGACCCCGTTCCAAGCTGTCCCGAAGTGTCTGACGCCGTTCCGAGCTGTTCCAGGGCGTCTGACGGCGTTGTCAGCTATCTCGCGGCGTCAAATACCGTCCCACGCTGTCCCGTGGCGTCGGACGCTTTAACCAGCTATCCTGCGGTGTCTGACGCCGTTCCGAGCTGTTCCACGGCGTCTGACGGCCGCAGCGTCTCCGCTGTCTGAGAAGTCGCGTCGCGACTTCTCAGACAGCGCTGGCGAGGGCTTCTCATGCCCTTCACAGGGGCGGCCCGCCCAGGAGCCAGCGCCCGGATCATCATTTATCACCCCGACGGGGGCGGGGCCGGCCGCACACTACGGGCACTGCGACCGACAGGATACAACATTGACGCATGGCGCCCTGCAGTATTTAGGCCACTCGCGGCGGTCGTGGCGCCACCCCGACTGGACCTCAAACACGTGTCATAAAAAGACGGCAAACACGGTGGAAAGTATGCCCACAACGATGACTGCAATTCTAGGGCACATCAGCTGCTAAGGCAATGTACTGCCCAATATAGCATACTTACATAGATTAACGTTGCGATAAGTCAAGCAGCGGGCTTCCAGGAAAATGCCAGGCTCATGTCAATTTCTTAAGCATTTCTAGAGTCTCTCATTAGCATCCACCTTCACATCAGGGCAAAACGGCCCGTGACTGGCAGCTGCTTCTAGAAAAGCACAGCTATAATGTGGCTCGTAGCAAAGCTGAACAGCTTTTGCATGTAAGCATAATGGTTCAGGCCACTGCGCCGAAGCTTTTCGCTGCACTTGAAGCCAGCCTGTGGCCTGGGCTTTGATGCAATGCAAACTTTAACAAGATCAAAGCCGAGCGAAATCCGGGTCGCTGGAGCTTTGATTTCGGCGCCGGCCGGGGCTGGCTTTAATTCCCAAAAGACTGAATCACATCCACGCCCGACGTCACTGGCATGTACCCAGCCACCACCTCCAACCAGCTCGTCTCCTTCTGGCGTGGAGCTGACGTCAGCTCGGGGCCAAATGCAACAACTCCGGCAATGTGAGAACCCGGGTGTGGAGTGGTATTCAGAAATCCTTCCGCACCTACTGCCATCCAGAAAGACGATCAATCATGTTTCCAAGAATAGGCGGAGACGGAAAATGGATATGGATGACAACACATGTGGACTCACAGTGAGTTGGCTACGGGTACAACCGGTCCGGGGTGAGGAACGAGCAGGTCAGCGATGAAACCCCAGCGACGAAAAATAGTCCTCACCTGAGGGGGAGCAATTACGAAAATCTTTGGGTATGTCCCGAATATCAAACGTCAATAGCCACCGAATAAAAAGAGATACCAGATCATTAGCTTTCATCAACCTTTCATTGCGCGTGCCCGAGCACCCTAGAGATGTAAATCTACCCCCTTAACTGGAGGGCCAGGCCGACAACTCCTGAACCTCCCTGTAAATCACTCACCCATGGGGCTGCCACTAAAGCAATGTTCACAACCACTCCGTCACCCACCCATTCTCAAGCACGCTCGCATCTGCAAATAACTTACTGACGAGCAGGTCCCCGGAGCCGTCGTTTGCGACGTCGAGCCATCCAGACCGAGTCGGCGCCCGTTTGGTGAGGCACAGACCGTGCCAGCCCTGCATGAATTTCAGCCGACACGCCCCATCATTTATTTTCCCGCCGCCTGAGTCATTTATTGCGGCGCACCTGGGTGACAAACTGCGCAGCTCCCGGCGCTGCCTCCTTCCCGTGAACTCTTCCAGTCGAGATGATGAAGACCGGTTAACTTTAGCAGGTGATGGAGTGTAGACTGGAGAGAAGACAGCCGAGCCAGTGGATGACCTCTAAAATTTGGCGGCTTACGAAACGAGGACCAGAGTGTGCATGCGAGGAAGTGACGCCTTTGGGGGTATCGTAACACCGAAGACTGTTTTCCAGTGTGGAAAGTGTTCCTTCCCAGCAAAGCATCAGCACCTTTGGTGTGCTACGAAACTAAGACCAAACAATGTGCACACACACCCACACACACACACACACCCACACCCACACCCACACCACACCCACACCCACACCCACACCCACACCCACACCCACACCCACACCCACACCCACACCCACACCCACACCCACACCCACACCCACACCCACACACACACACACACACACACACACACACACACACACACACACACACACACACACACACACACACACACACACACACACACACACACACACACACACACACACACACACACACACACACACACACACACACACACACACACACACACACACACACACACACACACACACACACACACACACACACACACACACACACACACACACACACACACACACACATCGTGTGTCAAGCTTTTGGAGCGCCTCATTATCAGCACTTTTGCACCCACGAATACACACGTTTCTCAACATTAGATATAATGGTTCACTCAAAGCAATACTTCAAAGGAGTTTTGTCTACTGTTTACGACATGCTAATACAGGCACTGGAGTTATGACTACGAGCCCATAAGTGTGGCTTAAGGTTTATACATCATTCATGCAGAATATTCGCTATTCCAGGCCGTAGATTCAGTGACTGTGTGGCGGAATACAGGTCGCATGCAGTCAGGAAGTCTGCGACAAAAAATATGTGTCGCATGAAGAAAGTTACAAGAGCTTCGCTCATTGCGCGACAACGACCTAGAAGACGTGGCTTCTGAACCGAAGTAAGTAATACAATACCAAATGAGAAGCAATCCAGGCTATAGTCTAAGGCTTGTGAGCATCCCCTACACACCGTAGAGTATTTCATGGCCAATGAAATTCAGAACCATTCCGGCCCATACACCAAGTTCGCCGACAAATCCAGACCTCCCCTGTCAGCGCATGGACACCTCTTTCGCTGGTAGAGCGTAATCCCAGGAGTGAGATGCTTCAGCCCAGTCACGGTTGCTGCCAGGCGTACATAACTGTACACTTTTGGGGGTGCACACGCGCCCCTAAAAGTCAGTAGAGCACTCGGAAGCGTACCAATTTTTCGTAATTATTTCGTGGTTCATCTGAGTCCGACTGACTTGTATATCTCACAGTAAAAGGCGGGCTGAATAATGAAGACGTGGAAGATAAGTGGTACCTCGCAATCATTTCCAGCTTTTTGGGAATTCTTGTGCTGTTCTCTGCCCCTGCGCTAAGCAAAATTCTCATCAATTAGTCCGGAAAAAGATCCCTAGGCCTTTTCACAATTCCACATCCGCGTTCGGAGCCCGGGAGCCGTGAGTGATGAAAGCCACTGCTATCGACATTGACGCGGAGACAAGACTGTCGAGACGGCCGGCAGGTTCTCGCGGGTCCTCACAGCGTGCTCAGGCAGACGCGGGCGCGCGCTACCAGAGTCAATAACTTTGACGTAAGTGATAAACATGGACAGCTTAATATCGTTACAGCCAATGCACACCGCTGAGTCGGCACCATTCAGAAGTGCTGCAGAGTCATTACAGCGGCTAATAATATTGCTCGGGGACCGATCACGGTGCTGAAAGTTCAGCATACGGCCCTCCAAGAACTGGGTAATATCTCCAACTTGACGTTTTGTAATAGTGGTGAACCTATTGGGTTACCGTAATTGTCTCCCAATGATGGGCTCAAGAGTCCTAAGTTGCCCCCTTGAGCCACTTAGCGACTTTTTAGCTAGACAAGCCGACCGTTAATGCTCAGTGGAAGGCCGGGTACGAGTAGCTTGGAGCAAGTTTGCTCGAAATTGGGGCTGTAACTGTGAGAATCACCCTGGCAGAAACCTAATTTCATTCGAAGACCGGATGTAAGCAGGGGTCCCCGTGTATATTCACGTATCAGATTCTGCAATCCACCACAGTCGCTATCGCCCTATCACTATTTCGATCACAACCGACTGCGATTTGAGTATTCCTGTACTATCGTCACGCAGCCTTTAGATCTAGAAGATCAATCTCAGGACAGTATGCCGGCGAGATGGCGTGCGTGCCCCTCAGACAGCCCTAGATAAACCCCAGGACAGTTCCCAGGCGAGGTAGCGTGCCCCCCCCAGAAAACCCTAGATAAACCCCAGGACTGGACTGTTCTTGCTTGTTCTCCGATAAACCCTCGATGAAAAAAACAATTCTTACTTTTGGAAACGGGGACTGCACATATGATCAAAGACCAGACTATATCAGTATTTGAAACATTTCTCTACATAAGAGACAATCCTACCCTCTCTTTCTTCATCATGACTACCAGCTGGAACCAGCCAGTTCCGACCTCAGATGCGAGGGTGGCATGCGTGCAGGCGGGGGGTCGGGGGTCGGGAAGGGGGCAGGAGGCCACGGTTACACGCACCGACATCATCCATCACCGCGCGGCAGTCACTGCGAGCGGCAGTCTGGAGGGAGGGGGCGGGGCAGCGTTCTTACAGCTGGGACTGGCGACCACTCCCTCCCAGTCGGTACAACTGGTTAACTGGTCACGAACGCGGCTCTGGCCAACTCAGTACCATTGGGGGCGGCCACGACAAAACAGAGGTTATCAAATGTTACGGTGCTTTGACATGAGCTGCCGCACCGTTGGAAGGTCAGAAGGCGGAGTCAGGATTCTTGTCGGGAGCTGAGATGACCTTTTTTGCTATAAATAAATTCACACGCATAAGCCATAACAAGACACGGTTTATTTACAAATTGCATAAGCAAAACTCTGAAATATTTGAAGTTGTTTTTAGAGGAATGTGATACAGCTTTGTGTAGCGGAACAACATGTCCATGCACAAAGCATTACCTCCCGGATTTCGACAACAGGCCGTCTATCTCCCATCACACACAGAACATGTCGTCCGCCGAGGGTCGTTCATCAAATGTCCTCGTACAAACGCCGCTTACGGCCGGGCCGCCCAATTCCCGGCGGCCCGTTCGCCGACAGCAATAAGCCAGCACCGTTAACAACCTCTGGCTCGGCTATCGATAGAAGCCAATGGAGCTCGCTCATTGCCGGCGCCGTACAGACTGCCGCCATATATCCTGGAGTGTACCCTGCGCAAGGGCTGGGTCACTCTCAACAAATGGCGGCGCTCCATGTCGGCCTGTACCGAAATATCACGCCAGTAAACAGGTAATCGACAGTAATTTTCCCAAGAGCAAATTAAGTTGGCTGCACCGGGCGGTCCAGGGCGACGGCGGATCCAGTATAATGTCCGCCCTGAAATCGAGCCAACGGCAGACGGCGAGCCGAATTTCCCCCAATGGATGCCACCTCTCCAACTCTCTCTCTCTCCTCTCTCTCTCCCTCTCTCTCTCTCTCTCTCTCTTATCCGACCAGTTGGTCTCCCCTAGAGATTAGCAAGTGAGAAAACACTGACACTTTTTTCTTGGCAGAGGGCATTATCTTTCCTCTGGAATCCACTTAGCGCAGTATTTACCTCGCCATTCTCTCTGTGGTGCTCGGTAACTCCGACAAAATGGAGACGGCCGTTAGACAGAGTTTTTTTAAGGACGAAGCACTGGAGGGCACGAAAGGCAGCATAAATGAGTCCAAGCTGAACGCAGCGCTACTATCTAAATGCAAAAGTTGGCAGTGCTGAGACGCTTGGGGCTGGAGCCCGGGAACACACGAGTTTTCAGTTAGCGTCAATAGGGCTTGTTTAGGAGTTGGGCACTTCCGGCGGGACGTCGCCGTGGAGCCACTGGGAGCAAAACTGCGCACCGCAGCAATGGAGCCCTGCACTACAGAATAGTTTAAATAAAGTCTGAACTGGAAAATGTTTCAGCCACCATAAGAGCGTTTAAACAACATGATGAGGTTTACAAATGCAGGATCATTTTCATGGAAAACAGTCGATGAGAGTCACGTAAATATTGACTCCTAAGATTCCTCCCGCTGTGGCAAACCGAATGATATATGATATGGTCATACAAGGTCAGCAGGCAAAAATTACCGAGCCAAATGCCAGATCACTTCTTCAGCCTATGCGCTAATCGGTCATGGCGCGTATCAATCGATTGACAATGACAATAGTAATACAATGACATACAAATCAAGGCTTTATCACTATTTCTTACGAAAGTATTAGCCCGAGTCTGAAAACCTGCTTTTGTAGTTCAAGATGACCTCTCAGAGGACACAGGTCGAATATTTCGATTTTATCCTCGAAAGTGTTCCACAATATCATGATTTTAGAAAAGAAGCGAGGAAACCTGATTGTTTGTATCTCCAGAAAGAAAGCCGAGTTTTGGTGATTTTCCACTTGCCACGTGTATTCAAAATGGATTTCCATTTTAAGCCCACGCCTGACCCTACGCCTTAAAAATAAAATCCTGTTACCACACACTTTTGGACCGTTCAGCCATTTGACCTGACCCGAGATTGCCCAGACATAAATTTTGGGTTAAGTTGCGCAAAGATCCGAATAAGGCGTGCCAAGTACGGCAGCACTCCGCGCCGGCGTTTCTGAGCTGCTTGGGAATAGCCAGAGCGGAAAGTTCGCCCCCCTCCCTCCCCCCCACTGCAGCGCACGTTAACACATGTCACCCCTGGGGCGTGCTACAGTAAAATCGTCGTAAAAATCAAGATAATGATATTCAAAAAACCAGTTTTCTTTCACCAGTAACGTGCTGTGGCCAGTATATTGTCAAGTCGTGGACCACCAGTTCAAGCAAACACCGTCTGTTTAACCTCCGGCGGGAAGAGTAATGCGATGCTTACTCGAAGGAATACAGCTGAGTGATGAGGAGATATTTCAGTCGCGTCGCCAGGGATACACGCCGAGGCATCGATCAATTGTCAGCCCTACGGAGCAGTTAGCCAAAGACTCTGGTTCGCCTCCAGGCTTAGAAGCAATCTTCCAAAAGCTGCGAAATCCAGCCTGGCGAATACCGGCCGCCCGTTGCTGGAGGTGAACTGAGAGACCTGATCTGAAGGTCAGGTCAGAAGTTCAGGTGACGAAAGGCCCGGCTCTCCTGCCCCGCCAGAACGGGACTCGGACTCTTGGCGTCTCAAGGCTTCACGTCGTCTATGCATTTAGGTGAAATCACCAACAGGCAAGGTTCAACCAATGGCTGAGTCAAATGGTGGCACTTCTTGAATAGTGTTTACAGTAAAGTGGTCTGAACGGACAGTGCACATTAGAGACGAGGGCATATTTCAAGATTGTAACAGCATTATGTGACACAGGCAGAGCAAAATCTGCAAAATGAGTAGTGCCAGATCTATAATTTCGCTTCGGGGAGGGGGAGGAAGCGTGAAGGAACCCTCCATGGATGTCCATATTTCTCTAGATATGCCTTTTGGGCACTATGAGGGACAACCTTCCTGTTACATTTCTTTTCTGGGTGTGTGTGTGAGGGGGGGGGGCTGGGTTCATTACGAAGTCCTTCAATGAAAGTAGAGGATATCATTTTGCCAGAGAGGCACCCAATAGCCAAACTGGGAGCCTAATAGCCAGACTGGAGGCCAACCGCCGGCGGCAGCGGAGTAGCTAACAATGAAAGGAGCCGGAGAACACCCTAAAATCAGCTTTACCATGCCCTTACCGCACAGTTTCGGCATTTTACAGGTGTTTAGCAGAGAAAAACAAGCATGCCATCTTCGACACCAGACAGAGATCCCAGTGTAAATAGAGGGCGACCCCACGGACCTAAGGAGAGGACACAGGCCCTTCACATCCTTCGATCCGTCCTTGATTTAACTGGTTCATCAAGCGCTTTTACAGCGGACGAGCAGCCCTAAACGCGATTTAAACCGAGAGTAACTGCAACTGAAACGAAGTTACACCACATTAAGCTGCATTGCCTCGAGTTATAAATTTAACTTGGCTGCAGTGGATATTAATTACCTGTGTTCCAGAGCAGTAACAAAAAGGCTCATTAGATTAATGCACGGTCGACGAATATCTTACATAACACGGCGTTATTAACATCTACTAAAAGCATACTGTCTATATAAATCCATGTCTGAAATAATCAAGTTGATCTTCACCCACGGGTGTGGCATGCTGAGCTGTTTCCACGAAGTCAATCACAGTGAGGCCAATTAGCGGCGCGAACACAAGTCGGCCGTAATTTCTAGCGGCAAAGAGCAGCGGTGTTAAACCGCCCTCAAAAGTGCTCGTTCGACATGCAAGTGCCTATTTCCTATAGATAGAAAACACTCCACCTTCAAGCACTGAGAGACGCAAGTCCGACCGCACGAGAAGTTTAGCAGCCGCCGGACTGAGAGAGTAAACAGCACCGGGATTCAATGGAGCGAGCCTGCCGTTCCGGCACACCACAATCGGTGCCCTTGTACGGCTGATTTGTTCTAACTACTTGTGCAACTCCGATTGCCGCCTTCAGGCGCGTACACAGCCACGACTACCGCTGACCGACGGTAATGGTCAGCATCATCACGAGTTTGTCTGCGTGCCGTCGATGCGTTTGTTTCAACTGACCTGTCGACTGGGGCTGTACGTTCCTCTCGTCGCCCGCTTATTCTTGGCCATGGTGGTGAAGATGACCATGCCGACGATGGAGGCGAGCAACAGAATGCTCAGTACCGGCGCCACCACCATCACTATTTCCGCCGTTCGCGACTGTAAACCACGCGTTGGCAATCACTGTGTGTACGGTCAGAAACTGCGGCAAAACCAGCGTTGTTGATAAATATCCGTCAGTCATGTGTGATATACACTTCCAGCCCTCCTGGCCTCTGATGAGGGGGAGGGGGCAGCTGTCCGCACTGTGAAAAGAATGGAGTGAGAATCGACTATAGAGTGATGACAGAAATAGATGGTGTTCGATATCATGTAACACACTGGATAGATCAGGAAACTCTGTGCATTATATTTTCGTATGCAGGCCAAAAACAAGCATCATGGAATGACAAAACAAACCAAGGCAGGGAATATTAAAACTTCCACATCGAATGGCGCCAAAAGTGATATGTGGTATATTTTTCAAGTTAATGGATCTTTGACGACCACAGAAACGCTTAGCAGCATAAAAATTATTTTCCAGAATAATTACAAGGAACAAAAGTCCTCATTTTACATTATTTTGAGGTCAAAATACGCTCATATGGGATCGCTTGCTTTGCATACATCTGTGGGGCAAATGTGTTCACAATACAAACCTTGCTTCAAAGTATAAGTCAAAAGACATACGTGTTTTCAAAATGAGCGCCACAAAATATTTCTGCACACGAACGGATTATCATCAGGTCCTACTTCGAATCGTTTTTCGTAGACACCACATACACAGAAACAAATCCTTACTGGATATACCATCGAGCCAAAAAAACCTTGCAGGCAGCGCTGAGGCCCGCTGAGCCCTCCTGTGGTTAGACATGAAGCCCTCTGAGGATTAGTGAAATGAGTAAGCAGCGTACCTTGTTTTCGCAGTGTGGACCGTAGTAGCCGTCCACGCACATGCAGGTGGCGTTATCGAAGCCATAGTTGGAGGGATCGCCGTCGCAAAGAGGTTGGCACGAGCCTCCATTCTGACACATGTCCGCCTGGGGGGTGAGGGGTGGCGTGTCACACACGGGACGACAGATGGACTGTCGCGGGCGTGTTGGTGTGGCGGGGCGCCTCAGCCTCTGAAGCCATGTCATGCCCAGTGATCGATTGCCGTATTACAAGGACTTGTTTGACTAGCTTTAACAACTATCTGAGTTCACGCGGCTGTGCATCAGGGTGAATAGCCAGAACAAATACAATTAGCTGTAGCAAAAAAACAGCCATTACATTCTTCTTCTTCACACACGTACACCCATTCAAAACAGTACCCATTCTCTTAGTACCCCTGCAATAACCATACGTGCTTTACCCGGCTCTCAGAACCTTTTTACGTCTCTCCTGCGGTTCCAGTGTTTGACTCAGCTCGGAGCGGGAGGTATCTCTTCCATATTTCAGTGCGGCGGAAACGCCTGTGTTTGAAACAGAAACACGCACGTGTCACCTCGCACGACACTTAAGAGCACCCGGGGGAAATTTCATCAGCCAGAAATTGTGTTTAAACTGCATCCTTAAACTGTTACATTATGGAAATGCATGCTGGTAAAAGGCGGGCGACTCCATGGAACAGATGGTTCCTGTACACCAGCGTTCGGCTTAGTACTACCGGACCAACACAATTTCGGCACGACCGCGCAGCCAACGTCCACAAGGACAGGTGCAGATGGGATAATTTGGGGTGGAGACGTGACAATAATGTCAAAACTGGCAAATATGGTATGTTTTGTGTGTGTTGGGTTTTAGGGCGTTTCGGCTGCCAGGGCCATATAGTGCTGGTATGGCGCTGGCGCTGGTATATTTTGTGATGAAGGGGTAGGAGGAATGACACCTGTCCCTGCAATTGTACATAAGGTGCTGAATCTAGACCGATGGCTGGGGGGGGGCAGCGAATTCCAAAATTGTGAAAAATGACTTTGGAGAAAGTCGGCGAGAATCTGAGGGTTTGTAGGGGTAACGTATTTTGTTTCCTCCCTCGGGGCCGCCCACGTTCACCTATGTATGCATTCATTATTACAAGGTCGGCATGCCACAACAGTGATGCAGCAAGTTCACAGAGACCAAACCAAAACAAGCTTCGTACTCTCTGATGTGACATTACACCAAGTCAAACGCTCGTCTCAGTACAAACACAACTGGCACACAACAATATCCTGACTGGAGATTTTCACAAGCAGAATGTAAGGAAGCACCGCTCACGATACAGCTTTGCTCCATTTCCAGCTATTTCTTAACACAAATTCTGGCAGAAGCATCTAAACAACAACACTAGACTCAGCAGCGAGTCGCTTTGTTACCCAGAGCAGCCAATTCAAAATAACGAGCCGGTGTGGGGCGGCGACGGCGGCGGCTCGAAAGGAGCAGGAGCGGCCCCGCCGAGGGAAGCAGGTGCCTTGGAGCGCACCCGCATACAATATGCAAACGGGAGGCACATGCCGGCCCTCGGCCAGAAGTGGTCGGCCCATCGATCGACGGCGGCGGCGGCGGCGGCGACACGGCGACCGACACCCAGCGCCGGTCTCGCGCGCGCAGCGGCGCACCCCCGGCGGCCGGCCAGCCACCTCTGCCATGGCGCTGAGACCATGGCAAATAGCCACACCGCCAAAAACGTGGCAACTCCGCTACTGTCTATGTTTGGAGAACCTATTGAATGGCACAGATTTTCACATGCAAAAATATGTGCCGCGATGTTCATGGTACTTAGCGATCGAACCAAAGAGGAGGATCCATGTGACTTGGAGCTTAACGGCACAGCGACTGCTGATGGCATACGGCGTCGCCGACTCTCCTCACCCTGTTGAGAGGGTATTGCGGGCACCGCAGAGACATGCATAATACCCACCCGGGGATTTGAACCCGGTCTTGGAGCGTGGAAGACGAACATGCCTCCCAGACGCCACTAGAAAGCCGCACATGTCTACCCATCGAATTGTGGCACCCACCCCAGCAAGCAGGCCCGTGCGTTCGGCTCGGCCTCTGACACTCTGTTCAGCTATCCACGGTGTTGCGGCTTTGACAACGCCCTGGTGCAGGATTTGACGCCCGGTCCTAGCTCAGGCCTAGCGTATTCACTTCCCCTACGACACCATTTGACCCACACCTCGGTACGTCGAAATATCCCAAGCAGACAGAAGAGGCGGCCGGGCAGTTGGCCGGCCGGGTTTGCCGGCGCCACCCACCCGTGCATAGCAGTGATTGTCCAGCTGGCAGGTGACGCCACAGAACTCCTCCTCGCAGGTGCAGAGGAAGCTACCCGGCAACTCGGTGCAGTTGCCGTTCTCGCAGGGGGAGAAGTTGCACTCGGGAATGTCGCTGTCGCAGACCGGGCCCGTCCAGCCTGAGGACATCGGGGTCGGAGGTCACAGGTCGGAGTACAGGGCAACAGAGCTGATTCCAAACCCTAGCACCAGGCAGGACGTTCGTCTATGGCAGGCGAGACAACGGACTTACCCAGCGTCGATGCAATACTCATGGTTTTTAGCGATCGAAACATAGAGGAAGACTCCACCTTGTTTCGGAAGTAATCACTTTGTAGAAATTTAGTTTTTGAAAATGAATACAGTCTGAATCTCGCACCTGTGCTTTGTTAGTAATAGACAAAGAAAACAGGAAAAAATATCAATGTGTAGATGAATACATATCAGTATTCATATATGTAAATTGCAAAGTCACCAATATTTGCCTGAAATCAATTCAAAACGTAGGATATGACATGGGTGCGAGTTTTTTCCGTCATGACATTCTAGAGCTTGAATTGACTGCACACGCAGCAATGCCTAAATGTAACGAAGCTCATTAATACGGCACTTGGACTAAAAACATTAGAAGAAAACCAGCTTCCGAAGCGTCCTTCATAAGCTCGTACCACGCTAGTCAGGAGAATCCACTAAACTCAATAAGCACAGCACGTCCATACGAACACCTCTGACAAATCTGAGCACGCGGCTGAGGCTGAATTTACAAACCCGAGTGGGGTCAGATCTACACTTTACCTTCCCACCCACTCGGGAGGAACGCTCAACACGTTCAGCCTGGCGCTAAATTAACACCCGCTTGCGCAGCATCACCGCCCGAGCCTGACAGCTTCGTTTATGATTAATTCTCGCTGCCAGCCATTTCATTAGCAAGGCATATTGCAGCGCACTCCCCCGTGCTGACGCATAGCGAGACGGCTGCGGGGTTCGCGCCGCCTGCCGGATCTATCTCGGCCTGGACCGACCAATGAAGCCCGCCAGCACCCCCCCCACCCCAGCCCTCCTCCTATTTGTTGGTTGTCGGTGCCACACCCAATTCCGACACATATTAGGAACACGTACGCCCCCAGGGTAGGGATATTTCCAGACGGACTTCCGGATAAACAGCGGAAATTTCTACTCGTTGTTTTTGATAGTGGATGTGACTGGAGATGAAACAATGAGTCCGTTACGCAAGATATTCCGATGAAAATCGTAATAAAGAGATAATAGGACTCTCGCCCCACTGGCCTTCTTATAATACAAGCAAAAGCTTCGAGTGCAGCAAAGACTTCACGGTGAAAAGTTATCAGATTTTCCATGCTGGGTACATACTGTACATAATGGTGGTCAATACTGCAAAAAGGAAAACATCAAAAGTAAACACCGATTTCCTGCAGCTCAAGATGCCGATGGACACCACGAGCCTGGGTTATGTATGAGGTCACACGAATCCATACAGTTCCAAAATTGGCAGCAGTCATCGACTGGTGTATGAGATCAATACGGGGTGTGCATCGATTAAAGACATTGACTGGTGTATCTCTAAAAATTGACTGTGGACATTGTGCATTTGTAGCCACATTGGTTTCCTAATTTTCGGTCAAAAGGTTTGTGGGCAGCGTGACCATCCTCAATTTGTAAAGGGCGGAGGGGAGTGGCCTTTCAAACTGAGTCACATACCCTTTCCGAACCCAGTCAAATGTATGCACGTACTAGTGTTAGAGGGCATTTGCTGCGAAAGTAGTACCTGCCCACATATCTAAGTTTTGTGTTGCATGTAGGTAAGTCATTAACCGTGAGCACCCAGGACATTTTTCAGCATGAATGTGACTATCTTGTCACGGTTAAAACGTTACACGCCCTGGTGAGACCCCATCAAATTGCATCGCTTGCTAACCAAAAGTTTTGCCTCAACAACCTGTTTAAAGTGGCGCTTGGCCAGAGCGTCGGGAGCGGCGAAAGAGCGGGTGGGCCGGCGTCCACCCAGCTCCCAGTCACATCTCATCTGCGCCGGAGGCGGCGGCCGAGTACTGACGCTTATTCCAGCTGGCCAGGCCCGGCGCGGCCACAGGCCGATACCAGCCTAATTCAATCTCTTCCCAGCAGAGCGGCGGTTCAGAGGCGTGCCCAGGGCTAAACCGAGGGAGGGTCGCTGCCGCTGTTTACCCACACCGCCATAGAACTGGACACACCCCCTGCTTTAGAGCACACAGCAAACGTAGCTCAAGGCTGACGCGCAACATTGTGTCTTTGTTGAACTGGAGGTGAGTAAGCCCCATAAATGATGATCGTACATTCCCAGTCAGACGCACGCCCCGCACAATTGCTACTCGCAAATTCCCAGGGTCAGCCGCAGGCCCCGCACAAATGATACCCGCACATTTTCAGTCAGTCGCACGCTCCCGCACAGATGCTACTCGCAAATTCCCAGTCAGCCGCAGGCCCCGCACATTTTCAGTCAGTCGCACGCCCCCGCACAAATGATACCCGCACATTACCAGTCAGCCACACTCCCAGCAAATGCTAACCCCAAATTCCCTGTCAGCCGCAGGCTCTGCACAAATTATTCCCAGAAATTCCCACAGTCAGCCACACGCCCCCACACAAATGATATCCGCCCTTTCGCAGCCACATGTTGATGACAAAGGCCCAGAGAGAAATCCCGGAAATACTGAGCCGACAAAGAAAAGGCAGCCTAGCGCCTTGTGAGGCTTTACCTAGGTCTGCGCGTCATTGGTGGCAATCTGTTTGGCTCTGGCGCAAACATCTCCACAACGACGGTGTATCCAGTACGGTCGCACGTGCACCGCCGAGAAACAGGAGCTGACGCCCACCGCGACTGCTGGCAGCATCGACCACAGCCAACAAGCAAACAACCCACTCCTGCCGCGATCTGTAGCCGGGTCAAAGGGTGGGGCTTCAGAGCCGACACTTATCCAGCCCGCCCATGCAAGGGGCAAAGGGTCTCGTGCCGCGCCAGTGCTCTCAGTGTTCCGGCTAGGGCGGAAATAATCAGCGATCCGACACGGCGGAACATCTGGCACGGCCGGCGACGGAACTGGAAAAGTACAGCTTTTAGCTGGAGTTCCGGATGAAAGCGACAGTTCCAGGCAGGCTGTTTCGGAGACGGAAAAACATTCAACAGAGAGGTGGAACAGGCAAAATAAGCTATGGCGCTGTCAAAATGAGAGCTGGTGACAAAAGCGGGGCAACTTCACGTAATCGACCCCAGCGGAAGGCGTTCCACACAGCTGCCGCCACACGTGCGGCACTTTGTTCGCCCGATTCACCTCCGGCGCTGCGCCGCTCATTTCCGCGCGGCGCGGCGCTGAGTTCAGTGTCGACTTCGACAGACACCGGCGCGGCCGGCCGAGGAATCGATGTTTGTCGCGCGCATCAAAGGGCCGACAGCGTCAGAGGTCGCTGATGCGTGCTGGCACGGCCGCCGGCTGGGACGGCAAGCCTTCGGTGAAATCGACTCCCTGGAGACGTCGCCGCATAACGGCGGACGGCCGCCGGCCCCGGCAGCCGATTAGAAGGCCCAACTTGTGAGATGAGCTTCCAACGAAAGATTATGACGGGGTGGAAATCGGCCCACGACTGGTGGATGTGCAATCTCGGCGAAATTTTCCGGAGATTGCCGCCTTTGACACCAGCAATGAGCTACCTCCAACTCGACGCGAAAGGAAAACCGCTCCCAAGGTCTTCTATATGGAGAAATGTATGACAATTGGGCGTTCCAGCACAGATCAACCAGGCCCCTACATAGCACAGTCACATATTTCTTTTCGATTTCGTCCATTGGATTGTCAGGAGCGTAGAATCCTGATCTGGTATTATGTATTTCCTCAGAATTACGGTTTTTGGTTTATAGCGTGAATAATTTCGTGAAAATGGCCGATTTCGTCAAAGCATGGAGATGCTTTGACGAAATAAAAAGTGTTCACTGCAAAAGACGCCTACTAACAATACAGAGTGCAGTTAAATCCGGAAATGTCATAATTGTTCAAGAAGAACTCAACAGCAGTCGGGGGCAGCTACTGAAGAGCTGATGTCTGCGGATACACAATCATCATCAATTGACTCACTGGTGGACACCCCACCAGTTTGAGTCGAAGTCTATTTTTCCATGCATTGCCGCTGCTGAGCGAGACTACCGTCAGAAAGGTAAGCTTTTGGTTGAATTGGTCGTTTCAAGTTGGTTTATTGTTCGCTGTGTGCTTCCAATTTCACATTATAGTTTTCGAAAGATAATAGACTGTGCTTCGGGTTTATCATTTTATTCCAGAACTTAGTGGCAAACGTCAAGGGAGAAACGTCCATCCAAACTGTGAACCAAAGTAGCTCACTTCCATGCCCCGATAGAAATTAAAAAGGCTTTTGGTACATTGGTTCAGCCTTTTCTCCTGGCTGTAAAGGTGAACAAAGCCCAAACTAAATCTTATACACTTCTGTCATAACACAGCCCTTTAGTCATGAATTGGCTTCCACCCAGGATCCCCAAAATATGTATTCCACCTTGCTTTAAAACACAATTGATAACGTACGTTGTTCACCTTCCTTAATCTTAGTGCAACTTTACCGAAGCCGAACCACACCATGCCAGCACCACACGCGCGCATGTCGTCGGTTGCCCTAAGCGCCCGTCGGCTATCCATCGGGCGCGCCGGGCGGCCGATTTTCGCGCGCATGGCGTCACTCTGGCTGATTACTCATCGATAAAATCAAGAACACAAGATATAATTGATGTCATCGGAAGGTACAGGCAGAGGGAAGTTTATTCCTGTCGGTACGTTTTAGGCGAATCACTGACCACTCTTGGAACAAACTGTTTGAAAAAAGCTGGATACAAGTTTCGAAGAAAAAAATTATAAATCATGATTTTTAGACGAATTTATTCTCAAAGATGGGTTACAGAATGTTTAATACTATCTTGTCCTCATTGGATCTCAGTAACGAGGGGCTACATAGAAAATACTGATTGTATGCCACTATGCCTGGCCGAAAACATGGACTTCTATAGTTTTCTCCAAGCTGCAGCTACCAAGCTCGTATTTGGATAAATGAAATAATCTCAAATCTGAATTCTACGCAGCTGATAACCCTGTATACGAAGTTGGAAACGAAATCTGAGATTCTGAATTCCACGCCACTGATAACCCTGTGTACGAAGTTGGAACGAAATCTGAAACTATGGCATGTAAAATCCAGGTGATACCTGGTAGATTTGTCCTGGAACGCCCCAATTTATATTGACAAAGAACTAGTAAACAATCGGGCAGAATGTTACATCATTATAATAAGAGTAAGTGTTCCGGTGGCCTAGGGACTTCAAGGCTAGTCTTCAGATGAAGACAACATGGATTAACGGTGAGTTCAATCCCCATGGCAGGAAAGCGCCTTTCGTGTCCCATTTGGCCAGGCAGAGGGGATCCTTAAACACCCATGTATCTGTAGTTGGGCAAGTGTGCTTGTTGGTAATAGTCCTTGAAAAAAATAAGAGGAATCATGACTGGAAGATCATGCAAAGAAGGTTTCGCCCTAGAGCCAGTGCGTGTGTATGGTCCATGCACAATGAATGCCCATCTTTAGTAGGGTCCCTAAAAGACTGATGATATTCAAAGGAAGGTTTAGCATTTCCTAATTAGATTTATAATGTTAAACTGACTAACCGCATTCTACTTGTAAAATAACTAAAGGTAGGAGTAAAATTGCAGCAGGGAAAACAATTATGTTCCCCGCGTATAACCGATATGAATAAGAGAAGTTAATCAAACTACCTTTACAACATAATATATTCAATAAAAGTAAGAAGAGTAATATTCAGACTAAAACCAGTTGGGATAGTTTTTCTCTTCTACAAAAGTATCCCATCATTTCTATAGTAATTACGTAGAAGCACACCAAAACACTCAATTACAAATATCATACTAACATTTTGGCAAGAAACATTCGGTGCGGTAAGAAATAACACATTTCTAAAACCACAAAATGTGACGGTATCATTTGCCCCGCCACAGTTCATTCTCGAAATAGCAGCCTAAACTTTATGTTTTGAATTTTTCTAGATTTCTAGAAAACCTTTCTTTTCAAACAATGAAGACGACCGTTTTTGAAGGATGAACATCCTGTTGATAATCACAATCATGATGGCTCTAAACAGAGCACTAACTAAGCTGAATCGCTGAAACAAATAATGTTAGGACATGCCAATTATTTCGACTTAGCAGTTCGGACAAAATAAAGAAATCAAAGTCAGTTAACTGAAGAGTTTCGTCAGCTAGAAATTAAAGAGCAAACATAAGTTCAAACAATAAACGTTGAAAGAAAATATGAAAAGAAATATGAAGTAAACGTTATGAAGCAAAGCTCTACAAAACCTCCAACATATAGCATCATCCACATCAGCACTGTATGTCAGGAAGGTCGAACATGTCTGAGGTTCTAGTGACTTAGAAGCCCGTACTGCGACTGCGGCACAACTACACCATTCTCCAGTCTTGGGCAGTGGGGTATGCTATCGCTGACAATGTGCAATGTCATGCTGAAAAGCAAACACTGCTCTGACACGCACCTTGGATCGTTAAAAAGGAGGAAACTCTAGCATGCCTATAAAACGAGTCCCGGTGCCGTATTCCCTATCACTACATGACACAGAGATTAGCAGCCGTCATGAATCAAGGAGGAGATAAAAACAAGCTGCCCATCAAACACAAGCTCACTGTGTTCCAGTTTTACGACTCTCTGGTGACCCGATCAATGTCCGCCAATCAGCTGCAAGCCATCCGTTCAAATGGCAGCTCCCCCGCAGTCTTTCAGTGTCGAGCCACTCGATACAATGCTGCCCAGCTGCCGCCTACCAGGCACCTTACTTGGCAAACCATGTAATATTTATCAACGGTCCATCGCACGGGCATACGTGACCCACTGCAGCGCACCTGAGCTGTTTGAGCATGTCTGCGAGGTCGGGCGCCCGGTAACCAGTCGTTAGATATCGCAGCTGGGCGGCAGGTAATCAGTCGTTAGATATTGAGTTGGGGCCAGGTAACCAGTCGTTAGATATTGCAGCTGGAGGCAGGTAACCAGTCGTTAGATATTGCAGCTGGGCGGAAGGTAACCAGTCTTTAGATATTACAGCTGGGGGCGGTAACCAGTCGTTAGATATTGCAACTGGGCGGCAGGTAACCAGTCGTTAGATATTGCAACTGGGCGGCAGGTAACCAGTCGTTAGATATTGCAGCTGGGCGGCAGGTAACCAGTCGTTATATATTTCAGTAGAGCGGCAGGTAACCAGTCGTTAGATATTGCAGCTGGATGGCAGGTGACCAGTCGTTAGATATTGCAGCTGGATGGCAGGTGACCAGTCGTTAGATATTGTGGTTGGGCGGCAGGTAACCAGTCGTTATATATTTCAGTAGAGCGGTAGGTAACCAGTCGTTAGATATTGCAGCTGGGTGGCAGGTAACCAGTCGTTAGATATTGCAGTTGGGAGGCAGGTAACCAGTCGTTAGATATTGTAGTTGGGTGGCAGGTAACCAGTCGTTAGATATTGTAGCTGGGCGGCAGGTAACCAGTCGTTAGATATTGCAGCTGGGTGGCAGGTAACCAGTCGTTAGATATTGCAGCTAAGCGGCAGGTAACCAGTCGTTATATATTACAGAATAACAGCAGGTAACCAGTCGTTATATATTGCAACAGAGCGGAAGTTAATCAGTCGTTAAATATTGCAGCAATGCTCACGATAGCAGGCCATTAGGGCAGAACTCTACTATGCGCTAAGCCCGAGACAGAGAGCCCCACCACACACTGAGCCCGCGAGCAGAAGGCTCGATACTCTTCAATTCAAACAGGCAGCTGCTGGGTAAGCATTTAACTTTTTCCTGGGAAGAGATTGAAATGATTAAATTCAACTGCACTACTCCTACTGAGCCATTGAGCACATGACGGCCAAAAAACATTTATATTTATATGGCCAAAACATTTATATGGTTACCGAATGTTACTAGGCCTCATCTTTTCGCCAGAATCTCGGAGGGGCTAACACGAATCTCCAGTTTTGGGTAGTCCACTTTGGAAAAGACTAACAATCTAACCGGTAATGTGCTAAATTATTGTGCATTTAACCTAAATAGACCTTATTCCTGCTCCGTATATTTACAGGAGCACTACTGGCAGTTTTTACTAATAGTATGATACTTATTATGCTTTCTTAAGTTACTTTCTTTTCCTAGCAGGGCGTGCCGCGACTAATATTTTATGTTCTGGTGGTGTTAACGTAAGGGTACTTTTGTCGTTGGGATCGCGGAGGGGCACGCCTGGCAACCCGTTTAAATGGATGGCGGACCTTTAAAAAATATATATATATAAACCGAACTGTTGCGAGGTTTTCCCGGGCAGTCTGAGCCCGTCCATTAGAAGGTCTTAGAAAACCTTCACGTGCACAAAGCTAGCGGCCCAGACAACATCAGCGCTTGGATCCTCATCAAGTAATATCAGATCGAATTAGCTCATCGCCGGTTTATGCTGTTCGGAAAGTCAGTAGACCGCAAGCTTTTCCGAGCTGGTGAGCGTAGGCTAAGGTTGTCTCTATTTTCCAAAAAGGTTCCAGAAATTCACCTGAAAATTACCACAGCGTTTCCCTACTCCTACCACTTGGCAAAGTGCTGAAGAGATGTGTGTATGAAGCATTTCTTCCACATGCTTATCCCGTTCTGACAGAAAATGCAACACGTTTTTGTCCCAGAATGTTTAGATCTTTTCTTCGTGAAATATTGTCCCAGATAACACGTTTAGATGGTGTCTCACATTTAGCTTGCCTCCTAAAAAATGCATGGGATTCTATATCGGCGGGCCATCAGGAAGATATAAATATGCACCGGTTACTCTTCGGATTTCCAAAGCGCAAACCACAAACTTCTTCACAAATTTCGAGACAGGCTTTGAAATGGAACCTTATGTTACCCGGCCCCAAAAGAGATCTTTTGAGACAGAACCGAACTAAAACAGTGATACGATAATTTTCCAACGAGGATTTTACACGAAAATATGCGCATAGGAAAAACACCGTAAAAATACGTAGTACAAAAAATGCAACGCGAAACTTGCGTGCAAAATAACTAAGATAATATTTCTAGAGAATGAATAAGCCCTCGTACCCCTTTCAGAAAAGCATCAGTAACAACGTAATAATTAAGATTCTCCGACAGCTGCCCAGGCGGCAGCATCAAACCAGGCAGGTGGTGCCCCCTGCTAATCTATTCCATCAGCTGTCTCGTCTGATGTCCAGACACCATGGGTAGCCTGCGACGGTGCGCTGATCGCTCCGGGCTACGGGGTGAGCCGGGGTCACGCAACCACCACCGTTTGATTAATCGATGCAGCAGCTGCGACCGTCGGAGACCCCCCTCCCTCCCTCCCTCCCACGCCGCCCCAATAACAATCAATGATGAACCGTTTCCCATTCTAAACACGTTCCAATATGACGAGGCGCGCGTCGGACTACGAACTACACAGTCCAAAACATTACCTACAAACACGGTAGTAACTTTTCAGCGGGCGGAGTCAATAAGGTAGTTCGGCCAGAAGTTAAAGTGGCTCCAGCCCAAACTACGCACTAAGTTAATTTATTACCACCGCGACTTTTCGAGCAGTGCTAATAGCGTCAAATGCATTAGAAAATAAAGTAACAAAGAAACAAAAATGTTTCAAGGCGGCTACTCTATTATAAAGAAAATAATTATCGGAAAACTGATGTCAAGATGCATTTGATGTCTAAGTAAGGCTTAAAGTAAAAACGCGTTGATTTCTGATTTAATTGTGCTTCTAAATGTGCCTAAGGCACTTTGACTTGTGCCGACTCAACAAACTGTGACGCAAGCTGGGAGTTGCATAAGTATTTGATCACTTCATGACTCAGTGCTAGTGCAAGCCACAACAAGTCATTTTAAGCGAAGCAAAAACGCACCGACATTGCAATGTTTAAGCCCGTATTAAGGAACTGAGATCATTCAAATTCAAATAGTAATTGTTATCAAATCAATAATAAAATATACAATCAATAATACAAGATCATCAATAATACATCAATAATACATTATAAGCAATAGACCTGATGATAATATATTGCTACAATCACGCTATCGTATTTTGGCCCATGTTTTGTATGCTATACAAAATATATTGGCAGGTTAATGATCAGCAACATCTTTGTATTACTAAATTCAAATGACGTCTAGTTTGCAGGTACCGCCACCTTTGTATCCGCTCGTTGGTGCGTAATCTCAGGCAAGGGATTCAGATACGCTGACCGGGTAATGCGACTTTTAAGTGACCATCTACAGAGTACATAGCCATTTCAAATCGACATAACGTTGCATGAAAACGGAAGCAGAAACCTACAGTAGGCGGAAGGTACTGATACGCTTCGATCACTCGTCATCGCAGGTTAAACCGCCCCGGTAGCTCAGTTGGTAGAGCGTTGGGCTCCGGCCCGCTGCTCAGAAGCATGCAGTGGCAGTGCATGTCCAGGCTTGGGATCGGTTCCCCTGAGACGCTCCGGCGCTCAATAGTTTACCCGACGTACAGGTCGGCTGGCAACTGACTGGTGAGAGGGTGACCTGAGCGGGGCGGCCGTTCCTGTGCTTTGTGGGACGTTAAACTTTGGCTTCTAAATCAACCCTTCATTGTGGGAGTTGCTCTTTCGGGTGGTGGGGTCGGGGTCTCCATGACAAGTCCATTGATGACTTTAGTGAGACTCCAACTGAACAGTCGAACTGAGAACAACTTGGACAAAATTAATATATAAAAAATGCTCGGCCCGGGGTCAGCGGGGTTAAACAGCACAGCGGTGCCGCAGCCTCCTGTCCGGCGCAAGCAGGCGTGATCTCAGGAGCGCACAAACTAGGTCAAACCGTCTCACTCCTTCCGGAGAAATCTGCCCTTCTGGTCCCACTTAGCCTTCCAGAGATGGCACAGACATGAAATATGATTCCGCGCCCACCGCTACTAGACATCGTTTTATTACATTCGTCCCCCACACTTTTAATGGAATCTGAGTTTCAAGGCGGAAAGTTTTCCAATTTTCCAATATGACGCATAATGAGGCTTCCAGCTGAGTTAAAAGGGTTATACCTCTGTTCCAGTTCATTTCATTTCAACATCGCGCTGAAAAGTATGGAACAGGGAAAGTCTTTTATCTGTATAAACGTAGTTCATGCTCGCCGAGTGCAGTCTGAAACTCCGTGGTAAATGACATCCATGGACTGTATAACACTGCTGCGGGGAGGGGCGTCAGTGTGTTACCAGCCATGGAACTCGGATATGAATATAACAAGTTCATCTGTACAGTTGAACACGTGTCCCTTGCTAGTCACACGGTGTGATTTTTCAGACCAAGAGTTGAACATCGACCTTGGTAAACGCCGGCAATAGTCTTCGCCCGTTTCTGAACTCGAACCAGGGTCGCCCTCACTAACTTTAACCCGCGCGGGTGGGGGTAAATTTTACCCCCTCGCGAATTTTTGCGATATCTCAAAAACGGCAGCGCGCAGCGCCGCCAAATTGTCAGTACCTTTTTTACATAAATTTTACACATTTCTGCCAAATAAAAATAAAATCGGTTGAAAACTTTTGAGAAATAAGCAAAAATGTGACGTCACTACAGGCGATTTTTGTACCAAAATCGTGCAATGTTTAAAGAGCTGCTGAAGCTACAGTTCTGAACCGATTTCCAATTTTCTTGCATCAAACGATAGGCATTATTGTGGTCTTCAAAATGGCTATCTCGGATTTTCAAAATTTTGGTTTTGGAAAAAAATATTTTTAAAAATATTTGTTTTGGAAAAAGTTACAAAATTTCTAAAATTTTCCAGATTTTCAAAAACCGGAATCTATTTGGTAAAACATTATACAGTGCATATGCATGACAAATTTTGAGTCTCTAGCTTTATAACTTTAGCCTGGAGAGCTGCGAAAGCTCAGCGACTCACGCTCTGATTTTTAGGGCTGATCAATACTGTCTTTATTTAGTGAATCATAGTGACCCAGGATGACCCAGGATGACCTCGTACACGCTTTACACTACTTTTATAGTGTTCCTGAGACAAAACAGGTCCAAAATCATGTGTCATTTGGCAAAAGTATGAACATAAAAAGTTGACCTCTGATGACCTACCTTGACCCCGGCTGTGCAAGTTGAGACCAGAGTATTTCAGATATGATTCTCTAAACATCATAGCTGAATTCTGCATGCAAAATGGCTCAAAAACATATATCGCATGACCACATTTGGATACAAAAATATGGTGACCTTTAGTGACCTCATCTTGACCTGACCCGGTCATGCCACCAGCCTAACGGTCTCAAAGCACCTTGCTGCATTCAAGTGAAGGCTTTCCATGAAGTATGAAGCTCATAGCTTCCATTGCCTGACCTCCGTAGCATTGCAACCTCAAAAACCACGCTTTTGACAGCTGACCCAGTTTGACCTTGACCTTGACCTCAAACATTAAATTAAGTACATGTTTTTAGTTGTTCGTGATGAGATCTTTCGATTGGCGTTTGAGTTTTCCAAATCGGACCATTAGTTCGGGAGATAACAGGGGGTAAAATTTACACCCCCAGCCCCGCGCGTTCGGCTGGAGACCCCAGCCCCGCGCGGGTTAACGCTATTAGCACATTATCGAAAAGATCACATGCGCAGCTTGACAATAAAATACAACTAAAAGCGAAAGCGAGAGCCAAATTTTCTTCACCACTCCATAACGCAGAGTCGAATGATAAAGCATAATCATATCGCATGCTGCTGAAGGATGGCGCACCAGTTGCCGCCTCCCACGCGCTGGCGCCGTTCTCTCCCGACTCGCCCGCGCCTCCCACGCGCTGGCGCCGTTCTCTCCCGACTCGCCCGCGCCTCCCACGCGCTGGCGCCGTTCTAATCCGGACTCGCCGTCGCTCGGCTCGGTAATTACGAGCCAGCGGTGGTCCGGCCGCCATGAGCCGACCTCGTCGGCTCGTCAAACACCAACCAATTGGCAATATGTTGGCGGAGGCAATCAAAGTGGCCAGCGTGTGATGTTAGTGGCTTCAAACACGACAGCGGCGGAGCGAGTACGGCGACGTCGAGCCTGGAGCTGACGAAGAGGTAGCGGTAGCAGCAGTTGACTTCAGGGCAGATTGGGCTCGCCGAGTGCATGGACTTAGCTGGTGATGGGTACTGGATATAAAAGTCGCCATAAAACAGGCTTAACGGCCGCTTCCGAAAAATATGCCAAACACGAAATGCACTTAGGATTTGGGTGATGTTCAATCCATTCGACCAAAGCCAATATAATGACATGGAATTCTGCGTTGAACTTGTAATAATATGTCTAAAAAAGAGGTGGTTTTATGATACAACGTTTTCGTATTCTTTGCAAATTCTAGATTTTTAATACATTATGTGAATCATACATTAAAATGTGAAATGACAAGTGGAGGTGTATGAGACTAAACAACTATTTTGAAGACTTCTTCACTGTATGAAGGTAAAATTCGAACGGAAGAACGAAAACGTAGAATAAAACAGGACATGTTTAAATGATTTAAAATATAACCTGGACGTAACACTATTTCGTAAGCAACATCGATCCGATGCATTCAAGAAACCAAAGATATTTTTCAAGGAGTCAACAATTTAAGCCCACCAATGTAATATTAAACAGCATGAACCTTCCCACATTGGCACATATCTTGCAAAACATCAGAGCTGCATCAATATTATGGCTTGATCTAATTTTCCACCTCTGATGGAATTTAATCGGCCGTAAAGGTCGTGACCTGCGTGCCACGACTAATGGTCCGACAGGCCACAATGCTCGCCCCATCGAACAAACTTATCCGCTCGGTTCGCTCTATCGAGCGCGCGCCGCTGAAAGCGACGCTCGTATGGATGAGTCAGCGCAGTCACTATCGCCAAAACAATGGTGACCGTGGACCTCCAGCCAGGTGATGCGGCATTGGTGTCATAAGCCCATTCAACGCTAAGCGTATCGTTAGGCAGCTGGCTACCTCCTCTAAGGTTGGTTGTATGCGGCAGCCAGCACTGCAACCCATATTTCAATATGGATACCGGAAAAGTTCACCAACACAAACGGCTAGTTCTAGAACGGAGCCCACCGCGACACTCACGTGGTGCGAATATCGGACGGACAGTGGAGGAGAACGCTGACGGGAGTTCACAGAGAACCGGAGATCATCGCAGTCAGAGCTCGTGTCCAGATAGGAGTAATTCCTGACTCAGGCGTTCACTGATCGGTCAGAAAATCCACTTAGATGCTGGAGCTCACCGGTCGGCCGGAAAACCTACTTAAATACGACAAAAGAGACTCGGCAAAGCATATATAAGGTTGGTGTTAGAGAACAAACCTATCATCAGTAAAGCCGGCACCTTGTAACGACCGATAGCTGACGGACTGCCGCCCAGTTCCTGCAGAGCACCGGTTTTGGAGCAGTGATCACGCCCAAACACAACACACTGCCCCGACTCACGGCACTGGCGCGCCCCATCAGCAAACAGAAAACCGTAACTCCAAACGAGCTGTTTTTCCCGGGTCACACACGCCGGACACCGGCTCCAATTCCGGCCCACTGTGGAGGTCTCACCTTGGGAGCACTGGCAGACAAACATGTTGACTTGGTCGACGCACGTGCCGCCATGCAGGCAGGGACTGGAGGCGCACTCGTCGATGTCGATCTCGCAGTCGGTGCCCTCGAAGCCGGGCAGGCAGATGCAGGAGTAGCCCTGTCGCACGGACGGTATAGTTAGCGTCACAGGGGCCGAGCTGATGGCTGGGACGACGGTACTGTGTTTCTGGCAGTAACTACGGTGTGGATTAGTTTACTTCTTGGGTCGCACGCTGTTTCTATTTCAGAATTGATATAAGGTGTGGAGAGAATGAGCGAAATATAACGATATTCGGAATTATCATGGGACATGAAGAGAGAAACGGGGCCTTATTAATTTTCATAGTTATATCGTGAATCCCATTGGATTCAGTTTAAAAACCATTTCAGCAGCAGCAGTTACTACCGGATGACTCGCCCACGTAAGCATACCAAAGTGATGGCCATCACAAAAAAACATTAAAACTTTAATCTTAAAGCACTAGCAATACACTTGCTATATGAGACCGCACCCGTACATTCTCTAGCAGGGATTGCAGCAGACTACAACAGACTGCCCTCGACAGTCAGACTCACCACTCCTGGTATGTTCTGACACTGGCCGCCGTGCTGACAAGGCATCGACAGACAGAAGTCCACCACCAGCTCGCAGTCTCTGCCTTCGTAACCGTGCGGACAGGAGCAGGTGTAGTTGTCGGCCACCTCCGAGCCGGGCGAGTACTGGTTCTCACACTGGCCTCCGTTTTGGCACGGCGCGTGCGTGCAGTTGACGACCTTCATCTGTTCGCAGTCGCGGCCGATGTACTCCTCCGTGCAGAGGCAGGTGTAGTTGTTGATGGCGTCGATGCAGGTCGACTCGTGCTGGCAGGGGAAGGAGGCACACTCGTCGATCTCGGTCTCACACCGGAGGCCGACATAGCCCGGCACACAGGCGCAGGAGTAGCCGTCCACGCCGTCCACGCAGGTGGCGCCATTGGTGCACTCGTTGCCGAGCGCGCACTCGTCGATGTTGTGCTCGCACAGAGTGCCGTTAAAGCCGGCCGGACACGAGCAGTCAAACTGCTGAGCCGGCGCCGCGCACTGACCGCCGTTCTGACACTCCTGCTGGTAGCAGAGCGTGCAGTCGGCGGTGACGAACTCCAGCGGCTCGCGGACGATGAAGCGGCTGGAGGCGGTGCTGTTGACCTCGGCGTCTGACACAAACGGCAGCAGCAGGCCGCCCAGCCGGACCTCGGACAAGCAGCCTCGGAAGGGTGCCAGCGCCACGGCAGGGGCGGCTCCCAGACGGACCTCACCGACGTTCAGCAGCTCAGTCACCGACAGCGGCGCCGGCAGCGCCACCGGCGCCAGCTGCTCCCCGTCCACTGTGGTCCGCAGCTCCGCCTCGTCCCACTCCAGCTCCAGCTGCCGCCATTCACCCGACAACAAGTCCTCCTCCATGGCCACCACCACATCACCACCGGGCCATACCATCCGGGCGCCCTGGTCCGATACGGCCAGCGTCATCTCACCGGCTCCCACGGAGAGTAGCAGGCCGCCGGCCCGGCTCCGGAACAGAGCCGACAGCGACGCCAGCGCCGCCTGGCCGCCCAGCTGCGACACGAACGCCACCGAGCTGTTGACGCCGTTGAAGGTGGCGTTGGCGATGCACTCGTGTCCGTCCACCAGGTCGCGACAGGTGGAGCCGGAGGGGCACTCGTGCCAGACGCAGTACTCCAGCTCGGTACAGGTGTGACCCTTGAAGCCCCGCGGGCAGTCACAGCTGGAGAGGGCAGTAGACGGGTCAGAGAAGACAGTCGCAAATGAGGGGGGTACTACAGGCCGGTCAGTGAGGCTTGGATTGTTCACGAGTTGCGACAAAACTTGTACAGGCGGGAGCAGTTGACCACCTTCATCTGTTCGCAGTCGCGAACAGATGAAGGTGATTCTACAGATGATTGATTGAACAGATTATTCACTATTGAAGATTATTCACTCTGCCCGCTATTGATTGTCACAATAGCGGGCTGAGTGTTTCCCAGTATTTCTCTGCTATCCGACCTAAACGCAAGGACACTGAATTCACACTTGGTGACAAGCAACGAATAATAACGCAATGCAATTGAAACGAATAGTCACTATCCTATCCTTTTTTCATTATCTTCCAATAGTCAATATTCATTTACGAGACCAGAGCTAACTGCACATTCGATTATTTACAAAACTTACTTCTATACTCTTTAGAACAGCTAGGCAAAAACTAGGTTATTCTCAGATTTATTCAATTAAATATACTTATAGTTATAGAGAATTTATCAGGGTTGTTATGAAGAGTTATTCTAAGAGATATAAACATTTGATTTTACATCAGTGTATATCCTAAGAGTGCTAACAAGGACAGAGAGCTATTGATCCATAACAAACAAACATATTTGAATCATCCAACACTTTCCACAACATGTTCAATCCAGCATAGAATGATCGTAAGCGAAGGACCTTTTCCGCTCGGTGAGCATTGGTGTTCACATCGGGGAAAAAGTATTCAATGACTGTCGTTCAATGCTGTCATCAGAAACACAAAGTTACATAACCAGGAAAATGTGCAGTCCGTCATATAAAATTATTCCTCTTCCCTCCCGCTGGACCGTTTAGGAGAAGATATTTATAGAGCCCCATCCTTAATCTCAACATTGGGGCTATAAAACATTCCAGTGATGATAATTATGGTGATCATAAGGTATGCGGCTCCAAAATCCCCCTAGATAAATCAATTTAGTACCCGAGAACAGAAACGACACTTAAGCGTCAGATTGCACACAGTGTAACCAACCAAAGCAAGCACCAGTCACCTCGAGGCCGGCTCGTCATCTCAGCACAGACCTGAAGTCGTTCCAGGTGACGGAGCAGACGCCGCCGTTCTCGCAGGGCTGCTGGCGGCAGGTGTCGTCGCTGACCGAGCCGGGCAGCACCGCCTCCAGCGATACGATACCCAGCGGCGGCGGCAGCCGCAGCGCCTCGTCCTCCAGCGGGAAGAACTCCACCAGCCGAGCCCGGCCCGCCCCGTTCACAATCTGGCCGCAGACAGGGCTGGGTGAGCAGCCGAGGCGTGGTGTCCGCGCAAAGGGTGCCTACAGCCTGGTCTGGTGGAAGCTTAGAGAACATTCTGGTTAAAAACGTGACTAAGCCCACTAATAGTCTCGAGAGTACTCGGACTGTGCGGGCTTTATCTTTGGGTTTAAGCCAATGAACTCACATGCTCAAGGGTTGTTGCTGTTTTTTTCTGATGAAGTTTCAGGTTCTCCCAGGTGAACCATGACAGATTCCTGAGACCGTGACTCACTCTGACGTCCTGAATGCTGCCTTTGAAGGCCGGGTTGACGCCCCGCTCGTCCACCTGTCTCTTTCTCCGGCGTCCAGGCTCTGGCATATCTCCCAGGTACAGCACCTCGGACCGCAGGGGATCCGTGCCAGAGACTGTCTCGTTCAGCCGCAGCTCACCGTTTACGAGGACGTTCAATTCCGAGCCGTTCCTAACCACCTGAGAAGTACAACAACACGCATAAGGACACGGCTCTGCATCAAGAGCAGCTCCACGCCACTGGCAACCCAAAAGGATGAGAAAGGTGACGCCACCTTTCAAAGATCATCTCAACAATGCACAGTGAAGATGTCATCCATGTCACAGAGTCACACTGAGTCAGGGCCATGATCCCAGCACCTTTGAAACCTATCACCATGCTAGCCTGTGTCGCGCCAGTCTCACCCTGACGAGGTTGTTGACGCCGTCATCCAGCCTCGGCCCGGGCACCAGGTAAACCTCCTCCTGGTCCCCGCTCAGCTTCAGTCGGAGCTCCAGCTGTCCCTCCCGCAGCTCGGCCGCCACGTAGCTGATGCCTCCCTCCGAGAGTATGTCCCGCACGTCCGACCCCAGGTAGAAGACCAATCCGGCCGGCTGGCGGGTCCGCGCGAACAGCGACAGGTCCAGGTAGGAGGAGAGCGTGTCAGCGAACGCCGGGTCCACCGACACGGAGACCAGCGAGTTGGAGCTGTCCTCGTGGTTGAAGGTGGCTGCCGTGATGTCTGTGGAAAGGGAGGGGGGGGGTGAGCACACGGACAGGGGTAGACATCGCATTGTTCTGATGGTCAAATCTACCGGTCACTCCAACACAAGTCGACACCTTATCAAACTCACCTACAGTCTTCAAAAGACAAATGGCTTAGAAACCGTAACGAAACAGGATAAATGTGAAACACAAATGAAAAAGGCGCCAAAGTCAGAAGGCAAACAATGATTTACGTTTAAAAGCACTTGTGTTGATAAAAATGGTTTACCAGTGCCGAACAAAAACCGCGATCCGTTGTCTCTCCCAAATTTGTATCCAACGACTTTGATGTTGACAACCTGTGATAGTTTCCTTTTTTCGGAAAACACTTGCTGTATTAAAGTCACGACTGCATTGCGTACAGAAAAGGTTATCAACGTTCACTGGCGGATCCAAGGGCGAGGACAAGGGACCACAGGCCCCAAATGCTGAAAAAAATATTATTTGACCTCCACACAACCTGTCCAAAAATCGAATGTTAGCTAAAGACGGCAAATATTTTAAGAGACCAATGTCCAGCAAAAGCGAAATCATGAAGAATGGATAGGATTCAGCTTGTTTAATCCACTGATTGAGTTTGCACTTCCTACGACCAGACAACTCCCCCTTCTCCTTCAGCAATGCTTTCAACCGATTCCGAACTGCTCAGATTTCCTACGATTTCCAGCTTATTTTTATTCGGAGTAGGTAATTGTGTACATAAACTGCTCAAACACAACATAGTCCATGCTTTGAAAGCTGGCTTCTAAGCTCCTTGGCACAAGAACGCCAACCAGTTCAAATAGCCACGAAAGCCTGTCCATATTATAGCGCTATGCTGCGTGCAGTAGCCACCTACTTTGGGCGCAGAGTTCTCCCAGGAAGGGTCGAGAACACTCGCATCGGTGTTGGCTCCACATGTCCACGCAGGCGCCTCCGTTCAGACAGGGGTTCGGCGCACACTGCGGCATCGGGGACAACGTCAGCTCACAGTCCCGCGACGACGGGGAGTAACCAAGACAGTAGCAGGGCGAGAGTGTGATTGGGGAGGAGGAACCGGTCAGGTAATTCATCAGGTTATGCGCGATTCAAGGCGATGAAGCCCGTTATTCGTCAATAATGAATGGTGACGTATGATAATGTACGGTGTGTGACTTTATTAGAAGTATACTCATTCAAGTTGATAAAATTTGACTAGAAAAAAATAAAAAATTTTAATCCACCGATGTGTAGATAACACCCTGGAACGAAAGCTCAATCTCTGAATAATGAGAAGCGCCACAGAAGAGCCGCAATCGGTACGTTCCGCTGCTGCACCGGTCGCGCCTCGTTCCTGTGCACCACCTCACCTGCTCCTCCCTCGGGCAGCCCAGCGTGATGTTGGCAGCCTGTTCGTCCACCAGCTCGGACGGAATCACCGTCCTGCCGTCCGCCACGATGTCCTGCATGCAGCCTACGAAGCCGCTGGTGTTGAGGAATGGCTGCAGCTGGCTAACGGCCGCGTGACCCAGCAGGGTGCGCTCGAACCTGGTGTCCTCCGAGGAGGAGACTCGCAGCGGCTCGCTGGCTCCGCTGCCGTCCACGGAGAGCGCCACTGTGGTGCCGTTGATGGAGAGCGTGACGCCGTGCCAGGCGGCGTCGTGGAGGTCGGAGCCGACCGAGAGGCCCCGCAGGGCGTTCTGCATGCTGCCGTAGAGGTTGACAGTGCCGGAGTTGAGCCGGAGTCTGAAGAAGGTGTCGCCGGTGCCGGAGCGGCCCTGGCCCAGCGCCAGCAGGCCGTCGGGCAGCGTGGTGCGGAACCGCAGGCTGAGGGTGTAGTTGTCAGCCGGCGGGCCGGCGGGCTCAGCCACCACCTGGAATGTGGGAGGAGCCGGTGAAGGAGGCGGTAGTCTCGTTCTGGCAGAGATCGCCGCAGTGGCCCGGCGGGCACTGGCAGCGGAACCGGTGGTCCACCTCATCGACGACGTAGGGTCTGCAGGTGCCGCCGTGCAGACACGTCACCCCCACACAACCGATCAGCTCCACCGAGCAGTTCTTACCGCCGTAGCCGTCATCGCACTGGCACTGGTAGTCGGCCACCTGGTCAACGCAGGCGCCGTGGACACACGGCTGCAGTCTCTGGCACTCGTCAATCTCAGTCTGACAGTGGTCTCCCTCATAGCCGGGCCAGCACTGGCAGGTGTAGGTGGCCACGCCGTCGATACAGTCGCCGTTCAGACACGGACTGGAGGCGCACTCGTCGATGTCGATCTCGCAGTCGGCACCCTCGAAGCCGGGCAGGCAGAGGCAGAGGTAGCCGCCGGCGGTGGAGTGGTTGTAGACGTCCGGCAGGCCGGGGATTCCTCCCAGCTCGTACAGCGTGCGGTTGGACTTCTCTACACAGGTGGCGCCGTTCTGGCAGGGCAGCAGCTCACACTCGGCGACGTCTGTCTCGCAGTTTTTACCTGGGGCAGCAGTCGGCGGTGTTAATGCCGCGAGCTGCGGAGGAGAGAGGCTGGCAGGACATTTCTGTCTCTGCAGCCTCAAATCTGGGCTGGTGGGAAACATTTCTCCCAACATCTAAACTCGATAGAATAAAAGTTCGTTCCAATATTTTGGCTACTGCAACATGCATCATATACTTTGAACACTCCTAAACTACACAATGGAAAAGCACACTCAAATGGTGACGCTGATATCAGCGTAACAATTTATCCACACTGGGTTTCCACAAAAGCAGTTTATAGAAATGCTATCTTTTTATTCTATTTTATTCTATTTCATTAGGACCACTCCCAACAGGCACACTTGCCTCATTACAGGGAGTATTGGCGTGGGTGTTTAAGGATCCTCTCCACCGTGTCAGATCGGACACGGAAGGCGGTGTTCCGCCGTGGGGATTGAACCCACGTTAATCCATGCTATCCGATCCGAAGGCTGGCAACAAAGCCACTAGGCCACCCCGGCCCTCAGGCATAAATATCAAAGAATAAGTAATATTTTGGAACACGGCATAAGCAATAAAAACGTTACATCAGCCAATATAAGTGAGCCTTAAATGATCTTTAAAACAAACTTTAGAACAAAAAGAGAAAAATAAGCTTTGCGGCATAGTATCAGCCGTGATTCATTCCAGTAAACCAGAATTCTGAGTGCAAACGTCAAAAGGCCAGCACGTTTGGATAACCACACCACACATCTTATTGCAGAGCACATAAGCGTTATCACTAGAGTGTCAGGAATACCCCGCCGACTCCGACTCCGGAAATGACGGCGTCGAACGGGGAGATATCTGAACCCTTCCGGCCGGGGCAGTGCATGCCTCAGATCGGCGACAGCACAAAGACAGGGCGTGTGAGAAGTGGCTGTGCACGGGCCCGGCTGTAGAGCAGCTGGCGTCTGGTGAGCGCTGGAGGTAACACAGTGCAAACTGCGGTGACAGAGAAGGCAGCGCGGCGTGTGTTGACGACCACTAACTCCTGAGACGGTCATGCCGGATCTCGGTAACCTGCGACCGGCCAACGAGGGGGCCCGTGGAACACAGCCAGACTCCGAGCCAACAGCGGCCGGCGGAGGCCTCGTCGAGGAGACGGCGGACACACACAGCAGCCAGTTCCACAGCGTCCGACTCAGCGAGGAAGAACCTCTGGACGACGTGTCGTTACGACCCGACTCCAAATTCGCTCCGAACCGTATCGAGCCTTTGGCAGAGGAGGACCTGTCCGCGTCTCAGCCTCGCCGCAACAAGTGGCGGAGGGTGGCCGACCCCCGGCCCCTGTCCGGCGTCGACGCCGACATATACACCACCAAGAAGACGGTAGCGCAGGGCTTCATGGACGTGGCACTGCTCAGCGCCAACGCCGACCAGCTGAGGAGCCTGATCAGAACGTCGGGAGACGGCCGATCCCCACTGTTCGTCGTCTGCACTGTTCTGCTGTCCCTGAGCATTTCACTTCAGGTGGGTGGTATACGGCATCATGAGTGGTTGAAGAGGTGTGTAAATATTTGAGGTTATCGTTTATCGTGCTTGGAAAAAACATGCAATGGCGAAGCATCGATGTCACAGCTTTTCTTGCTGCTCACCTTTCCGCTCAATATATCCTCAGGAACAAAAATTTCAATAAAGGAAAAGACAGCATTCTCAAAGGGAAGCCCGTCGAATCGGTTAGTTTATAGGCTACTTTAGTAAAAAAAACACTCACGATTTCTCAAAATGACAATAAGCCAATATTTAGTTTTAAAAATACTCCTCTAAAAAAAAGTATCAGCCGATGATGTCACGACGGCAACCACACCAACTGAAACGCCAAGGACACATGCTCACCGGACGTCAGCAATGCGTCACACCATAGCTCACAACAACCCGGCACGGGCAGGGGCGTGTCAGGTAGGTTTAGCTTTTTCACGGAAATATCGAGTTCCAAGACAAAGAAATAGGGTCCGGGTTTCCGACCTCTTACAACCCATCCAGTTAAAATCACGTTGTGAAGGTGCCACATTCCCTTTAATACAAACTTATAACCCGGCAATCCCAGAAGTGTCTTTTCAAAAGTCGTCCGATTTGAGATGCACAAAAACATTTCGACTGAACAAAAATATAAGATGTCGTATGCACACACCACTTACCTCATCTCCAATGCTGGAAATGATTGAAGGCATCCTTTTTTACACGAATCTTCCAGCCCCATCGTAGCTTCACCTTGTCTAATTGTTACAGGTTGTAATAGCGGTCTGTCTGATACTGAAGGGCCGCTCCAACATCAACAAAATGCACCACTTTCGACGCGCGGAGCGCCTCAACAACATCAGCATGGTGGCGGCGGTGCTGATGACGGTGGTGAACGTGCTGATCACGGTGTGTGCACCAGAGGTACCGACCTACCCACCACGCCAGGTGGCGGAGACGGTTCAATGAACTCATCCGGCTGGGATGGAAGCACCCGTGTAGAGGCTACAGTGTCTATGTAGAGGCTACAGTGCCTGTGCAGAGGCTGCAGTGTCTGTGTAGAGGCTGCAGTGTCTGTGTAGAGGCTACAGTGTCTGTGTAGAGGCTGCAGTGTCTGTGTAGAGGCTGCAGTGTCTGTGTAGAGGCTACAGTGCCTGTGTAGAGGTTACAGTGCCTGCTCAGAGGCTGCAGTGTCTGTGTAGAGGCTACAGTGCCTGTGCATAGGCTGCAGTGTCTGTGTAGAGGCTACAGTGCCTGTGTAGAGGCTACAATGTCTGTGTAGAGGCTGCAGTGCCTGTGCATAGGCTGCAGTGCCTGTGTAGAGGCTACAGTGCCTGTGTAGAGGCTACAGTGTCTGTGTAGAGGCTGCAGTGTCTGTGTAGAGGCTACAATGTCTGTGTAGAGGCTGCAGTGTCTGTGTAGAGGCTGCAGTGAAACGACTTCGAGAAACGATCACTGAAAGCATGTATACTATACCTGTAAGCTATAAATACTACTCAGTGAATCTTGTCATGGTGCTCACCCTCGAGTGTGTCATGGACAGGAAAATGCAGCCCCAATCCGGCCCTAATCCCCGAAGTTTCTACCGCAAACTCCGGTTTATCCATTTACCCGTAACAATAGTGAATCCAAGTCAGATTTGCCTCTTTGAAAAAAGAAAACTAAAAATATCACTAAACCAACAAGTATTTCAGTTTAAGGTCATATCCCGATCCAAACGCAGCCAAATTCCCTAGCTAATGCAATTAAATCCCGTCAATGGATAGGATTCGACCGGAATCCATTTGGAATCCGATCCTCGGTGTACTCTGTTTCTTGCGGTGCCTGCGGTCACTTGAGAAAAACGAGCAGAGATAGTGTGCCTGGTTGGAGTCAACAGCACCCGATGGAGGCCCCGGGAACAGGGAACCAGCTTCAATCGCCTGCTGCCTGGAGCTAGTCGTGTTTTTCACCATCGGGAAGACGATGGACTGCAGCGTTTAATGCTCATGATCTGCTCATAGGTTTTCAATATCGAAGAGAGCGGAAGTGAGAGTGATGGTGCCAGGTGGGCTCCATGGAGTACTTGTACGCTTATGTTTGCACTACAGGTAAAGGAAATTCGTGTATTAGGAGATTTGGGCCCAGAACGCATGGAACTCATCCAAATGCACCGCACACAAACAGGAGTGTGCAGCTCGGTCCTACGCCTCCAGAATTACGAACAGCATTTACAGTATTCTATCTGTGGTTTCCGCTGGTTTATAAAATAACTGGACAAAGGGATGTAATCCATTCCTGAGTCTGGCCTGCCAGTTCTACTGGCCTTGTCGTCTGTTTGTCTTCCTGTCTGCCGTTTTTTAGCCACGAAGTCGTAACAATAACCCGGCATATTTTGTTGGCCTTAATGACACAATCAAGTATTGCAAAAAGCCGGCATTTCTTCGTCCGTGCTGATGTATACAAACATCGCACATACGGATATTGAGACACCGCTGGCTCATTGAGACTAAACACGAGCTTTACTAGGGGCGCGGTAGTGGGTGGTCAGCGTAGTTGGCTTCCATGCAGCCGACCCGGGTTCAAGGCCCGGCGGCTTGAACAAGGAGCAAGCTGGCTCCGAAACCCTTCAACAGGGAAAGAGTTGGCGACGCTATATGACCTGGTAGTTGGTGCATGATAAGCCCCAACAATTATTATTTACGAGCTTTACTAGTGCGTCGCAACGTTACACTAGACGTCACGGGGCCGCGAGTCCCGCTGCCTCAGCGCTACCAAGTCTTCTCACCCTCCCCATCCTAGTCTCCACAACCATCATCACCATCATCTGCACAGCACCCACCTTCGAAGCCGGGGTGGCACTCGCAGCGGAAGTCCTTGACCAGGTCGACGCAGGCGCTGCCGTGCTGGCAGGGCTGCGGCTCGCAGTCGTCGATGTTGACCTCGCAGGTGGCGCCGGTGAAGCCGGTGTCGGCGCAGTCGCAACGGAACTCGTTGATGCCGTCGATGCAGGAGCCGTTGTTGAGGCACGGTGCCGACTGCATGGTAAACGTTGTTGTCAACAACATCAGTGACGGTGCCCCCGACAGAACACAGACCAATTTTATAGAGGTTATTTTGATGACATAACAAATCAGTAGTGAAACTAGTAACGCGACGATAGGCTATATAATCAAATGACACCTGTAGGCGGCTGTAGAGTATCTGGTTATGCCACGGTCTCCAAGCCTACCTCAAAAACAGAAGTTTGATGCAGCGTCCTGAATCTTTTATCGACCACCACTAGATCATCATCCTCTCGACACACCAACTGTCAATCAACAGCGTTTGGCAGGGCACTGACCTCGCACTCGTCGATGTTGGTCTCGCACAGTTCACCGGTGAAGCCGGGCAGGCAGGCGCACTCGAACATGGCAATGCCGTCGATGCAGGTGGCGTTGTTGGAGCAAGGGTACGGCTCGCACTCGTTAATGTTCTCCTCGCAGTTTTTGCCTGCAAACATAGCAAAAAAGTTACTCTTCGGCATGGCTCAGCTCCGAAGTCTCCACAGTCGACGGTAGCACTCAGAGCCACTGGGGGCTTGGGTCAGTAGTATGAGTTTCACTGGGCTTAAAAAGAAGTACGATTCATGAAGCACCGTTTCTTCGTAAAAAGTGAGCTCTGAGGGAAGCCAAACTTTAATTCAGCGGTATGCTCTTTAGGACCGATAGTTCAGTTCGAATCCCATGAACTGGTATGTCCCCTTTTAACAGGGCTTGTTTCTTGCTAGAAACAAGAATGATGATTTATAATAAAGGCAAGATCTATATCATATGGCCTCATGACCAACAACAACGAATGTCAATTATGATCAAACAATCTTGAATGGGTGTTTGATGCGTCCACTTCTAGTAGTACATCGTGCACAAATCCTCAAGTATTGCTGTCGTTTCTAAATCATCATGCAAACTCCTTTCAAAGCATCGGCTTTGAGCTCAAAACCGGAAGCCCACAAGGGCTAGAAATCGGGTGTGAAAGCAGGGGCGTCTTAGAGCGCTGTGCACTAGAGGGTAAATTCATACACAAGCACAATCCCTAAAAGGTAAAGGAGTTCATATCCGCAAAAAAGCAGGCGTAATCAATCAGCATCCGTTACATTTTTCTTTGGCCATGCAAATTATACAGCAATCAGAATGTTCTCTAGCCACAGTGGACGAAGTAAGCGGTTAACGGGATTTCTATAGCCTGTAGCATTCTCGAAAACAAAAACATAATATGGCGGATGGAAGCGCGTAAGCTCACCAAAAACGTATGCTGTATTTCCGACATCTCCTGCTGATTTGCAAACCGTTTAGTCCACAGAAAGGAAAGCAGAGGTCGGATTATACGTACATTGCAACGTATCAATGGAGTCAGTAACATATTTTCTTTGCTGTGAACAATATATGATGTATATCATGCAGGATTTGCTTACACCAGTAGAAACATGGGGGAACCTATTGACGAAAAAGGGGCCCCTGGAACTAACTATTGATGACTTCATATTTTGTGATTCGACTCAATTCTGACACACGGCTTAACCATGAACTCTTATTCTGATCAACTCATCCATATAAGTCGGTAAATAGACCCTGACTCTGTCAAAATGTGAAAGAGAGCCGACTCATCCCTGACTCGAGTAGAATATGAATAGTTTAGTTAAAGTACATGGTTTATCCAGGGGTCAGAAAAGTCTCGGTCTTGCTGTTGGGGGAAATCTTGAGAAACAAAACGGGCTGAATATTTCCAAAACTACGCCTGGTATCCATGCAGGCACAAATGGTCCCTTCAATATAGTATGGCATCACAATCAGATAACAAGCCTGCTCATGATTCGCGCTGGAATATTGTTTTCTCTTTCGTAGGACTCCAAAAACCATATTCGTTTCGAAAACTTGCCTAACACTCCAAAAAATGGTCTACTTTGGGGAAAATAAGCAATTCATTCGGAGCTCTGGCGTTGTGAACTATACCAAGGTCCCAATTTGATGAGATTAGCTTCAGGACATGACTGTACAGTCCAGCAGCGCTATTCAGATGGGCGCTTTGGGCTGGCAGCGTTGGGGCCGGTACAATTCGGTGGAGTGAGCGTCGTTCACTGGGGCGATACAACTGCAAAACAGAGTTTTGACCGTCTGGCACGAGATGCTATAACTGCTAAAAATAGACGACTATTTCGGCAGTTCAAAACGAACAAGCTGCATAAGTTTCCCTCGCATTTTCCCGTCCCGTTGTCTCGCATCCTGCCTCTGGCGCGCTGGGACTCATCAGTGAAGCCTGGCGCCCCTCCCGCAGCTGCTGCCCTCTGGTGCCCTGCATCTGTCGCCCTGGGACTCACCAGTGAAGCCTGGCGCCCCGCCCGCAGCCCCTGCCCTCTGGTGCCCTGCATCTGTCGCCCTGGGACTCATCAGTGAAGCCTGGCGCCCCTCCCGCAGCTGCTGCCCTCTGGTGCCCTGCATCTGTCGCCCTGGTCAGTGAAGCCGGGCGCCCCTCCCACAGCTGCTTCCCTCTGGTGCCCTGCATCTGTCGCCCTGGGACTCATCAGTGAAGCCGGGCGCCCCTCCCACAGCTGCTGCCCTCTGGTGCCCTCCATCTGTCGCCCTGGGACTCATCAGTGAAGCCGGGCGCCCCTCCCACAGCTGCTGCCCTCTGGTGCCCTGCATCTGTCGCCCTGGGACTCACCAGTGAAGCCTGGCGCGCAGTTGCAGCTGTAGCCGTTGACCAGGTTCTCGCAGGAGCCGTTATTGAGGCACGGCCGGGACAGGCACTCGTCGTAGTCGAGGTTGCAGTGGTTACCATAGAAGCCTGGCAGGCAGTAGCACTGGTACGAGCCCACCTTGTTCTGGCAGATGCCGTGGATGCACGGATTGTTGACCTCGCACTCGTCCAGGTCGTCCGTACAGTTCCGACCTGACACCACGGGGATTCACGTCAGGAATTGCGTTCTGAAGGAAGTTCAAGGAAGGGTTCAATTCCTGTAGCGGGAAAACGCCTTCATTGTCCCATCTGACACAGTGTAGAGGGGCTCTTTAAATTACGCCGATACTCTCCATAATCAGGCAAGTGTGTCTGTTCTGGATGGACCTGGTTAAATGAAAACACACGACTCATGTTCACCTTAGGCATCAGTAAACACACACAACGATTCCTGAGATCGCAGAGAACCACGCTCGCTATAACGCGGAAGGTGGCTGACCTGTGTAGCCGGGCGGGCAGATGCATTGGTAGGTGTTGACGCTGTCGACGCAGGTGCCGTTGTTCTGGCAGGGGTTGTCGGCGCAGTCGTTGATGTTGACGTCGCACTGCTCTCCGGAGAAGCCGTCCGGGCAGAGGCACTGGTAACCGGCCACCTGGTCCACACACTGCTGTCCCGGCGGACAGCTGATGCCGCGGCAGTCGTCGATGTTGTGCTCGCAGGTCAGGCCCTCGAACCCTGCAGAGGAGGGTGGTCACTGGTTACAGAGGGTGGTCACTGGTCAGGCCCTCGAACCCTGCAGGGGAGGGTGGTCACTGGTTACAGAGGGTATCCTGAACCTACCTGTAGGCAAACATCCAGGATCTGCCCTCACTAAGGTATCAACCCGAAAGCCCAAATAATGAACTAAGTAATCAGAAAGAGACGCAAATGTTAAACTGTGAACACTCATCAAACCGGAAGCACGGCATGTCATCCGCTGATGTGTGAGAGAGAGAGAGAGAGAGAGAGAGAGAGAGAGAGAGAGAGGTCAGTGCTGAGTCTCGTGCAAACCCAGTCTCTCTCTTCCGTTCAGTGTCTTTTCACCTAGCCCTCACAGTTTTTCCTGCAACTGCCCAATGATCGCATGATCGGCAGGGCCGGGGAAGGACACTTTTTGCGCTGCCAGTCTCCACAAACAGAGCCGGCCCACGCTTTCATCATGACTGCCAGCCAACTGCCGGTCGCCCGGTTTAAACGGAGCTCGTCATTTGGGTTCGGACGATGTTTTGATCGAAAATAGGTGTGCTGCAAAGCCAAGGCAACTGCAAGCACGCATACAACCAATGGGGTCAATGACAAAAGAGAAACGCGCTGCGGATATTGATTTTACACTGTTGATTTACGTTAGAGTTGACACTATATAGTGGAGTAGGCCAATACACGGGCAGCAATCAGTCATTCAGTGACGAGGGGAGCCTCACCCAGCTTTATGAAGGGCGCGTACATGTTGTCCAATAAGCATCTTTCCTGTTCTCGGGTACCGAGATGTCTAGTCTAAGATGCTGGAGAGGCCTGCATTTAATCGATCATCATAACGACCATCACCCTGGAGCCTTAACTCACCACCGAAGATAATTAGGCCTGAAACTTTTAAAGAAATATCGTACCCTGGACCCTTCAGTGCCATAGGATGGAAAGATACTTAGAGACAGTATGTACACACATTACTGTATCGTCTCCATTTACACAGCGAGACAGCATCGGTTGAGCTTCATTTCTGCGTGCGCTTAGGACATAAAGATGCCGCCAAAAATCGACAGAGAACGAGACTCACCATCGCGGCACTCGCAGTAGTAGCTTTGCTCCGTTTCCGTCACCACGCAGTCTGCCTCGTTCATACACGGCTGACTCTGACAGGGGTCATCTGAAGCTTCACAAAACTCCCCTGCCGAGGTAGTACGCAAGAGTGAGAACTCACTGAGGTGGTTATTAAGTTAAGATGAAGCCCGTTTTGTATCATCTATGTACTAACGAGCGTGAAAAAAACGCTACAAAGAGGAACAGTGGATGAAGATGAGCCTGAAACTAATCACGTCACACATCACGGTTTAAAATGTAGACGCCGTACTAGAAAAATAGCCTGCCGACACCTAAAACGGTCACCAATATTTCCACAATTGACTGCAACAAAAACCACATGCCGCATATCAATGATATTCTGATCGGCAGAAGCTGAACCTCTCACCAGAGAATCCGTCCAGACAGGTGCAGACGGGCGCGCCGTTGCTCTCCGTGCAAACGCCGCCGTTGCGGCAGGTGTCCGGCCTGCAGATGGCGCCGATCTCGCACTGTTCGCCGGAGAAGCCGCCGGCGCAGATGCAGCTGAAGATGCCGTTAGGCTCGTCCAGGCAGGTGGCCCCGTTTAGACAGGGCGCCGAGTCACAGGGGGCGCTCTCCTGCCGCGTCTCCACCTGCAGCGCCTCCGAGAAGCTCTGCTGGCCAAACTCCTCCAGCAGCGGCTCCGGCACGGTCATCACTCCTTCACAGACCGGGCCTGGTGGAGAGGCGCAGAGTCAGCACCACCTCACAAGCGCCGGTGGAGAGACGCAGAGTCAGTACCACCTCACAGGCCGGGCCTGGTGGAGAGGCAGACACAGTGAGCCGATTTTGCTGCGTAATTTAGTCGAGGCAAACATGCCGTCAAGTCTGCAAAATATCAAATTTTTAATAAAAATATATTAGACAGTAAATATTAATCATAATTTCATTTTTCAGTCGAGGTCTTTAGTCTCTCGCCAAAATATTTGACAGAGGCACATCTTACAATTATATCATTAAATATGCAATTCCTTAGGTCAGAAAGAGAGTACGAGTAAAGTAAGGGACTTAGAAGGAGCACCAATTGTGTGGCAGGGGGGATACAATTCGGTCATAGCCCTTCAAAGCGAGTAATTGGCCATTGTTGCAAATTGGTCATTTCTGACCGATTTCGACCAAATGCATCCACAAATTTTTATAGGATTTCAACCATTCTCCCTACCAGTATCTTTGGATCTGTTCCTCGTATTTTACATTGACGTTTCTCCCCATTGGATACATACAATCCCGCCAGGCTGGATAATCATTTCGTCACGTTGCATGGTTACGCTCCACGTTAGTGGTAGTTGCCTCCACGCAAAGGTTAAAGAAGCGAGCTATTTTGAGTCGGAAACGCAGCGATGTTAACAGGAGCGTTACCACAGCTTAGGGTGAGGGCGGGGCAGACCTGACGATGGAGCTCCATGCCCACTTCTTGTTTTCAGTTGGCCTTGGAGTTTTAATGCACGTCACCTGCTAAGACCTTTGGTGAGAGAGTAAGACTTTGCTAAGATAGTATGGGCGTTATGTGGATCATTAAACAAGCATTGTGTTGCATACTGAAATAAGGAGTTTATAAGATTGATAGGGAACAACGTCGTAGGGGCGGTGGGACACACTTCCACAAGAGGATCTACTACTTTCTGAGCTACGAGGCACTCTTCGACGAGGGGATCTACCACTGTCTCTGAGTCATGCATCCCAGCACACCCAGGCACGAGAAACATTGCTCTTTGGCTACGCTCGAGTGCAAAAGCGAACACCAAGCCTTAGAGGCCAATACATTGAAACTAACCCCTTACAACGAAAGAAACAAAATCAGCCGATCTACCAAAGAAAAAGGCGTGCAAAAGTACCCAGCCGACAGAACTACCCAGGGTCATGCGACTTCACTGAGCTGTCCGGCAGGGCTCGACTGACCTGTGAATCCGTCGGTGCAATAGCACACCGCCCCCTGCTGGGCCATCTGACACAGTCCTCCGTTCTGGCACGGGTTAGGCTCACACGAGAGCATGCGAGTGCAGTTGGAGCTAGGGCCTGTCGCGTCACAGATCCGGGTCAGGGCCGCAGGCCGCCAGCAGCCAGTCGAAGGCTCACTCAGGTCAACATCCATCAGATGAGTAG
Source organism: Lepas anatifera (assembly GCA_034440635.1). Lineage (NCBI taxonomy): Eukaryota > Metazoa > Arthropoda > Thecostraca > Lepadidae > Lepas > Lepas anatifera. Next base: position 104,191 of record JAOTON010000595.1, on the reverse strand, counting down.
CGTGCGGTATCGACACAGACGGGTGCACTGACCGGTAGCTCGGAAAGTATCAGGCCCGTCACCATATGCGTTAGACTACACACTTTTCTGTGGTTGATTACGTTGATCAGTAGGTGAATTCAATCAGCTTAATTGTCTCGTTTATGATGGCAGTATTAAGAGAGACACATCATGCAGCCTTTTGCACGTGAACCATGCACATACGCGTATTCCAGATCCTACGAAATCCAAACACCGGTGGCATATCATGAGATGAGTAACTAATCTACTAAACGACGAGTTCTTATCCCCTCACCAGGCATGCACTAACTTAAATAAAGAGAAACACATCAAAGAAGAGAACCAAACCAGGACACACCCGTCTTTCCGGGTTCCTGTTGTCCTACCAGGCACACCCTCAGCCCTTTGATTTGACTCGCACGTTCTGTCAGCCGAGTCTCACCTGCAAAGCCTTCCAGACACACGCACTCGTGTCCCTTGACGCCGTCCACACACTCGGAGTTCGCCGGACACTGGGCGGTGGTGCAGTCGTCGATGTTGGTGGAGCAGTGGTCGCCGGTGAAGCCGGCGCGACAGGCGCAGCGGAAGCCGCCGGGGAAGTTGGCGCACTTACCACCGTTCTCGCACGGACGGATCGAACACTCGTTGATGTCCTGACAGAGTGAGGGTGGTAAAACATTAGATGGATGGAGAAACATGAGCCGTCAGAGACAGAGAACCAAAGGGTTAAAAGCACAAGGTGTAGTTTTTGCTGATGAGCGACGGGTGGTACATAGAGAGAGAGAGAGAGAGAGAGAGAGAGAGAGAGAGAGAGAGAGAGAGAGAGAGAGAGAGAGGAGAGAGAGAGAGACTTAGAAGCCACTGCCCGCGTGAGATGATAGCGAGGTACAGGCCCGCATGTATATGGCCATAATTTGTTTTACAGTAATTTGGCGAGATGACCCTTCGCCCTGGAAAGTTAATGTCAAAGACGTCAAAATGTAAGAGGTCAGCCTAAGATAACCTGTCTTTGTGCTGAGGAAATGTCACTGTGTCAGACATTCCTCCGGGACCAGTAACTCGTTAACTGGTTTGGCTGGCACTGCTAAGCAGCTTATTGCTGTAATTCAGTGTACAATTACATCATATTCGTACCCCGCGACCTCACCATTTACGAATTTAAATATATAAAAGATGGCAGTTTACTTATTCAGAGTTCACGGAGGGCTTGCTAGAGATAGGGCGCCATAAAATATATGACAGGAGGCACTGGCGGAAGCCGGAGCGCCGTTTGGGGGCCCACTCAAGAAAAATCGTAAAAACATAGGTTTTTGAAGAAAATCGGCAATAATTTCGCCATTTTGGGGAGCCATGCCCCCCCTGGATCTGCTAGTAACAGGAGGAATGACCTTTCCAACTATAAATTAAATATCAATGCTGTCAAAAGATAAGAGAGACATTATGTCGTGCAAAAGTAAGATAAATAAAATTGCACCCATTTCCGCACCCTGCGGCGACACTTTACACGTGAGACTGTCTCCAAACAGGTAAAAGGAGACAAAATAACATACTTTCTCTTATCTGTTGACAGCTTTGACATTTACTTTCTAGGCATATAGGTCAATCCTCTTTTATACATTTCATGACCCCTATATCCAAAAAGCCCTCCGTGAACTTTGAATAAGTAAACACCCATCTGTTCCGTATTTGAATTCGTAAATGACGGGGTGACAGGGTGCGAAGTGAGGTCGCGGAGTGCGACTATGAGGTGCACTGAATTACAGCAATAAGCTGCTTAGAAGTGCTAGCCAAACCAGTTAAGCAGCTACCGGTCCCGGAGGAATGTTTGACACAGTGGCATTTCCTCAGCTCAAAGACAGGTTATAATAGTCAGGCCGACAGAAGTTCGCGAGCTTCCACAATTTTTAGTGCGTGTGATTTGGAGAATAATTCACAGAAAAATTATTCATTTGTACCTCTGATCAAAGGTTTTGCCGTCGATTTGACCTGCGGGGTCTGCGTCTGATGTTTGAAACTCTTGTGAAAGCAGCGCCGCAGAGGTCACGACCCGCTCCCAGCCGCAGCTTACCGCAGCGTAGAACCAACGCTACCGCTGGGTCTCAGATGCAGGAAAGCCTAATCGGTCGGCGAGATCATCTAATGGCCGTGCTCTGAACTCCGGTGAACCAACGAGACGGAGCTTTTCTAGCTCTAGTGACGTCTGACACTATAGCTTCAAAGCCAATAAACTACACACATCTAATTATAAAGACACTGTGAGAGCTTTTATAAGTTGCAATTATCTCAAGCTTCCGGCTTCATACAGATTAAAAACATCTGCAACACGCGATAGCATTGGTCTTATAACCAATGTTTCTGTGGTAGCGTTCCGGGCCGACTCAGCCACGCCCCCTAATGCCCCCATCCCCTCCCCGTCTGAAGGTCACCACCAGACCCGGCAACACAGCCACCCCTCTCTCACTCGAGAGCACAGCCCTCCCCGAACCGCTGCACTACCGGTCATACCATAGCTACATAACAGCAGACCCCCACCTGTACCCGTCCGGGCCGTGTCACCGGCGCAGTGTCACGGTGTCAGGTGACACGGTGTAACGGTGTCGGGTGACACGGACCCGTCACACAAGCGTGCCGGGTCGGGGTGTCAGCTCTGGGTGGCGGGGTTACAATGGCGCTGATTGGAGCGCTATCCGGCGGCCGCCCCGATGGAAGCTCTGCATGGGACGGGGTCACAGCGGGGAGGCACACGTCCCATTTGCATGGGTGCGGGTGTCAAAAGCTGACACGCCGTGTTTTGTGTAGTTTGTACAGTGGCGATAGACTGCTAACGGTGTCATGCTTTGTTGAAAAGGACAAATAAAGGAGGACTGGGTGGTGCTTCATGGTACTTTGAGTGATGATTCGCCGGAAGCAAGTAAAGTTAGCTATGAAACAAAGGGATTGATTTATGTCTCTAATTTCTATTCAGTTTTAGCCTGACCACATGATAGAGCACTTTCGCCTGAACTCACCGACATAGTTTAGGACTAGGAATATTTAAAACCTAGACAAATTCACGCTGGATCCATTGTAGCTTCTGCGCATTAATATGCAATGGGCTGAATGAATATGGAAGCCAAGTGGCCAACTGCGCACCCGCTAGTTGGCCACCTAATTAAGTGCACTACAGAACACATGCAAAAGCACTTATGTACTGTAGGAATATTTCTTTTTTGGGCGGTGGGAGGGGGAAGCTCAGAAGAAATGTAGAGTTGAATCAAATGTCCTTCGCAGGGCTTGATAACTTCTCAGCATAGGGTACGAGCAGAACAATAGAGAACATGAATATGGAATACATGAAATACATCTATCCATAGGATCTCTACAGTGTCCCGCCACAAGGCAGTACCACCAAACCGAAACGGGACAAGCTGCCAGGCTTCTGATACTGCATTATGCTCGTATGCAATGACAACCCACTATCTATGCAACCTTGAATGAAATAGCACCAAGTTCAATATATTTTTTACGCATAATAGTTGTATCTTTTGGAAGCTGAGTTGAACTAGCCGTTTCCATGACTCGCTCTCGGGGGGTAGAAATGTCCACCATCTGTTACAGCCTCCACCCCTCTCATACCGGGGCGCTATATCACTCTGGCTGCCTGTGCGCCCGAAAACCCCAAATATGATGATGATGACCTCTCATGCCGTCTGCACGGCACACGTGTTATAGCTGCACACTAACGGTGAAGAGTGGGCTACTAACCTCGCACCAGAGCACACCATGGCCAATAAAATTCGGATCTAACCAGGTTCAAATCCAAGGTTGCACTGAAAAATCCACCCGGCCCGTTTGCCCACCATAACTATGAATCCAAGTCCCAATCATGTCCAAAAACAGCTGAATCAACAAAAATGGAACTCTGATTCTCATACAAATCCGAAATTATCTGAATTATGTGGCCAGTTTAGTCCAATCTGCCAATGGATCAGCTTTGGTCAGACATCTGAATAGCCGACAGGACAGGGGAGCGCGGCGGCTGGCGGGCGCCCACCTGTTCGCAGTGCCTGCCCTCCCAGCCGGGCGGGCAGGCGCACATGTAGTCGGGGTACTGGTCGAAGCAGGTGCCTCCGTTCTGGCACGGCGCCGACAGACACTCGTCGATGTTGTTCTCGCACCTCTTCCCGTCGTACCTGCACGCACGGCGACGCGCTGTTAGAGCGGACGGCAGACTGTGCAGAGGTAAGGCTAACACACGGCCGCAGAGACTCAGAGGAGCTGGCCAGACTCGAAGACAAACACTGAGCGTGAAAGACTGATAAGTTTAATTGGTGAGCCTGTGGAGGTTTCAATACGGTGGTCAGAGTTTTGGGCACATCTCTGCCCTTATGATTTGCTTGTTGTCCTCTTTTTATCTCGATCAACGCGATTAACGCTCAAGAATTATTGAAAATTCATCCGAAAGCTACGACATTCGAAAGCAGATAAGTCCGAAACGAACAGCGTTGCCTCGGCACGAACCGGACCGGAGAGCATTGGGGTTGTACTGAAGCGTATGTTATTCAGGGCGCTACAATGGAACACAACAATGCCGAGTAAAAACGGCAATACACAGTCCAACAATGCTTCTGTCCTAGCTCACAACTTTTTGTAGAAAAATATATGTAAAAGGGCCATCAAATATCATGTAAAAAAGGCGTGATGCGAACAGTGGGGCCTCTGCCAATTACGTAGGAATTAAGAGCCACAACGGTATTTCTTTAAAGACCAACACCGCTATTCCGAACACTTGAGCATATGCAATTTTCATAATGGGAACGACTGCACCCTTCCAACAGTAATTAGTGCTGTATTTGACCCATTTCTCGGAAGGCTGCAGAGACCTTTGAGGTTTCCTTATCCGATGGATTTAACAATTCACAAACGGTTACTCAAGGGACAGGGATGGCTTCAGCAAGGTTGAATCGCTGCTAAAATGTCATTGTTCGTATACTTACGGCTTAGCTAATTAAATATAACATAATTATAAATACAACGAAAACATGGAACTGCAGAGTAAGAGTCAAGAATACACAGAAGCCCTCTTTACATCCGTTTGAAAGGAAGGAGACGGCGCGGAGAATGTTTGTTTCAATGCTGACTGGTATATATGCGCAAATGCGTGAAAAATTTGTTAGAACAGGAACCAGACTTTCCCGAATGTAAAGCGTCGGAACAGTATGCCCTTACTTTCATAACGAAGGGTGGACCACGCGGAACAAGGCTACTGTCTGGTTAATTAATGAGCGAGAGAAGGATGCATTTCGTGCTGGTGCGAATGTAGGTTGTGGACTCTCTCCCCATAAATGTTTTATAAGTTGCGAGCTCTTAAAAACACACAGGGCTAGAAGACTGATACCCGAGCTGGGCCAAAAGTCAGTAAAAATAAATACCGCTTTTTGGGAGGAAAAAGGTCGTTCAAACAAGGAGGCGTGATCTGTTTAAGTATCAAAAACGAATACATAATGAATTGGGCTTCGCCATCGGGGACATTGGCGCCATCGGGGACATAGGACGCCCACTGCCCTCCCCTCCACCCCTCCAACGCCCCCCCTTCCTCCGTCAAACCCGTCCCAACACTTTCTCATATCAGTCCAGTTCTCACAAAATTCAACAGTTGTATCGGGAACATACCCAGAATGGAACGAGGAACACAAATCCAAGGAGTTTTTGGGTCTAGAAGGTATGACTTTCTATTGGCAAGCAGTATAAGATCGACGGACAACCCTCGGCCAACGCCCCCAGCCCTCCCCCCTCCCACCCTCGCCGCACATTTTCCGGTGACGGCGGTATTGTTCCATAGCCAATCCAACCACAAAAACGCAGGTCTCTGTCACGCAGTAAGCGTTACGTTTCAGTCCCGTTTCGCCATCAGGTCAGCACACAACACCAGGTAATCATTTCCTGTGAGCGACGCCAATGTCACCAATACGGGAACACCACGGGGAGGCGGTGCGCCGGACGTTCCGCTTACCCGGTGCCGCGACAGTCGCACAGGAAGTCGTTGTCGGTGTCGATGCACTCGCCCTCGTGCAGACATGGAGGGTCGAGCGCGGCGCAGTCGTCCACAGGAGTGGCGCAGTAGGTGCCGGTGAAACCTGCCCACACGCGCGGCCCGGGTTAGCACCCCCGCTGCCACGGCGGATACCTGAAGGCCGTGAAACGTCAAAAGAAGCTGTTTCTAGTTAGAGTAACGAGAACAGTCACAGGCGACGAATTACTTTGGTTAAACAGGATCTCAGAACAATTGTGTCCAATTTGAAGCCTAGGAGGATCTAGGATTCCGAATGGGGGCACACTCCATCAAGAGACGGCTTCCAGTGTAAGGAGCGCCATTTTTGGATGACGGAACCTGTCCAGGGGACGCCAATACTGGCATCCTGGGAAAAGCAACAATTCAGGGGGTATTACGGAGGTTCAGGGGGCACCAATGGTATTTCAGGTAGAGCCAAGGCTGTATGGGAGGCATGTCACCCCTTTTCCCCGCATGGTTTGATGAGCGAGAGCTTCTGGTGTGGATGTGCATGTCTTCTTAATGTTTCATAATTGCACAAGTTGGAGACAACGGCAAGAGGCCAGGTTGCTGGGGCATTTTTCTGCAGTTCGTTTGTTTCGAAACTTGCCAATCATTTAAAGCGCTGTGGTATAAGCTTGGGATGCGGAATCTTGCGAAAAATATAACATAACTGATTGAATTTGTTGTTCTGTTGTTAACACTTACATGTATTTTCATGTAGGTGGATGCATATAAAAGTTCGTATTAACTGTCTCTAGTGTTTCAGTCCGACGTATAGCATTTTCGCACATTCAATGACCGACAAGGCTAAAAAGGAAATAGATGCACTACAAGCAGTGCCGCGGAGTGAAAAAACCTACTCAGTCAACTGAGTCAAACCACTGTCAACAATAATTACTTTACATCTGGATTTGATATCGAAAGAACCGTCTAACATTGACACAGTGGAGTCCGAAACATTGTGAGTTTGGACACTGTCCAGTACAACATTTACCCCAATCGATACAGGTCTGAACATCGAGCCGACTCCGAATCCAGGTTTTGTTTCAGTACTCCCCTCAAAACAGGGCACAGCAAAGCCCATAACTATGGTCTTCAAGCCCTCTGCAGATAAATATCACCCTATCCGGTGCATGAAGTACCCCGCGAGTATCGCCCGGTATAACCGGATTCAATATCTGAGTCCGATATCTAAGTCGATTAAAACCGGAGTCGATACCTGAGTCGACAAACGATTCCGCAGTCCCTATCATGACTTGGAGCAATCAGCGAAACAACTTCCAACAAGCAACTCCTCCAAACAACTTCTGTCTGGTGCACAGCGGAATCCGGTGCAACCAGTGAGCCTTCTTGGAGGGAGTTTTAACGGCACGGCTACTACACACATCTCCTCACACCCTGCTAGGGACAGGTAACCATGCCCACTATCACAAACATAGTGTACACAGCGGGCGCCGCAGAAGGCAACATCTCATCCACGCACTGTGACGGTGTTTGCCGCTTTACTGCGAGTTCGTGCTCATCAGGGACCTCGACCTGAATAGACTCAGGAGTGATGGCGCGTGTTTACTGATTGCCGGCTGGGATAGTACGGAGGTCAGGCTTACCGGGACCACTCCTGGGTGGCTAGCTCTCACCGGCGGCGATAAAGATAGCATTCATTTGACATTTACGCCCGAGTTATAATCAATGTGTTTATATAATGTGTAAGTTTACCAGCAGGCGCACCAGGCAATGATATACGTGGGGATCTATAACGTCCAACAGAAAACTGCGCTATATTCTTGTCACTGGAGAATGGGCCATTTCTGGAACGCTCTAACGAGAGGCCAGAGGAAAGTGAACGCTTCTCGAAGTCGTTCGCCTCCAGCCACTGCACCGGTCATGAGTAAGAGTCAGAGCTCGCGGCAGTTCCGGTGAGCTGGAATCACGAAACCAGTTTCCAGCTTCCCGACGTATGTTCTGGTGTGGCTGGGTGTGGCATTGTCCAGGTGTAGCAATAAAACCCATAGCAATAACCCACTAATACCCTACCTTGACCCATGTGGTTACCTCGAATGTCAATAGTTCGTCTATCTTTTCGGAGAACCACGGAACAATCTACTAACCCTGAGTAGTTACAAATGCTTCTAACCATGTTTATGACAGAACTTTAGTGGTAGGGTTGCCCGGGTATGGAAGGACACTCCTGCCTACCTATTAATTGGTTACATAAAAAAGCCGTGCAGCTGCTAGTAATAAAGGACTCGGATCTTCCTTAGAACCTTATTCTAATTTTTCAGTCACAAACATTTTCTGAGAGCGGAGAGCCGTGTCGCAAGCCTTCCCGTCAGTGGCCGCCACGATCCATGAAACTTAGAAAATGGAGTGATCAACAGCAATGCATATCATATACATGCATATATATCTGCATATATATGAAATATCGTCGAGACCTCTTTTTCGCGCGTTTGATGGCGACAGAACCCATGTTTTCCGCCGACCTCGACGGGGCTTCGAATGACGTCACATCCCTGGCGCAGTCTGAGTTCGAGGACAGGAGAAAACCCTGCTGAAGCCCTGCTAGTTCCTCAGCTGTCCTCGGTGGACTGCCAACCATCTCTGATATTGGCTTTGTCGGAAAAACCATTAGTCTGGGAGGCCGGAGTCCGGGTGACGGAAGACTTGAACAAATGCTTGGAATGTCGTGTGAAATGTTCGTTACAAGTTCTGTTGCCAAACATTCACGTGCTTCGTAAGCGTCACTTCGTTCATCACTCTATAAAACATCGACCTCGAGCAGGCACAATGAGCGGAAGTGTGGCTGACACGAATATCAATATTGGATGCCAACCTGGAATGTATACTAATGAAGTGCTAAGTTTGGGAGGTCAGAAATATGTGTATTTCTCATAGCATCATCTTAAATAAATCGTTGTCATTTCAGAAATAACCCTGAATCAAAGAACTAAGTTAATGGGCATGACACAATACAAGCAGAAGGTAAAGCTAGACAACAGTTCCCACGTCTTGAGGTATCGTAGGCTTAGAACCGAGTAGTGGCGATTTCTGTTACTCCACCGTCATGGAGGCAAACAACCCATCCAACTCCTGTACCAGGAAATCTGCCCACAGATCGTGCGAGTTCGTGAGTAGTTCTAACTCGGTCACGATTTCGTGATGCGAGTCTCGTATATGAGTCAGAGTCTGCGAACTTGTTCGCCCCCTGTAAAACACGCCGGGAATATTCGAGCAGTGCACTGCAAGCCCGCAGAGTGGGGGCTGCTTCAGCGCCGGCATCGGCCGAGATTTAATCACGCTCCGAGCTCCGTGCCTCCGAGATAGCGCTCCCACATAACAGCAGTGCTGGAACTGGAACGTGGCCGGTGGGTCGCCGGCCGACCACGGAGCAAGACCGTGCCGTCACGAAACCATGTCATGTCAGACCGGTAAAACGCATCGCCCTGGTTACAAGCCCGCACGCACGGTACCCATGGCGGCCTGACTGTCCGCTGCCTGACCTGACCGGCGGAACATTTTCGTTTCTCAGATGCACCGGAAGCTACCGGAGCCCTCCGGTGTGGCGCGCAAATAAAGCACATGTTGAATCAATCAGTATTTACCCAATACAAAATAATACAAACATTATCTCTCGCGAGAAACCACACCGGCAGAACAAAATATAGCTTTTGAAGACAGCAGCCCCTCGTTCTCTTAAAAGAAGTGACTTGAATGTTTGAATCTTAGAATATATAATAAAATATATATATATATATATATATATATATATATATATATATATTCATACATATATACAAACATAATGTCCACATGAAACCCAAACACGCGAGAACAAAACCCGTACACCAACCGGTTCAGCTGAACCGCACCAAACGTAAATACAAACAAGGGTGGGCTGGCGGCTGTGATGCCGTCGATACAGGGTGAGTGACCCCGGCAGCTGCTCGCGAGAGGGGCAAAAACGGCACCTGCCCGGGTCGGACACACCTGAGTTGTGGCGGACGGCACCGGAGGGACAGGCTCCATCCCCATCACCGCATACCGTGTCAGAGGACCATCCCCCGGCGCCGCCGCGCTGCCCCTCCCCTCCTCTCCCCTTCCTTGTGTCACCTGGGGACACCATGTCGACTGCGACCCACATAGAAACAAGGGCTCGTGGTGAACCTCCGAGTGTTTCAGCCAGCCATCGCACGTGAACCTTACACAGGCGAACCGTTATTACACGGCGCCGGACGGAGGCCACGGCTTTGTTCGCACACCCAAGTCTGAGAGCTAAATCACGCCGTGAAACGAGGGGCGGACAGCACAGGGGTGATGACCTAAGCCTTTGGTTTCGGGACCTCGAGTTCGTACCTGAATGGGATCATAAATCAAAGCGGAAGCCATTTTACGATGCCCACTTTCGTCCGAATTACCATATTTCCAATTGCTGGCTCTTCGTCCGTCTGCGGAGGCAGGCCAACGTTCAGGCCCATTCACTCATTCAGTCTCTCCTTTTTGGTAGTTTCCCACCTCCGGACCCTTGGAGCCGCCCTCCCACGTGGCTCTGACACGCCTTTGACCTCTTTCGAGCGCGCCAAGTTTCGCCGCAGCCGGGGGAGCGGACTACCCGCGGCGTAGGCGGGCCCAGCGGCGTGAATCGTGATACCACGGCCACGGAGCGTCACGAACAGCCGAGCAGCACCACTTTCGCTTTGGCGCCACCCGTGCGTGGCTTCTGCGACAGGGAGGGGAGGGGACGGCTCAACCGGAGCGGAGGCAGAGCGTCTCCCTGAGCGACAGGTGGCACCGGGCAGAAATTCGGCGGCTGCGGCGACGGCTCAGCCTTGATGGCTAAACAAGTCACGTGACACTGGGGAGCCGCTGAGCACCCCGGCACCGATCCACTAGAACCATGGTACCACCCACGGCACCGACGTCCGGATTCTGACGTCGAAGAGCGGAGCCCCATGCCGTCGATCCCAGCTGCCGAGCCATCGCCACACATCACTGCATGTGCAAAGCAATGCCTACTTTCAGGTGCCATAATCGACCACGCGAGCTCATTCTAACTCGGTGAGAAACGAAGGGTTACCTAAGAAACTATATTGCGGGAGTTTGGCCTCTCCAAAAGCCAGTTCCATCAGTTCCGCGTGAGCGAATTCGGCAGCTCAGCTGGCAGGCGGGCCGGGAATTGCGCAATCAGGAGTCCACAGGCGGGCGCGACAGAGCACGTATGACGCAAACCTGCGGAATTCCAGCCGCGCGAAAACCATGGGCGACAGCAAAATGGCGACACCTGTGAGACAGAGCATGACACATTCAACAGTCAAAAATGTCCCAAGCACCTATTCACTGTGGTCGGGCATAACAAGACCCCGTGATTTATCGCAAATCGGCATCAGTCATGCGACCGACATGTTCCAAGTATCGAGGTCTCAACGTCTGGGTGTTTGGAACACCGATGCCCACGGCGGAAACGACAGCTCATCGGCCGACCATATCATTAGCACTGAGTCAGGCGGCATAATTGTTAACATTTAGGACAGCAGCCTCTTCGTGATGCAGATTTCCCGAAACTCGTCGCGTGGTCGGATGTCTGATACGTGTATGAGTCTCCTGTAAGTAGGATTTGCAACAAACACAGCATTTTCAGGCCTAGAAAATAGCACACATCGATAAGCATTATGTTGTTAATTTCAAGAGTGCCCTGTGGTTTTGATTTGATGGGTTGCTGCCTAAAAAATAATACATCACCATATCCAATAATAGTTGATGTGTTGACGTTCAGTTAATTTAAGCATTACCTTCATTCTCATGAGCCAGAATCGGGTCGTACTCTGAGCTGGTAGCGGCATCAGCAGCCCCTGTATTATGGAGCCTATCCAAATCGCCTAAAATCTGTCAACTTACTAGTCACACATGGTCTTATCATGAATGATCATTTTTGCACTCTCTCGTTTTAATTCAACGAACGAGTTTGTAGTCCATACCCAAGCTAGAACGGGAATGTTGCGATGGCCTTTCGCAACACATCGAGCCATCGGGGCCTACGAATCAATACATTAAGATATGGCGGACCCCGGTCGGCATATCTCAATAGCATCCACTACAGTGCCGCCTTTGTTTTCGGAGAGGTGGAATACAGTGTCATATACCCGCTTCTCTGGCTTCTGTTAGCACACGTGCCTGAGAACTTCCACATATAACGGATAGCACTGCTTGAATAATTTCAATAAACAAAATCCTGAGATTTATGCATCTTTGGGAGTGCCCCGGCACCCCCCAATGAAGCGTCGAACGATTGTTAGAAACTCTTTCAAAGTTTTTTAGTCTTCATTTTAACGTCATTGAGTCGGTTTTGTGCAGTACAGCCGGCCTAAGGGAAGTCTAAAACACGTTTCATATAATGTTCTCTCTTTAGTATGGTGGTTATTGATGTTGTCTCAAACTTGGGCACCCCCATCATTTTTAAAAACTCCACGCGCCTGACAAGATCTATCAACCTCATCCAGAAAGTGATTTATAACCATCCAAATTATTTATCAGGAACACTAGAGAGGGCCGGGAGAGAAGAATTTGAAAATATTCGCACCATTCAGTAAGCGGAAATTGAAATTCAAATTAACCACCTATATCAAACGGTGGGCCAGGCTGTCCTCAAAAGTCCATTTGATCGCATCCATCACAGGAGCTAGCGTAGCCGTGGCCCACTTGCGGGTTGGTATCCCTGCTGCGTACTCAGCGGCTTCAGCCCGCTCCCATCGTTCATCCGCGGCAATCTCTCGGCTAATGACGCTGCGCCGCCGGCTACGGCTGCCGAGCGCTGGAGCAGCGCTGCCACTAACGAGAGGACGACACGGACCCCGCGTCCGCCTCCACGGACGTAAGTCACGGGCAAGGAGGTGCCGGCCGGCCGCCGCCCGCGGCCAATGTGGCGAGAGAACGCTCACCAAAATACTGTGTCAGTGAGGAATCGGATCATTAGCGAAACAATAACAGGCTCGTTCATCATTCCCAAAAGCCCTGGCTGAATACAAATACCAGCTGTACAGACGCGGGCAGCACAGCGGCTCCAATAAGAAACGTATGGCTCAGGGCGGACAGCCAGAAGAGCAGCTGTGCAGCTGGCAGCTGGCCAGCATCCCAGAAGTTCAGCGTGAGGCAGCGGCCGCGACAGCGGCAGACCGGTGTCTCGTCTGCCACCCACGCCACCGGAGCCGTCTCCTGCAGACTGGCGGGCTGGGCGGCGATAACGGTGCAGGTCGTCCTTACACCGCGCCGGGGCGACCGCTGGGACGCCCTGACTGGTCTACACAGGTAGTGAGGTGTCAGACCCCGTCAGACCGGCAACACCGGCCGTCACCTAGGTACCAGCAGTGTGTGCCGAGACTGTACCACTGGCACGGTGTAGAGTTGTAGGTGGATTCGCAGCCGACCCAGCGGAGAGCGGCAGTGTCCGGTCTCGGAGATGGCGGGTGGGAGGGCGCCCGGCCAGTTCACCGACCCCAGAGCAGGCACCCAGACCCTGTTGCCAGCAGCCGCGCGGCCTCCGGCCACACTGCCGCGGCGGGTCGGCACAGTACTGCTACTCGTGGGCGGTCTCAAACGCCAAACAGGAACTGTTTTAAATAAAAAGGATGATACGAAGTGGCTGTGCTTCCGAGTAGTTGAGATTTTGCAGTACACTCGACTTGACCGCAGTGTCGAGTCGAGTGCAGTTCGCGTTGAACCAGCCTTTGTTACACTGGCAGACACAACAGACACTATTTTTTTCCAGGACACCTTGCCAGGCGGCTACAAGGCTACCTCTTCCCGGCGAAACAGGCGGCAGGCCGTTTTTGTACCGACCAGTTTGTTCAGTTTAAGCCATGTGCTGCTGCGAGTAGAAAACCATGTGCTGCTGCCAAGGAAGAACCGGTTAAGTGAGACAACATATCGAAACAAAAAGGCTTGTTATACTGGTCAATCGAGCCATGAAGAATGTTCATAGACGCTGTCAGACGCCAATATCCACCGATAGCAGCCGTTTCAAGCCGGTGCGTCCTGATCAAGCGTTTGAAAGGTGAAGAAAGGACATTCGGCTCGGCACGTTTTAGTACCAGGTAAAATATGTATGTACATCGACCCTAGTTTTCCCTTCAATCCCTAGGCACGGCTGAAGCGGCTGTGTTCCCGTCATCTTGAAAAGTTTGTTCCAACGGCACACTCGGAACAGGGCTGAAAAAGAGCAGCCAGGGATTATTTACTAAAGAGGAGAGGAGGGCACTCCCGCCCAGGCGATGGCCAGGCCCCGTTTCGTAAAATGGCTGGAAATGCGGCGTATCTTACACCACACTTTATCTGCAAAATAACGCCATACCCAGAATCACGTTTCATACAGAGCGATGAAATTCACATGAAAGTGGCGCGGATATGACAACCAGCGTAATCATGCTGAACTATGGAATTACCTCTTCTAAATAGATAAGTAACTGCTTTTTTACATTTACGAGTACACACTCACTGTAAAATGAATCAAATTAAGAAACTGTTTGCTAATTTGCTCATTTTCGATTAACTATTCCCGCCTGAATTTGTTAAGCTGTTGCCGAACAATGCCCTCCAGTGACAACAGTAGTTGTGAACACAAAAAATACGCAATTTTCGGCAAGGTCCTCTTTTTTGCTTATTGTGAAGGCTATCTTCAACGCCACGAAGCCAGAAGATCCAAAATTTCAGATCGTTTATTATTTTTCAAGATTCGTATCATTGACTGATAAAAGCTACGCTGTTGCATGGGGCATACCTTTTCAGGCGTGTTATACATATTCAACGTACATTTTGCATCCTTTGTGAAACAGGATCCTCAATATTCTGCACCGCATTCCAGTGCAGCGTAATTTACACTAGCAGCGTAACTTTACAAATACTCATATTTCCAACAGAATTTTTAAGAAAAAATATTTTGGTGTATTATTTCAATTTCTTAGCTGTATTATGCTAATTCTACGCTGCTAGCATAAGTGGCACCTTTTATGAAATGGGGTCCAGGCAAGGAGAGGGTTATTTGAAAAGCGAAGCAAGATCTTAACACCCGCATTGACGGGGGGCGGGTACCCGTCCCCCCTCGGGTTTTTCGGAGATAGCAGAAAAGGGCCGGCGCGTAGCGCCGCCGTACTTGGCATACCTTTTCCCTCATCATTTTTACAACTTCTGTGAAAATTTTAAGGTTAGGTCATTTCAGGTCAGGTCACCAGCACAGGTCAAGTGACCCGACCTCAAAAAAAGTTTAAGATAGCATAAGTCGGAGCAGGGTGAACTTATCCGATTGAAACTCATATCACATAATGGCCGCACCGAGTTCTCTAAAACATGTTCCGGTATTTTTGATATCGAAGACCTAAGGTCAGGTACGAGGCATGACCTCTCCATTGGAAATACGTGGGAAAATTGTTTTTACGGAATAACTCAGTAACGGATGGTGATAGAGCATTCATTTTAGCTGCATTAGACTCGCCTGGGCTTTGCGGTTCTAATGATATGCATTTTATATAATTTGACCCTGACCTGACCTCAGGTCAGGTCAAATCCTTGATTTGACCTAGCAAGGTAAAATTATATATCATTCGATTCGGCTTGCTGAGAGGATTCATATAGTTCCAGTCGTTTTTCTCTATCTTTACTTGTTCAGATGTAATGGCCGAAAAACTTTATTTACATGTTATCCCTATTACGGCATGTTTTGACCTCTCATGACCTTCAATGTGACCTGAGAAAAAAAATGGTTCAAATTTTTTCGATGGTGAAGTGGATGGGCAGCCCAACGCCGTTTACCGTTTTTCGCTACCTACCGCGGTTCTCGAGATCTTAGGGGGGTGGGTACACCCCTCCCCCGTCAAAGAGAAGGTGGCTCAGACCCCCGTCAATGCGCGTGTTAATGGATGTTCGGCATGTGAAATCCATGCAGCTCGCCTAGATTAAATTCGAAAGTATTATTTTCACTCCAACTCGACCTGCACAGGTGCTGAAATTGGGGTGGGAGGGGGCGTCTCCTCTGGTTCACCAGCCACGGGGGCGTGACCCATCCCCCCACGAACCCCCGTGTCTCCTCCGCGCTCAACGTTCATGAGAATGCCCTCCAGTATGTGCTTCAACCTGCAGCGTGTAATCTGGGCCAGTCTTCATTAACCCGCCCACCGGGGCCATCGATGGCCCCCAGGTTTTCCGGGATACAAAAACACGAGGCGCAGCACCGCGGTTGAGGGCCACCTCTCACTGCATCATTTCCCATCATCCCGAAATTTTTACCCCGGGTCACCCAAGGTCAGGTCACCAGACGAGGTCAACCAAGGTCACCTCGCTTCACTTTAGAGCCTGTAAGAGCACATTTCAAAGTCGATTGATTTGAAACTTCCACACTTCATGACCCCTCCAGGGTCTACAAGGTCTATATCCGGGATTTTTCGATTTCGTGCCCTGAGGTCAGGTCACGAGGCGACCTCTCCCATTGAAAAGCATGGGAAAAGCTATTTCATGATATAAAAGCCACAAAAATGATTGCAAATACCAGACTGCTCAGAACAACGTTTTTGGACACCCTTTCACGGATCCCAGGGGTCATATTTGCCCTTTGACTTTCCAAGGTCATCCAATCACCGGAGGTCAAAAACAGTATTTTGACAATAACTTTGACCTAATTGAGCTAGAGCGATGAAACAAACACCATCGTGTTTGTCTTGTCACTGGCTTTCATTTGATATACGGCAGGTCACTTTTTGACCTTTCGTGACCTCAGGTCATATTAGGTCACGAGGTGACCCTGGCGGTCAAACCACTGGTGGGAGGTCTTTACGTTCCACATAGCGGAAAAAGTACAGGCAATTTGCTATCAAATGTACTTTACCAGGCCTCAATAGCTCTAATGACATAAGAGTTATGCCCAGTTTGCTTAATCATTGCATATTTGAGTGAAAATAGCCGATCTTGACCTAATTGACCTCTGGAGGTCAAACCATTGACCCGAGCACTAAAACATGCGAAGTAATTTCTTACTGAATTCACGCGAGCTTCATTGCACTTTGCAGATTTGCGCTAACGCCCATATTTTCGAGTTAGAGGGGGCCATCGATGGCCCCCCGGTGGGGCGAAGATGGCGCCGGACCCCCGGTGGGGCGCGGGTTAATCGACACTCATCACTTGCTGTCAGTGATTGGCCCTCCACCCCACGTGTCGAGCGCGTGGCCAATGCTGGCTGTCCCGGTTTGCAGCTCAATCAGGCCGCCGCAGAAACCACACCCACGCCCCTGCGCGGCACAGAACGCACAATACAGCGGAGGGGCGTCCAACCAACACTGCCCGACAATCCCCCACACGGCCTACTAAAGCACTTGAAACGGGCCGCTGCTTCGCCCACTTCCAACGTTATTCCGCTCGGTCGTTCCAGCTTTCACGATCAACCCATTACAATAATGAAGCGGCTTTCACGGCAGTACAAATTGGGAGCCACGACTCGGTCTCCACAATGGGTTGGTAGTGCCAGAACCAGAGCTGGTGTGGGGGAGCGTACACGTGCCGATAAAGCAGGGCAGACGCCCTGACAGAGGTGCGCACCGCGAGCACGCCTCGGGTCATCGATGGCCAAACAGTGGCGGTAATGCAGCGAGCGGTGACCGCGCGCCGCCCTGGTACCAGTCAGAAGGCGGCTCAGCGCCCGGCGGCATGGTCTCCCGGTTACACTGGGACGGGCTACACTGCTGCTGCTGCTGCTGCTGCTGCCGGTTACACTTATAGGGGCTACCGGGAGCGCGACACCAGGGTCTAACTGGGAGGCTTCGAAGTGGATGAAACCGGCTGAGGGTGACCGGTAATTAATAAAAAGGTGTCACCACTCACGTCCAACGACGAGACAATTAATTGGGAATGGGGAGATAAGTTTTACATGATGGTTGTCGGCGACGCAGCGACTGACCAGCGAACACACAATGTATGTAAATGAAGTGAGGTACAAGAATTCGTTAAAAAGATGTCAGTAGAAAAAATAGAGGCGCTACGCAGGCTCCGTGTGCGCAAGACCATTGTCCGGGAGCTATGAAACCAACACTTGACAAGAAAGTGCAGAACGAGGCCGTCCGCGAGGCATTAAGTAATATCCGGCAAAACTAACAACTGACGCCTATACAAACTGTAATGTCGAATTTGAAGGTGCGTTAAGCCAGAACAAAGCCCCAAGCGAATCAAGTTTTGTTCTAACCTGATAACCCACGGCTGAAAAACTGGTCACTACGGGTGAAGGCATTTCCGCGTACAGACACCAGGTCACGGAATACTTAACGCCAGGCTGGCTCTCAGTGATGGGCAGCCCAGACATCACAGCGACGGAGGAGAACCGTGCAGAAAGCCAACATCCGAGCATAAAGGCCAGCCGCCAGCCGGTCTGACGCTCTGGAAAGCCGCCATACATCCGCAGGCTGGAGACAAAGGCCGTAACTAGAACAGCCAGGAAGACAGCTGGGCCGGACCTCAACATTCAGAGCGCCACCGCCATCTCTGGGAACCACATGGCTGACCGCGAGATGACAGATGTGCGGCGGATGGACCAGCCTCCATCTCGGGCAGCGGGGAAGCATTGTCCATGCCGAGACGGCGTGGAGCGGGGATGGGCCGTCTCTCTTGCGTGTCAGCAGACAAAGCAAGCTCTCTGAGTGCCGTTACGGCACCAGTGCTGGAAACGAGGCTGGTCACTGCGCACCTCCTGGGGCACAGAAATGGCACACGGCAGAGGACGTGCACACTGCAGAGAGCGGCATCACAGAGGTGAACACAACAGGGTGCTACACGGCAGAGAGCGTGCACACGGCAGAGAGCGTGCACACTGCAGAGGACGTGCACACACACACAGCAGAGAGCGTCCACGGTGCACTGCACTGTGCACTGTGAATCGTTCCCCTCTTCCAAACGCCGTGTACACTGCATACGGCGTTTGGAAGGACTGATAGGTACAAATCGAGTGACAGAAGATCTAAATTAAAACAAAATGTGCCAACCAAGAATAATGGACACGTTTCAATCCGTTGAGAGGCGTAGGTCAGACCCGTTCCTTCGTCCCTAGCAATGTATTCGAATTTTAGGGTTAGGCCAGAACAAATTGATCTCACCAAAGAAACGTCCTGTCACCGGACAGCTAAAGCATTTCGCAGCTGTTCTCTGACTGGAAGAAAGTAGGTGAGGTTTCTAGTCCTATCTAAGATAGCTGTAAACTCACAACCTGACAAGCGACGGCCTTACACGAGTGAGCTGATAAAGAGAGCGTAACATCATTCACGATAATGGGCACTACAATCAGGTGCTCCAAGCAAATACAGGTGTGTTACACGGGCCGGATCGGACGTTGGTCCATTCTGTGCTAACAATTCAGAAAACAGGTGTAGGGATCAGCAGATTAAACAAAAGGTACGTCGCATAAGAAGGCAATACAAAGGCCTGGAAGCAGAAGCATTCTCCTCCCAGGGCAAAAAACTGATAAAACACTCCAGTAACAACAGACAAAATAAGGTAGCCCTCACAAATCACACCCGGAAAACCAACAACTTCTCTAAAATATTCACCGCTAGTCGTCAGAACAACGACAGCGGACAGGTGAACAGCTGAATCAATAGCGACTTTGTTCCCCTCTCGCTGTCGCGATCGGTATCGACCGCGATCTACAGGGGGCCGGGGCATCGGGCGTCGACAAGCGGCTTATTACCAGGCACGCCCGGTGGTGACGATCGAAAGCACGCAGCCGCCGGGCACCGCACCGCTCTGCGTAAAGCAGCCGTGATTGGTACATCGATTAAGGATGGTGATCGTTCCGCGACTGACCGGAGCGAATGATGATGATGATGATGTAAATGTCGACTTATGTGGAAGGATTATCCAGAGGGACAGTTTTAAGTGGGTTGTGTAGCAGCTCGACAGAGTGGCTAAATTTGAAACAGTCCACAATCTCCGCGTGTTTTGGCCTCGTCGTCCGTTTACAGTCGTATGATTAAGGTCAAATACGCAAGTGCCACAAAAAATATCAGACTGTGCTTGGCCTTGGTCCGATTTAAATGCAAACAGTTGTCATACAGTGAACTTGAGCTTCGACTAAAAAAGCATTATAGCCGAAGGGCACCAAGCAGACGAAGGCTGGCCGTCCACGGCTTCGCATAGAGAGCGTTGACTTTTCACGAAGAACACAGCTGCACCATTTGCGTGCAGCGGAGAAAAACACCAGCCGTAGACAAGAAACAAGGTCGATACAACAAACCGGACCGGTGCGGCTGGCTCCAACAGCTACACAGCGAGGGCGGACGACAAGCGCACCACCGCCTCCACTCACCGATGGGGCAGGCGCAGGTCTGCACGCCGTTGGTCATGCTGCAGCGGCCGTTGTTGTGGCAGGGGTTGGCGATGCACGCCTGAACCTGTGACCTCGCACTGCGCCCCGGAGAAGCCCTCAGGGCACAGACAGACGGCCCGGTCGCCTGTCCAGTCCTCCTGGCAGATGCCGCCGTTCTGGCACTGGAACTCCGCCAGCGAACAAAGTGGGCCTGCACGAGAGAGGAGCGGAGCGGTTAGTGGCGCAGGTCAGAGGTCAACTACGGCCAAAAATAACACAGAAACATAGGAGAACAGGATATTCAAGCTAGTGCATGATTTGGCTAGTATCGTTGATGCCATGAAGAAAACAAATAAGGTGAATTAAGGCAGTTATGTAAGATTTCGAGAGTAATGAGCAATGACACAATGATAACAATGCTTGCTTCAGGATATCACATTGCCTGGATCACCCAAACTCCTGCTCGAAACGAGTCACCTACAATGTAGTGCCTTAGATAGCCAAGCTTGCTGCCAGCCACAATGGGAGGTTCCACATGCCATCGAGAGCACAGCACCGCGTTTTTACCACGACAAACTATCAGGTATGGCGTGGCAACCTCCCATTGTGAGAATTCTCCGCTGCCAGCATGACTAACACTTTAGGCATGCACGAGACGTTTTAGAAAGTGACTTACGGAACGTGGCAAAGTGTTAAAAATTATTCACAGGTGGGTGACTCTCTCACCCCGTCACTTTCGAGAGGTGAAGGTGACGTCGTTTAACAGCAGCATTTAGTAGGTCCTCAAAACCACAGCAACTATAGAACCGAATCTGTCTTAGAACCGCTCTGCTGAGGGACACCAGCAGCATGAATGGTGTGTAAAGTCTGTGACATAAGGGAGCAACCGTCTCCTGGCCACGCGAAGATGGCGAGCTTTAATCCAGAGCGTGGAGCCTGGAACTAGCAAAGGCAATAGTTTGGCGGAATACTTCTTTCTTCTTCTTTTGGGAGAGTTCTTTGAGGGAAGCTGCCTCACCAGACCAACAGATCTGGACATAACAATCTGGAAAATAGAGGTCGCCCCATCCCAGGCTCCCTTATGCTCCGGATACAAATAGCCTGGAGAGATAAAATGTAAAAGGGGGTGAGGATTTTGAATTGTACAACTTATAATAAGACGTGGGCCTGGGTGAGACGCCCAGAGGAAGAAAGAAAAGAAAAAATAACAATGTCGGGTAGCGTTGCACAGCAATAGCGTTACAGCAACGAATTTTACGACGTTGCACCTATGAAGGTTACCCGACACTGCTGAACCGACCCTGTTGCGTGAAGGTTAACGAGCTGCCAATGGCGAAATCCCGCCTTGTACCCGCAGGATGGCATCACCCTGTTCCCCAACCCCAAGCCGCCAGTTCACCATTTTGGCAGTTGCAATATTGAACGGAAAAAAACATTGCGGTCTAATGTCACATCTTATTTTGTATAAGCGAAATATATGACTAGGCTTGCGTCAAGATTATCAGCAGTCTGACTAATGTAGGTGCGAACACACGTTCTCGGAAAACGTTTCAATTCATAACAAAATGAAAATTTCAAGCCGAGGAGCCTCTGGACAAATTCGGCATAAAACCGTGTGAAGCTCGGCACTCTTAAAGACACAGCAGCGCCAACGATATGTCTGAGATTTACTTTGCCCGACGAGGGTGTGCTCGAGCTGGGGAAGAGTGCTCCCCTCTCTCTCTCTCTCTCTCTCTCTCTCTCTCTCTCTCTCTCTCTCTCTCTCTCTCTCTCTCTCTCTCTCTCTCTCTCTCTCTCCCAGATACCACTCAAATAGACCTGGGAAAGGGTCTATCCCTCGAGCCACTAGACTTTTCCAGGCTGGGCGAGGAACGCCTCAAACGCAATATTAATCTCTTTTTCCTACACAAAAAGTGAACCAATCACAGGCGACCAGTATTTCCTAGCAAGTTGTTGGAGCCTTCCTTATTTTCCACCAGGCGAGTCTTGTGTTTTACCGTTATTTTCTTGGCATTAATTTTTGTTCGCATCATTGGCCATGACAGCCTCGGTTCCTTCACAGCGCAGTGCGTGAAAGCAAGGGCATATCTAGAACTGTTTGACTCTTGTTTCGTCTCGCCGAAGAACAAGTAAAAGATACATTTAAAGTACTTAAACTAAAAACTATTTGCACAAAGAGCGCACGATTGATTCCGTACAAAGCCTCTGAGCCAAGCGTACAACAGCAAATCTAACGTTTAGCCTGATACGAGAACATCGGTAAAGAGCACGACTTACAAGAGAATCGGGTGCCACTACGACTAATCAGAGTATCGGGTACCACTTCAGGCTCACAACTGAGCACGCTGCTTGTAATGCAGCAATTGAGCAGGTATTAAGAGTGTAGGTTCACCACTCAGCTCATATACATATACCACTCACTCAAATACACACACAATACATACAAATACACATTCAGCCGTGCACGTGCAACGGGCGGGGCGTTGTAAAGGGGGCGTAAAATTTTCAATGGTCATTTCTGTCTTACATTGAAATTCGCTCCGGTAAACCGGTAATTAGTGCATTCATTCACTCTGGAGATCTGGACCACACCCTTTTAAACGAAGACACCACACCAAACCTCCAACTTTGGCAGAGGACAGTTTTAATATGGATTGACGTCTTTAGAATCCACTTATAGTGTGGTTTTAGAGCAACATAATTTAGCGTGGACACATGACCGCAAATGACATTGGTTTCCACACAGGGCTGAGTGAAAGCGCAGGGCAGGAGTTCAGCTCTAACAGCGGACTGGTGCCTTGGCGTGTCCGTAGCCTTGAACTTAGCAATATTTCGTCACAAAATGCGGGCCGCCCTTCACTGCAGCCCTGACAGTAGAGCACATAATGGCCAACAAAACCCAGATCCAACTCGTTCCGTATCCTATGGTTCTACGAGAACCCCGGACTAGTCAGTCTGTCACCAAGACCATCAGTCCAAAACTGATCCAAAGTAAAAACTTACGAGTGAATCAACACGTATTTGAGTCAGAAGCCATATCCATGCCCAAACCTGCCATAACTCCCCCGGTCGATTCGATTTGTGGCTTGGATTAGACCCGATTTTCAAATATACAACCCCAGATGTACTCTTATTGACGCCCCCTTCCCCCTGCTGTTGCTATGCCCGATTTCGCTCCCGCAAATATGTCGCGTGCACGCGCCGGTGTGCGCCCCGGCGAGACAGCCACGCCTTCTGAACACCGACAGGCTGGTAACTGCCTGTCTCCCCAGCTTGGCGCCGACACCGACACCGCGCGGCCGACATGATCTGACATGGGTGAAATGACAGACACTACGGCGCGAACCGTCACCGTGACTGTCCGGTGACACTGCTTGAAGTCTGGTGTTGTCACAAGGGCGCCGTCTGTAATGACCACCCCGAGAATACAAAGCAGGGAAGCACATGATACAGGGCATTATCAACTCGTCACCGCGAAATCACCAGAGACGAGTCCTGTAGATGAGTGAATCCGACATCGCTCGCTCACCGTTGTCCAGTTCGCAGTCCTTGCCGGCGTAGCGGCGCGTACAGGCGCAGGTGTAGTCGGCGTCCCCCAGGGGCTGCAGGGGCGGCCGTGGTGGCAGGGCTGGGAGAAACAGGGAGACGGCTCCCCGGCGCGGTAGCCGTCTGAGAAGGCGCAGACACAGGTTAGCGGGGTAATAAAATGGCGTCGAAAAGGGGGCTCCTGAAGTAGAAACTGTAAGTGTGCGTGAGATCCATGTGTACGTTGGCATTGTTATACGTTCTTACTATAGCAATGGCAGCGACACATTTTTTAGAAAAACCATCGAAATTTTCCAGGTTTACTTTACAGCTGGCGGTAATCGGAGTTTTAACGCCGCACTAACTGCTAAGTTATGCGTAAGTTGATAATCATCAGGCTGTAACTATGAAAATAAATACACGACAGATGACTTCTATGTTTGAGGATCTCAAATACGGCACATATTTTTTTCTGGAGAACAACGCTGATCTAAGTCCTTACAACGTCACGCACCTATGGAGATAGCACGCACTCTACAATGCGTGTGCAACTCAGAGCTGACTTGTAACCCAGATACCTGAGCTGCCTCAGTGCGTACTATTTCCGTACCGGCCGCGGGAACAGTCTGATTGGCTCATGTAACCGAGTGCCTGGTGCGATTTTCCACTCGGTCTTAGTTTTTCTCAAGGAGAAAGAGGTTGCAGTTCATTTGTTGAATTAGTCCGCTCCCTGAACGGACTACTCATGTATCTGGGGTATAAGTTGAGCCTTCATTACTCGAAACGCAAATAAGATAAGCATATTCTTTGTCGAATAAAACCACGGGCACCTGCAGTGAAGATGTGTACTCAAATGCTATCACACCTGCTACTCTGCTACAATAACCAGGCCTCGGTTGGGATACCAGTGCTGGTGTTTGGTGGCGGCTGGGGTTGGTTCGAAACTACCGGCCTCCATAAAATTATCGCAGCCAAGTGAGACTGAGGTTAGCGGAACAAAGCGAGGGAGCTAGCCCGATCTATCAAGTCAACAGCATACCTGTACATGTACTGTTCACTGCCATGTCAGCGGGCGGCGGGAACAGGGTCAGGGTATACGTCAGCACATAACCATGTGTACATACAGCACAGAAATATGTGTATGTACACATGTGTCTGTGCTGTACATACAGCACATAAACATGCATACATACAGCCGGTGTCGCTAATCATTCAGTGATTTAGTAAGAGAGAAAACTGTGCGCTGGCAGCTTCGCAAAAGGTAGAAACATCCAGCAAGTCATTACACATTACGTAACATTCTCGCGTGAGGCAGCGAGCACGCCAAAATCGTGAGGTCACGGGCGCTTGGAGTGATCTGAGTCACGAGTGGACTTACGGAATGAACATCAAATTTGCTGCCTCGTGGATTTTCGAGGGTTTTGGGTATAACAAGAATTCACTTTCCGGCGTTGACAAAAGCCGGTGTTCCTCAGCAGATAATCTCATCTGTTGGGCTATCGACACGCCAGCTGCAACCGAGACGTGGAGCGGCCAATCTTCTGGCTGTGTTACCGAACAACCAGAATGTACCCTGTATGTGCCCTGCAAACCGTCACGGATTTTTTTCTCCTCCTTTTGCAAGAAGCGGGGCCATTTTGGGTCCCAGTTCCTCCCGCTGGTGCCCCGCTCTTTGGGATTCACTGTGGACCGGTATACTTTTAGTCTTAAACGAGCTAGCTGGCTCAGTTGTTGCAGATTATACTTCGGATCGGGGACCCCGGTTCGATTCCAGCCAACGGCGGAGTTTGGTGCCGGTCTTTGCCGAAGTCAGTTGTAAACCTGAGATATCAAAGGGTCACATTGTGAAAACGACTGAGGCATTTGAGCGTGCTCATCCTGTTAGATGTTCAATACACGCCGGCAGCGTTAATGACCTTGACCTGTGACCCTGACCTTTACGTAAGGTGACATTGACATATCATCAACGCTATCAAATTATGTTAAATGTGCCAAGTTCGTTTTTCGGCTACGAACGGTTCTCCAGCCACCTTGGAAAAACAGGTGGGGGCCTCCAAGTCCCCTCCAGTACGCGTGTTAATGCATTAGATAACAAAAGATATATAACATCGAATTTGCTCACAAAATGAGTTATGTACACCTCCAGCAGTTTATTTTAAATGTGATTGCGAATAATGTGATTGCACTCTATTAGACTAATATGCGCGTCAGCGCTGCGGACCGCTGAATGTATGTATGTACCTGGGGATCACCATAAAAGCGATAGTTACCAAAATTAGCCCTGGCGTTACATAATGACGGACGCGATCGCACGGATACCTTTATTACAAGCATGTCCAGAAGAATCGAGGCACCCTGGTTTCACACAATTTGGGTTTTCAAAATACTTGAGAATTCGTGCAATCAATTTTTTATATTGTCTAATAATAATGAACCAATAAACCCACATTTATTTCATATCATTTCATCTTGCAAAGACATCAAATTGCACGTTTATGATTTTTACATCATTTGTCTATTGAAACCATCACAACCCAGTTAGCACTTTATGCCACACGTGAATGATCTGCGCCAGTAACCACCGTATTCCTCTTAAATGACACTAATACAAACTACAGAAGCCGGACCACACAAACCATACAAAACATTAAGAAATGTCGCCGAGTAAACGTCTATTACGTTTTGTGCGCCAGAACAATAACGTCCTAACTTGATTATCTATCAGGTGGTGAAGATCAATAAAGGGATAGTTTGGCACCTTGATGACGTCACAACATGGCGGATCGTGACCATGAGCAGCGGTTGAAATTCGGACGGCACTCGCGGCGTGAAGAGGCAAGGAGCACGGGACTGATGCTGCTGGACCAGCCCTTTTTAGCCTAGCCATTTACTCATTTATTTCGTTAGCATTGTGAGGTATAGACATCCGAAAAAGTAGTGGTGGATCTCGGTCCGACAACTGAAACTTTGGTAGGTACATAATTTTTAAATGTCTGCATCCGCATCACATAGACTCAATGTGTTATTTTCTGTCACATTTTCAAAATACGTGGGAGGGTCACCACCATCCGAATGTTTGGTACAGATTTAGCAATTCAAGAATGTTACAAATTGTATCTGTCGATTTAGTCGACTTATCATTATATCAACCAACAGCGTTAATGCCTCGAATTTAGCCATCACCAGGTTCACAGCTCATCCGCCAGCCGCCATACTTACAAGCCAAGGCCACGTAGAAAATTCACACAGACTCAACCATTTACCACACAATCATCGCGCAGACCTGCGCATGCCTTCTGTTCGGGGTAAATGAGTCATCAGTGCTTAAAGCAAATAGGTGGCACGACCGTTGAAAATCTTTCATTAGCTGCACACTGCCCCCTCGCGCCCTCCCCGTCCGAGATTACCCACGGCCCGATCAAAGCTCGGCACCGGCTCAGGGCGCACTCTCATGCACGGCAGAAGACGGAGGGCCGCTGCATACTTTCCAGATTAATGTGTCCGGCTTCGCTGAGCCCGCAGGCCACAATCACTCCCGCATTATATCGCAATCATCGGCCGCGAAACGCGATGCGGGCGCCGGGCCGCAGCGCCGGGTCATTAATTCGGCGGACGGCCGCCCGGCCGACCCACAGGCCGGCGCAGCTGTGGCGGCAGGCCGTCAGCAGTCATGCACGAACGCCCCGGGCTCCGGCCGCGGGCCCGGCGCGATAGCACGTGATTCCTGCTCCCCGAACGGAAGCCGGCTGCACGAGATTTAGGAGATAAGAAAATTGTGCGCCTTCTGGGAATGCTTCGCGTAGTTACGCTTGCTAAGTGGGGAGCTCGTAAATGTTGACGGACGCATATGTAAGGGAAGCATTATATAAAAATAAATATTACAACACAAAACAAAGAAAACCGCAAAGCTCCAGGGCATTTTCCCAGTTTTGATATTTACCAGTTCGTGTAACCAGAATCGCAATTCACCCTGACACTAATCATACACCCCCGGGCCGGAAATATGCTGGGCATGCCGTCGAGAGCTTTCTGCCTGAAGCTAAGTGCTAGAACTATGAATGACATAGAACTTGACCACTCCGTAACCGTTCCCTGCGGACTCACTGACACGCAGCAGTGGGACCAATCTGTAAGACAGCGAATCTCATTAAACCTGCAAAACGCCCGCTGGACGGTCACTATTAGCGTTCACGGCATCCTGTGAGGAGATTTCCGCTCCAAACACGAAGACGGCTCCAAAATAATGTAGGATATACAGAATACAACAGAAATTTAAGCCCCAGTAGCTAGGTAGCAGAGATTAGAGGCGTAGCCGAGATTTCGCTCAGAGAGAGGGGGCGGCGCCCCGAAAAGGGCTCCTGCTACAGCGCCAAAAGAGCCCTGATGGGTAAAAAGAGCCCTGCTTGTTACAGAATCGTGTCCTCAGGGGGCCCTTCAGGCCCTCAGAGGGGGGCGGATGTCCCTGCCCCCCTTGGCTACGGCCCCTGGCATAGGTCAGAAAGTAGAAGATTCCATCTTCATGAAAACGGTGCCAAACTGATCCCTTTCCTTTTAAGCCCCTAACAGCTTTGGGCGCCGGTACCATAGCTTGGCCGCATCGCTCCACACATTTCCAGGCTCAGGTGTTGAACAGTCAGTACACCGCCGTATGACTGTACATTCTCTGTACAGACGCCTCAGGCGCCGTGCTCGGCCACTTACCGCAGGTGTCGGTGTCGGGCAGCGTGCACCGTCCCCGCTGCACGTTGATGGCCCGCGCCGCCGGGTCATCCAGCGGCACTCCCGGGCCCCGCAGCAGACACCCCTTAAAGTTCCTGCCCACCAGCAGCTCGGAGGGCGCCAGCGCCGCCGTCAGCACCTGCTCCCTCAGCGGCGGATTCTCCGACGCCACCAGCGCCTCCTCGCGGCCGTCCACCTCCAGGGTGAGTCGGCCCAGCCGGAACTGCAGCGCCACCCGGTGCCAGCGGTTATCGTTGAGGCCGGCGCCGGCGGCGCTCTCCCAGTCTGTGGCGCCTCCCGCCCGCACGATCAGCCGCAGCGTGCCGTTCTCCAGCAGGCCCAGCTCCAGCGAGTCGGCCTGCACGTGCTGCTCCAGCAGGGTGCCGTACTCGCAGCTGCGGAAGCTGAGGCCGGTCAGGCCGCGCAGGTTCACCGCCTGGTCCGTCAGCTGGACGAAGGAGCTGCCGGTGAAGGTCAGCGGCACTCCGGACTGAGCGCACGCCAGCGAGGCGAGCAGAACCACCGCCACCGCCGCACCTGAGGACACGGCCACGCCACGTCAGTCATGCCGGTGGTGGTTGGGAGACGGCATGCCAGAGGCTGATTTGTTTAACCATCATGTATTATGCACGATTATACTACGAAGTATCAAAGACGGACTCGAAATCCCTAAAATCCGGTGAGTGGTAAAACATGTTCAGTAGTGGGGGCCTCAGTCCATGTCATCTCGGTACACTTAGCACACAATCGACATGCTTGAGTGTCCTTCGAAAATCATTCACACACAGATACCTAATGAATGAAGTCATGGTATACATATGGTTTTAAGCCTTGCAGCCTAAAGCTTCGGATTAAAGTTTTGGTGCCAAATTAAAAGACAACAAAAACTGAGCCGAGACTTCATCTGAATGGTACTCCCGTTGATTTTTTCAGTGTCCCAATGTATTGTATGAGTTGAAAAAGGTTTAGCATAAAAATTGTTTCAAGTGACAGAAGTCTTACAGAAATTGTGTTTAGCCCAGTCGAGAGATGTCGATAGGACTTATGAAGCCTTCAGGGACATGCTTACAGGTTTCACGTGAGGTAAAACCTGTCAGATGGGTTATCTTTCAGCTTCTGTCGTTTAAGTGGTGGTCAAACATCATAGTGTCGCAGCGAACCAACAGGTGCAAAACACATATATGTCCTCTCACAAAAATAGCTTAAACGAAGGGCCAGCCATGGCAATGACACGTCGCGGGTTTGTTAGTAACCCATAAATAACCAGCTTCACGGGCGGTGTAAATCACGAATTCATAGCTCAGCCAACGGTTCGCCGTGCCCAGAAAATTCCAAACGGCAGCGTGCAGCAGCACCTCCCAACGGTCAGCCCGCAGCGGCAGCGGCCGTCAGGGTGTGGCCGCCCGCTCCACGCCAGGCATGCCCATAACCCTCCAACCTATTCAAATGGCACTGCAACTGTGCTCGCTCCGGTTATCATAAACCGAGCCATGATGAGTGCATTGTGTGGGTTCAATTTCACTGGGTGGGCAAAATATTCCGAACTTTTTGAGAGTGTACGGCTACGCACAGAGCAGTAACACACGGTAGGCGATTGAATAGCGTACTGGCGACTGTCCAATAATACGCTGCCAGAAAAGTCCATACACGGCGAAAACGGTAATGCGACTTAAATGCTCGTCAGCGTTATCTGATATCTGTTCATCCATATACGGTCATGTTCCAACGCTGAAGAGCCAGATGTTTTTCCCTACACTCGAGCACGAACTGAAGAGGGAAGCTGAGCTGCACTTTAGTGATGCAGAGCTCCAGCAGGGATATTGTAATAACTCTATTACAATATCCCTGCAAACAGCTGGTGGAAGCCGACGTCACGTATTCACTCAATAATTAGTCACTGCCGGTCATGCCGGCTCAAAGCATCAGACAATTGATTTCTCTGTCATCTCCCCCTAACCTCTTGACCCCAGCCCCGCGGTGTGGTGGGCCGCGGTGGGCCGCCGTGTCCGGCACCACACCAGGCGGCACTCTGTAGTGATGCGTCCTCCGTGCGCCTGTTCGGCGAACACCGCCACCTCTCTGCCGGCGGCGGCGGTCCGGCGGAGGCCTGCACAGCCGGGCGGCTACCCCGTCAGTGAAGAGGCTGGAGACGGCTGCAGCTGACTACACCGCGCCGGCGCGCGGCGAACAAAGCACGGCGCCGAGCAGGAGCAGTCGGCCCCGGCGCCGTCGTCGCTGGAGCAGATTTGCATGGAGGATCGTTCCGCTTTGGAAGGCAAACATGGCGGAGCGAGGCGTATTCTCATTTGGATGCAGGCGGCGTCACGGTCTGTTGGTTGCCGGCTATTTTTTACCTCCACCGATACCAGCCAAGGTCAGAGGTCAGCCGTTACGGTGGAAGAGTGTGCACGCAAGCGCGACCTCCGGGGCGCTCCGGTCTCACCACGGCGGTGAAGTCATGGCGGCGAGATTCGAGGGTGGCCACGTGGCGGCGGTAGAACACAGGGTGGAGGGACATGATTGCGTAGCGGGAAATAAATTACTGCGCACCGGTATCGCGGAGCTTGGTTCGGCACCCTAGTAGTGGAAGAACGGTTTGAACGCACCAATACTTTCCAATTACGCTTCCTGTTTCCACCAACGATACCATTTATTTTTATTATGAATTTTATCCAAGTTGTTGCAAGGTTTTTTGGAGTCGGGAGCCTCACTAAAGTCACCAAGGGACTTGTCACGAAGATCCCGACCCCTACATCCAAACAAGCAAGCCCCACAATGCAGGGTTAGTTTAGAAGCCAAAGATTCGCGTCCCACAAAGCACAGTGATGGCCACCCCGCTCAGGTCACCCTCGCACCAGTCAGTTGCCAGTCGACCTACGTCGGGTAAACATTGAGCGTCGGAGCATCTCAAGGGAACTGATCCCAAACCTGCAAACGCAATGGCCCTTGCATGTCCCTCAGCAGCGAGCTGGAGCCCAACGCTTTGCAAATTTAGCTACCGGGGCAGCCAATAAGCCTATTTGCTCTGAATTAAGATTGCACATGAATGTACCATGTGGCGAAGAACAATCTGACGGTGGAAAATCGTGCGTCAAAAATTGGCGCTCCTGCGCAGCACGCGCGACACGGATAACTCCAGACGCAACCATCACAGTGATTGCATCTCGATAAGCATGAGCGCGTTCTAACGGCTTCAGAACCTGCCACAGAGGTGGGAGCCACCGGAGGCGGCCGGCACCGCGCCAGGGAGACTGGTGGTTGGAGACGATGCCGAAGTACCCAGCAGGCGGCTCCGTGGTAAGACGAGCGAGGGCCACCGCTGAAGGTGGGAGATTCAGCACGTTACAGAGGAGATCAGCCGTCTCAAACTTCAGCTCGATAAGCGAACCTACATAGTTCCGCAGGAATGAATACTGCAAAAAGAAGAGGAATAAAAACCAATAATGACAGCTAAACAGAAAAACTTACTGATTTATTAAAGCAATTACCTTTGCAGTCCAAGATTACTAAAGCGAAAGTTGATTTAGATGTCATTTGGCTTATCTTCTTGAATTCAGAATGTAAAATTGAGTTAATCAAAAACCACAACTTTAAATTTGTTCAAATTGGCATCCTAGATTCGAGGAGATAGGCAAAAATAGCATATATAGTCCGCTCATAATCATGTTCCTCACTGCAGTACAGAAGAATCCATCAAAAGTCAAAGTCCTTGGTTTAATGCCCATCGAGGGGCTTGCGATAAGAAAACCTCTCGACAGGCATCGTAGGTCCTCGTCAGAGCATAAAAACACACGTCATGATTCATGTTTGGATGTGTGCGAGGGAACCGCTAACCATGATGAGCTCTTGTTCGCAAACCGCAAATAAGACCGTGGCGGAGGAGCGGGGTCAGAGAGGAAAAACAGGTGATCAGTGGGACCTGGGAACGGTGGGATCGAGGTCGTCTCTCCCACGGACGCCTAGTCTTACCACTGCCAGTGGGGCCAGAGGCAAGTTTCAATCACAATGACTCAGGCAACCAGAAGCGCCTCTTTGACAACGGGGCGACGAGCCTGCGTTTCAGTCGGACAGCATCCGAAAGAACAACAGGATTGTAACGGATGCGGACAGATCTCTCCAAATGCAATCGCAAACTTCACCGGAAGGATGGGGTGTGACTTTGGAACTCAATCACTTCTTTCAGTTTAGCAAGATTTACTCGATTTCTAGACTACGCAAAAGAAAATATTCAGATTACATAATGCATACATAACACATGATATCCATATTGGCCACCCAGAGTTCATGTTCCCTCTTTTCCAGTACAGTCGTAACATCCGGCTGCCACGGTCCAGCTGTTATCTCGAGCCTGGCAGGATTTGAACCCACTCCGGAAACGCCAGCACTCCCCGAAGTCGGTAGGATGATCGAAAAAGTTCCCGATACATAGTGCGGACTTGCGAAACAATGGAGAAACCTTCGTTTTCTTGGTAAAATACGGGATTTCGTACGCACGGGGCTCTGTCGAATCAAACAACTGGAATGAGTAGCCAAAATAAGGTCCACCCGGGCCCGACTCTGCTGCAGAGTCATTTAAGCGTAACGCGGAATCATTATCTCTCTACACAGCTTCCGTGTCTAAAAAAATAAGTATCCAGGAAGTAGGTACAACCAATCAAAACCACTGGCCATGAACCATGACATAACACCCATCCAGAGTGGGAGTCCTGTCGCCTGACGCCTGAACCATCGGTCTGTCCCATTCAAACGCTTCACGCGTCGCCCGCGGCTCGTGCAGCGGGCGCCAGACAACCAGTCACGACTCACGACTCCACGGCTCGCCAGGTCCGCGCGGCACATTCTGCCGTCGTCACGCGCCGCTTGAAAACACTCGCGGCAGCTGCCGCCTCACCGGACGTACCGCAACGGCTGCTCCATCCGCGACCAGGCAGCGCTTCGGCCGGCTAATGGGAGCCTTCGAATCGTAGCGTTTGCCGCAGCAGTTTTACGTTGGCAAGAACTGTGGCCAGAAGTGGACTGTACGATTGTGCCACCAGCAGCATCACGCCTCTTGATGATGTTCAATCGGAGGTCATCAATGGGTTTTTATATAATATTTTGTCGAAGACACCCCACGTCTGGAATGTTTCGCGACCTGAAATACTCTGTTCACCTAGAGAAAATCCAACAAAGCAGAATTTTCCCCTTCTAAAATAACACATGAGAGAAAAGAGTAACCGTGACAACTTTCCCACATTTACCATTGTCAGCCCGGCTAAACGTTTCCGTGACCCTACACTGCTTCAGTACAACGGGTTCTGGCCAGGAAGCCGAGGAATGCTCCCACCGGCGCACTGTGGAGCACGTTAAAAGCAGCGAGGGTCGCAGGTAACAGACGGCCGGCGACGCCGTCCCACGACCTGCAGCCACTGTGGACGCCGGGGTCCCGGTCCGGCGACATGATGGACGCCGGCGACCTGGGTTAAGCCCGGGGGACGGGAGCGCCACTGTGGCCCACACTCAGCGCACACGGCCGCGAGCCCCGTGCCTCACGGCATGTCGGACGAATTGTAAATGTCCTCGGAGCCGTCAGGTGCAAGCATACGCACCGGAAAAAGGGCAGGGGCAGGGGCCTGGGTCCCCACTCTTCGTAAAAAAATCCCGATTTCAGCCAGATTGAAAAGAAAATTGGGAAATTATACGACCAGGGAGTGCAGAGGGCAACAATGAGACCAAAACTCATAAGTTTTTTGGTTATTGCGAGGAAAGTTTTTTGCCAGTCGCAGGTTGAAGATTGGCTGGCCCCCTCACTTTGTTATAGCGACGACACACATGGGCGCGGCCACGGAACATAGTGCTAACACGTAGAGGGAATAGGGACACTACTGTCATGGGAAACTGAGATTGCCAGGCGATAAAGTATGTCGTAAACACGGTGTAGCATTACATTCACTACGGAACTCACCATCTGCGCAGAAATAGTGTGCACTGGGTGCCAGCTCCGACCCCACCGGTCCCAAGCCGACTGCACTCACCCCAGAGGAGTGTGCGAGGCTGCTGGACGCGTAGAAAGTTTAGGGTATGAGGCGTGAGAACAGTGCGTTCAAAAAGAAGGAAGCTAGTGACGCGCTGTTGCTACGAAAAGGGAGTTCAAGAAACACCAAATAATCCAGCGTTTTTTATGTGTATGCTTTACCTATCTATATATATATATATAATATATATCAGTTTAAAATCCCCGGCTGTGTAACACCTCCTTTGAAATGAAAGACTGTTGAGTACGCCTCCGACAGGGGCGTAGCCAGGATTTCGCTCAGGGTGGGGCGGCGCCCCGAAAAGGGCCCAGCGACAGCGCAAAAAGGGCCCTGATGGGTGAAAAGGGCCCTGCTCGTTACAGAATTCAGTGCTGAAGAGGGCTTAAGAGAGCCCTGTCTGGTATAAAATGCCAAATTTGGCCACAGAACATAGTGCGGGCGAGCCGCGCTTCGCGCGGCTCGTGTCCTCAGGGGGCCCTTCGGGTCCTCAGGGAGGGGCGGCTGTCCCTGCCGCCCCCTTGGCTACGCCCCTGGCCTTTGATGTCATGTCGCTTTTTCCATACAGCCACTGAAGAGCTGACATCTCGGGCATGTAGACTTTTCCCTGGCTCAACCATTCTAGCTCCTGAGTGACCACACAGTGAGGTGCACCTCAGCCTCTCGGCAGAGCACTACCGTACAGTCATGCACTATCAGCTGAGTGGACGCCGGCCTGCCCAGCTGACTGTAGTAGGCACCGGGCGGCGGCGGCGACCTCGATGCCGCAGGTAGGCTCTCTCCTTCTCCTCTCCCGCCGCGGCGCTCTGGCGGGACTCTCAGAGCGGCCCGCCGCCGCGCCGGGCGTGGGAGCACCGCCACACCGCACCCGCTCACCACCGGAGCCCGGCGCAGGTAACGCCGCCCTCTAGTGATGCAAACCCCGTGATTGGCGCACCGGGAACCCACCCGCAGTCCCGCATATACAAACGGGCTGAGGGACTCTAGAACTCGAGTCTCTCTCTCTAAAAGCATACCACAATTTTCCTATTTCCATACTCCACTACGAGTCACAGCACAGGCAACCGCCGGTGTCGGAGGTCGGAGAAACCCCCTGGTCTCTCTCTCGTCACCACGGTACTGCCGTGCGGGGGCGGCAGGTCGGGGTTCAGATCGGCTGGCAGTTTCCCGGCGACGGACACCTGTCCGACTGCCGTCGGGCCGTGAAAGGCGGGGGAGGTGACGGACGAGGCTATTGTGCGCGGCCCGTGATCGTGCCGGCGCCGGACACTGCCCCCTCAGTCGTGACCCCGTGACGCCGCTGCGCAACGCCGACGTGACGGGTGACGGTGCATCCTGCCGGCTCGGAGATCAAGGCAGCTCGTTGTGCGGGCGCCGGCTTTGCTGTGGTTTCTTGCTGATAGTTCCTCTCTGCCACCTGCGGGTTTCACCCCCCCCTCCCCCTCCCGCACCCGTCGCTGCACCTCACAAAGAGCAGGCGGAAAGTCAAGCCGGCCGGCCCGGCCCACGCACGGGTTCAGTTACAAGTCGGAGGTAATCAGCCAATCTGGCAATATGTTGTGCTTGTGCGGTGGG
Organism: Lepas anatifera; assembly: GCA_034440635.1. Classification (NCBI taxonomy): domain Eukaryota; kingdom Metazoa; phylum Arthropoda; class Thecostraca; family Lepadidae; genus Lepas; species Lepas anatifera. The sequence continues at coordinate 68,004 of JAOTON010000595.1, read as the reverse complement.
CCCGTCTACGTGCACGGCAGGGGGCAAGAACGGGCCGGCGGGAGCGGGCGGCATTAGCAGGCAGGCTGCACGCTGAGCGGCGACCCTCCCCCGCCGGCGTCAGGTAGGCAGAGTGTTCACCTGAGATCCGACACCCCCCACAGTGCGTGGCGTGCAGGCAGAGGTAAATAGTCTGAGACCAGTGGTCGCCAACGGAATTTATCACGCTGATATACCCATCATGCGTTAATGCTTATGAAGTTTCTCGCTGAGATAAATATTGCATCATCACGCTACAATATATCGCAGTATTTTTACCTCTAGCGGTTCGGAATAGCGACAAGGGCACATTCCTCCCTCATTCAAGGTAATACAGCATTGGGACAACGAACTTCCTCGCGACCGTCGGAACTACTAAGCTACGCTCCAGGTTTCATACAGCAGCATCCCAAAAACTTAAGAAGCTCTTCCAAATTTCGTAGCAATTAAAGAGCTTGAATTGGTGAGCATAAGCATGCTGGTAGTGAGCTTCTCATCAGTTACGTAACGTGGTGCCGACCAAGGGTGCGTCAGCTTAGTGGCCTCACACACCTGACAGTATTAAGACAAGTCAAACATCCTCCGGTGGCAGAGGACAAGACCACCAGGAGGCGTTCCGATTTAACCACCGATGTCCTAGGCAAGAAATCTCGAGGGCGATATATGAGATCAAAACTGTCAGAAAGTAAATAAACAGATATTTTAAAGAGACGTAAGACCTCCACTGGAAAATATATCATAACTGCTGCTCTATAATACGACAGCCAATCGGCGGGGCCCGTTCATAAGAGGTATCACGGTGTGTCGGTGTGACTCAGAGCCGTTTTTACAGCCCGGCCAATCCCCGGCGGGGTGTGCCGGCTGCCTGCTGTTGCCAAGCCCAGATTCAACGAAAATACATTTCAAATATGTGAGCATCCTGCTCCAACCGCTTTTTATGACGATCGATTGCCGGGGAGAGTGAAGAAAAATACTATACAGGTAATTCGAAATAACAAAAACACCACTAAAACAAGCTATTAATAAAGTAGGAAAAAATCAAGGTAACACCCAACAATAAATGCAATCAAATACAGTGTTTTTTTCGAACGCGAGCCCATCAATCTTTGTCGGTGGCCGATTTCCGGCCGCGTTTGCCGTGACCTGTGGCGACAGTATCAGGCGCGAACCCGCAGTGCCGGATATACGTCTATTGGCGACGTCACCACAGCTATGAGTCACCCCACACCGCCCGTGACGTCACCTCATGCGGACATAACCGATGTCGCACCGCGACGACTTGAGTCGCCGAAACAGGCGGAATCACTACGACGAGGGATATTTGCAGCTGTGGCAGACAGAAATATACAATTCGCAGTTTGTAATACACGGACCGACAGTGTGGCCCCGGGAGCCGGTCACAACCTCTAATGAAGCGATACGGCCGCAGATAGGCCCTAGAACAGCCGGAGGATCTCGCCCTCGGTCACGACGGCACGGAGCAGAGCAGGGACCGGTGACGTGACTAAGGGGTAGAATGTACCGCTGCTACCCGTGACGTGGCCCCCAGAAGCTGCTGTATGCACCGATAATGTCACCATACATCCAGGGCTGCACCGGGGCCGCGGCTGCCATGTAGCTTTTTACGCCTACGGACGTCGAACACTGTATCATCGATGGACGGATCACTGAAAGTGGGCATCGTTCGTCACCATTAAGCAGTGAGGAAAGAGTCACATAGAAAGAGAAGGTCGGAAATAATGTCTTCCAGTTCTCACAGAAAACGAGCGGTAATCTACCCGGTGGCATTTCCTCGGCAGAGTTTTCCCTCCTCACATTCACGGACAGCAGGCAGCAAGGACGCTGGTATTTATGACAGATGTAAACTGGTTTGGTTCGGCACAATTCCAGTCCAAACGCGGCCACAGCTGGAAAGCGAGAATGTACGGTTCTTTCCCAATGCCGTCTCTGCCATAGAACATGAGAAAGTAGGCTGTGATAGGTCATACGGAGCGAGCTCAAGGAAGCCAGATTCACGTGAAACCAATGAGATCACTTCCTTACGGTCGATTGCGACCGACAAACTATCTAGGACACACTAACGTAGAATGCGGACGGAGGCGCGATAAGGCATAGCTATCGTTTCCCGAGCAGAAACAGAGTTTCGGCTGACATTAAAGCTCTTTGTTTCTACAAATGAAGCAGGAAAACAAGCACGGCATAGCGGGAATACTGTGAGAACAGTGGTGACTCCAGAACTAGCATTATTTCCGGTAGAGATTTGGTCATTGAACTGCAGCGTAAAGCAGCCACCGCCTGAGATGAGACTGTCTGGTGTAACTGTACAGTGTACACCGACAGCTGTCGGGTCCTGGCCAAGTGGAGCTGCCGTAAGAACGCTGGCGCAAAAGGACAGAGATATAATCTGCGCTCCACGAGTCCAAGCATGCCACCACCAGCTGGCCTTTGGGAGGACAGGTTCTGTTTCAATGTCACGTGCTGTTCCAATCAGGCAGCAGGCGACGCTGCACGACCAAAGCTGAGTTTGGAGGTCATTATTCTGAGCAGTGGTACCAAACATGGGTGCACGATGACAAAATATGAAAAATGCATATTGGGCTCCAAATCTAGAATCAGGTTAACGGCCGGGGAAGAAATCGATAAACAGGTTTTACATACCGATAAACAGGTTTACATAGGGGCACCGTGCAGCGCCATCACAATGTCATAGGTCGGCACATTTTGGTGAGTTCAACTGCCAACAATGTTAGCGAAAATAACGCTGAGGACGGAAGCACCGTAATCGGGGAGTGCATTGACCGCTGCTTTTCTATTGACAGCGGTATATTAGACCCAATTGGACACAGGCTTTCGTGGGGAAAGCGGGAATAAAGCAGCAATCAGTATAGTCTTTAGCGGGGCAAATGATGCGATAGAACCTAATGATCACCAGAAACTAAGCAATGTGTCGACTTTAGTGTGGGTTCTGCGGATTCCCAGTCAGAGAAGAGTTGGGGCTTCACCTCCAGTCCACAGAAGCCCTCTCCCTCGCGTTTAGCTGGAGGTGACGCTCATATCGCCCGGCATAGGCCGAACGTTCAAGCGTGGCTTCACGGATGTCACTTCCCTGGAGCATCCATCCAACTGCCAGACACACCTCTAGTATTTCGTATCCTCAACAGAAAAATAACCCGGAGATGCCAGACTGTAGCCCATTCTCCAATCCCTTTGGGTGCTATTTTCGCAGCGTAGCAATACGGGCCCCCGCTGGCTGTCTTCCTAACTCCCTCCTGTCGAATTTCTGGCTGAATTTATTCTGTAGCACCGTTTAAAATCTAATACCGTTCTTCTTGGCCGGACGAGAATCGGAGCCGGTCTGAGTTCTCCCCAGCAACGTTCGGACCAGCCGCAGGCCAGCCGGAGCGGGCCTCCCGTAAGGAGAGTGTCGTGGGATCGAGCCCTCCCAGAGGCAGGATTGGGTGCCTCGTCCTTACCCCAGCTTAGTTCGGTTCGTTCTCATTACCCTTCGTTGCCATAAAACCTCGCGGTTGGTTCGACAGTAAAGCAACAAGTAAGAGAAAAAGAGCAGAGCCCCCAGCGAAGAACCGATGGGAGGGAGCGAATCGAGCAGCCCACCTAAATAAATTGGACCTGGGTGCGGAGGGAGCAATTCGCGTCAAATGCATTGTGAGTGAATTGGAAATCCAGGTCAATCAAAAGCCGATGGAGGTGAAATTCATGTACTCATGCGTGCTCTTTGTGAAGAGCACGCATGATAAAACCATAATACCACTTCTTGATGTTGGAACAAACACGTTCCAAAGCGATTACTGAGCCCTGTCGTACATTTGCACTTAATTTGATCTGCCTCATGTGCAAAGAACTGTTCAAACAATACAAAAGAGAACTTGTACATTAACTTGACTGTATGGGTTGAAGAATAAGTCAGAGATTAAGCTCTCGGCCGTCATGAGACAATGGATAATTAAATTTGCCTGTGTACGTCCGTCGACTCAAAACCCTGCTTTTGGGGACGCGGGGTCAGAGCAGTGCTCCTCCAGCACCACCAGGTGCTGGTGGTAGTCTTCCGTCACCAGGAGTTGTGATCTGCCCCCCCCCCCCACCGACACTGTCCGGAGATATTCGACGTTGATCGCGGTCAGGCCAGCGAAAACCCATCACAGACGGCTCAATCCAGAGGAGAATATTATCTGAGAGCTCTTCACATGCTGGTCTGAGGGTTCTTCCGATGTTGGTCTATTCCAGTGTGAAGAATTTACCAGGAGAAAAAATTAACAATGCACAGCTAAATAAGGGAGTGCTCGTTCGTTTCAATTCGTCAAGTCATGTACCTAAAACAGATGACTTCAAGCAGCCCCACCGAACCAAATGAGACACCCACCCGAAGGACCCCTTGACGTAAAAAAACGGTGATCAAAAATAGATTGAGAACAGCACGATTTAAAAAGGCCCGGACTGAGAACCTTCAAAATCTTGAAGAAACCCTGGACGCACCCATTTACCGGAACCCAGGAAAATGTCTCAATAACGAGAATGGCCTCAACATTGAAATATTGAAAGAACGCCTCTTTGGCTGTATTTCCAGCCTTTTGATTAGACTGGTATTCTCTGGTAGGCTCTGATGTAGAGCTCATCCTATCTGGAATGCCTACACGACGCGTCGATTTCTGAGATGGTATCATATCAGCTGACGCTCAAGGTCAACCCTCAATTGCTTCTGCGGGGCACTGAGGATAATCAATACGATCCCGATAGCGAGCTGTTTGGACAGCATGTTAACCCGCGCACGGGGTCGGGCCACCTTCCCCACGGGGGATCGAGGCCCCCTCTAACCGAAAATATGGCGTTAGCGCAAATCTGCAAAGTGCAATAGAAAGCTCGGTGAATTCAGTAAGAAATTACTTGCATGTTTTAGTGCTCAAGTCAATGGTTTGACCTCCAGAGGCAAATTAGGTCAAGATCGGCTATTTTCACTCAAATATGCAATGATTAAGCAAACGGGCATAACTCTATGTCATTAGAGCATGAGACCGGTAAAGTACATTTGATAGCAAATTGCCAGTACTTTTCCGCTATGTGGAACGAAAGACCCCGCCAGTGGTTTGACCGCCAGAGGTCACCCGTGACCTAATATGACCTGAGGTCACGAAAGGTCAAAAAGTGACTGCCGTATATCAAATGAAAGCCAGTGACAAGACAAACACGATGGTGTTTGTTTCACCGCCTAGCTTAATTAGGTCAAAAGTTATTGCCAAAATACTGTTTTTGACCTCTGGTGACCTTGGATGACCTTGGAAAAGTCAAAGGGCAAATATGACCCCTGGGATCCGTGAAAGGGTGTCCAAAAACGTTGTTCTGAGCAGTCTGAGTATTTGCAATCATTTTTGTGGCATGTATATCATGAAATAGCTTTTCCCCATGCTTTTCCAATGGGAGAGGTCGCCTCGTGACCTGACCTCAGGGCACGAAATCAAAAAATCCCGGATATACACCTTGTAGACCCTGGAGGGGTCATGAAGTGTAGGAAGTTTCAAATCGATCAACTTTGAAATGTAGCTCTTACAGAGCTCTAAAGGTGAAGTGAGGTGACCTTGGTTGACCTCGTCTGGTGACCTGACCTTGGGTGACCCGGGGTAAAAAATTTCAGGGATGATGGGAAAATGATGCAGTGAGAGGTAGAGCCCTCAACCGCGGTGCTGCGCCTCGTCGTTTTTCTGCTATCCCGGAAAAACCTTAGGGGGCCATCGATGGCCCCCCGGTGGGGCGAGGGTTAAAGCACTGCTTGTTTTTCCGGCTTTCAAACAGTGTTTGCTGGAGCATTGGAGCACAAAGCAGACCCGGACAAAATAATAAACCTTTTCAATCAGCTATGAGCGAACAGTACAGGCTTCAGGTAACCGTGCGAAAAACATGGCGTTTTCTACGGCCGGAAGCACCGATCTACCGGCGGCCGCTCGGTGCGGGCCGCGCTAGCGGACCGCGGATTAGCGGCACCGAACCCGCCCGTGTGAACGCAACGACAGGTGAACGGTGGGAGCCGGCCGCGTCCAGCACCACCGGCAACCAACGGCTTCCACGGCCAGCGCGTGGTTCAGTGTTCTCACAGCGGAGCCAGCGGCCGCCGGCCAGTGCCGACTGCCGGCGAGATAAATGAATGGGCCGCCGTTTACCGAGGGGAAAGCTGGCGGTGTAAGTGGATTTAGCAGGCGTCAGGCCCGGGCTGGCGAAACAGGCGGAGGCAGTTCTACTGGAGGTGGCTCCGCAATGCTATGTTCGCGACGCATAGGCCATAGCTCGGCTGAAATTTTAAAGTGGGATGATGTAAAAAATAAAGGTAAGGCACAAATTCAAATTAGGGTCAAAACTCCGAAAAGCTAATCACTGAATGGACGATGGGAGACCGCTGAGCTGCCACGATACCAAACGCTACCGTCGTGATAGCGTAAGTCCGCTTGCGGAGCATGGAGTATCAGCCCCCAACCCGCACTAACCAGCATTAAGCCATGCTGCTTTCAATGAGTATGCTCATTTCACCCCTAAGGCAACACTTCTGGAGAGTCATAACATCTTGAAAACACTCGCAATAAGGCGATTGCGCCTTGCTTGTTATACGCGGCCGCAATTCAGAAAACTGAAATGTTGCGTTCAAAACATCACGTTGTTCGATCAAAAAATGCTACGCAAAATATGTTTGAGTGAAGAGAAAAAAGCATGCAAATCCATAGAGATGATTTTCAATTCGCAGCGCATTCTATTTTTTGCAAGTTGGTGCGATCGTAGAAGACTATCATCCATTTCGCGCACCCAGATGGCGCCACGTCAAGTTCAAGAGCGAGTGGGACCTCTTCCCACCAGCATTATCACTACCATCCCTCCGTTACCCCAACACTCACCACCTCTAGCAAGAGCGAATCTCTCACCTGTTGCATCGCGAGTCGTCATACTCGCCAGAATCTCGCACTCTCACTATGTTTGTTCACGAGTCTGCACTATCACATGTTCTCGCACTCGCACGGATATCACCTCCGGCCCCGGTCGCCAGCCGGCCGCGCCTCACGCATCACACAGCAGCGACTGCCGGACCCCGCACGCCGCCTCCGTCCGGACCGCGCGCTCGCACCGGCACACCTGAGCAGTTGCCATACCTTCCCGCAGGCGGCAGCACCGCGCAGGCCCGCACCGGACCACCTGAGCCCGGGTTGACGGACTCTTATGTCAGCGACCAGGATGGCGTTCCATGGTGCGAGCTGGGAGACGGTTAGATTTTGACACCTTTAAGATACAAGACCAGAGTAGGATACAACGGTTTCGGAGTTTCTACGGAGGCGATTAAGGCGACGATGTTCACCGATAGAAATTGCAAAAACCATGGGCCAGTTAGAAGTGCAGCGATCCAAAACGTGAGGGTGAAGGGGGACGCACGGCGGTGATTCACTAGCCCCGTCACAAAGAGACCGACTCTCTTCCGCGAGGGAACACCCAGCGTTCGGGGGGGGCTTCGGGCGGCGCGCTCCGCAGAGTGGTCCGCACCCAGGCGACACAATATCCCAGTTGAACTTGACGTCGGTCTGTATAATGAGACTAATGGATCTAGTGTGCCCAGGGGCGTAGCAAGGATTTCGCTCAGGGAGGAGCGGCGCCCCGAAAAAGAGCCCCTGCGACAGCGCCAAAATGGCCCTGATGTGTAAAAAGGGCCCTGCTTGTTACAGAATAGAGTGCTGAAGAGGACTTAATAGGGCCCTGTCTGGTATAAAATGCCAAATTTGGCCCCAGAGCATAGTGCGGGTGAGCCGCGCGACGCGCGGCTCGTATCCTCAGGGGCCCTTCGGGCCCCTCAGGGAGGGGCGGCTGTCCCTGTCGGCCCCCCCTTGGCTACGCCCCTGAGTGTGCCCAGCTCTTACAAGCAGAGAGGTTTGAAAAGACGGTTCAGGATGCACTGGGGTTTTTGACATCTCTATTGCATCAGTTGACCCACTGTGCATCAGTGCCGTGACATAACAGGACACCGTCGTCTGCGAAGCGGCGCCGAACCATGCGACTCCAGCGGAGCATGAACAGCTGACCTGAGCAGTAGGGCTGATAATCCCGGGACATTTTTGCAATCCGGGATCCCGGGATTCATCGACCCTAATCCCGGATATCCCGGGATCCCGGATTGGGAAATTGTTTTTAATAAACATGTCGAAAATTAGTGTCTGCTTTAGATAACGTATGTGGCGTATAGTTAATATACGTATACAGCATAGTTAATATTTCCCGTTAAGGATAACTCATAGCATACTATTCACACCATGCGGAATGCACTGACAATTCATATGGACACTAAACAGAATAAAATGCTCTGCTCCCAAAACAAATAAAGACATGAATGATATTGACAATATATATTTCTTGGTTATATTTCTAGTCATATTAAAATAGAGGTATTTACCTATTGTGACCCGACCTATTGTGTCCTGGTCACACAATCACCTGCCACGATAGTAACACTTGAGGAAGCAAAGGGCATCAACGGCTTTGTCGCCGAGACTCGACCGTACTTTAGTGACGATTTTCCCGACAGTTGAAAACACACGTTCCGAGTCAACAATCGTAGGGACTATGTCATTGAGCCAGCTGTAGGACAGAGCTATCATACCCGTTCTTCCAGAGGCAGGCAGGTTTTCCAACTCTTTCCTAATGGCCTTGGTCATAAGCGAAGGATTGAAGAGACTTAGCCTGGATGCACTTGAACTGTGATATGGCTCTGAAACTCTTATCTTATCTAGAGCCTGTTGAAGCATCGATTGAAGCGACTGTGCTGGCTGAGGATCATCAACGTCCATCGCTTCTGCATCTACAACTACTTCGGAAGCATGCATCTGTCCCAGGTCGTTTTAACATGTTAACTGGGGGCCAATTGCCCCCTGTCGGCCGAAATTCCCCCCAGTGCCGGGAAATTGGCCCCAGTAAAAGACAAGTCATGCTTAAAACTTAATAAAAACTCCCTAACGAAAATAAAACAATACCACCCGTTAATAATAAGTTTGTTCTACTGCTCGTCCCAAACCGACAATCCACAAAAATTGTATTCAAAAACTACCATCAGTAGCCGTCTACTCCATCGTACAAAAACGTAACAAAGCAAGTAGTTCCGGGAAATCCCGGCTAAGTAGCATCAGCATCAATTTAACTAACCACAACGCAGGAAATAGCCTAAAACCAATCAAAAATCGTTTTCTATCCGACCAGAAGCCACCGCCAGCCAGTACCGTGGCACTGCATGATGCTCTCATTTCAGACGTGGTCGGTTGTATGTATGTATTTATGTATGTATGTATGTATGTATGTATATTTCAGAACATCCTCATACAGGAGAGGCTTTTCATATTCCATCGTCAATTGGGTGCAGCAGGAATAAAAAGATAAAAGAGTAAAAATCATAAGAAAACTTAAAAAGCAATAAAAGAAAGGTGATTACACATAAAACTCATTTAAAACAGATGCACGTTGTCAGCGCTCAGAGCTCGTTCGTGGATTAGGCGGGACAGAGTGTAGTCAAAGCGCGTCAGACTGGTTACTGGTGTGCCGGTGTGAAGTGCTTAGCCCATTTATTATTATTGTGTTGGTAGCATATGTGAAATTTAGAGTGAGATCGTTGCATTACTTTTTCTGTAAAGTTGATAAGGAGACCGGGGTCAACTGTAACGATTCTTACTTTTCTGCTTCAGGAAGGGCAATGCTTTGTGCCAGGAAACTTTTCATCATATTTTCAGTAGCCTTGACATTTTTGCTATCTGGCAGATGTAGCACTATACCAAAATATAAACATTGATTGGTCTTTGCTTGGCTAGTACATAGCTACATAACTGACTTTGAAACACTTCCTTCAAATGTTAAAAAAACAAATAAAGAATGTCATGTCATTTGACCCCATCAAGGGTCAGTTGACACCAGGGATCAATTGTAATCTATTAAAGCCATGCGTCTGGTTCTTTCGATCGCAATGCATGTCTCGTTAGGGTCGTTAAAAAACATTTTTTACTTTTCAGACTCGAGCTCGAACAGAGAAACTGACACGGTGTAAACTGTGAAGCGATGCCAGGTATAATCTACGTACATGCAGAAGGGAGAGCCAGGCTTTGCTTGTGTTTGAACATTTCAGGTAGGTAAAATATTAAGCATAAAACAACGCTGTAGCATGTTGTTGGATTCTATAATGATTTTTATTAATATCAACGACGCTTTCCACGCTATTTTTAGTGTTTGAAAATATCGGGATCCCGGGATTCAAAATATATAATCCCGGGATTCGGGATTAACACAATCCCGGGATCCCGGGATCCCGATTCCGGGATTATCAACCCCACTGAGCAGGACCGAGCAGGCGGGGCGCAGATCGCCCACTTGGTCCCCCTCTCCACTCAAATTGGTGTCGGTGTAGGCATCCGTGACCTATGACTTACAGCCATGGGCGTCAAAGGGAGGGTGGTCAGGGCGTAGCCAAGGGGGGCGGCAGGGATAGCCGCCCCTTCCCCTGAGGGCCCGAGGGGCCCCCTGAGGACACGATTATGTAACAAGCAGGGACATTTTTACCCATCAGGGCCCTTTTGCGCTGTCGCAGGGGCCCTTTTCGGGCCCCCCGAGCGAAATCCTGGCTACGCCCCTGGGGGTAGTGCATCCCCTAACTGGCTGAGCAAGGGGGTGATCCCCAAATTTTCGGCACTTGATCGATGATTTTTGCCTTTTGAGTTTATCAACTCGAGTGTCCAAAAATGTTTCTGATTCAGCTTGGGATGAAGTGCCTCGATAGTGCCAACCCAGGCTGCTATTATGTTTTGGCTTAGGTTTGGTTTTTGGCTTTCTATTCAGTGGTTTTCTATTAATTTCTATTCTACCACATAGACTTCGCCTCAGATGGGTCTGACCAGAAGTAAGGAAAGCGATCAGGCTCTGAACAGGTAGTGATCAGCTCTGAGGTATCATTCTTGTGTGAGAGATATAGGAAGTCCGCAGGAATCGCGAGCCGGTCTCCCAGGCATCACTATCCTCCATTCGAGTGCGAGAGGTTCCGAACCGCGCCTGAATACGGAATCAGTGTACTCTAAATTCTTCGATACAGGCTGGGCAGCTGAGGCGGTCTGAAAGCTCCAGTCATGCATTCCTTCACGAAGCACCCTCTCGGACCCAGGCTGACTCGGCCACGTGCGGACAAGGACCGCACCACCCGCGGAACAGGAAATGCCCCCCATGGGACTGCGCTGAATTTGCGAAAGGTAAACATGGTCCTTGGTCCTTTTTCGCTCCACACACGGGTTGGAATCACTCACCGGAGGGAGGAGGTCGGGTGTTCTCAGCTGCTCCCAAGCGCGGGCCGGGTGCTCCCCCGTAGGCAGCAGGCTGGAGAGGGTGGCGTGGTGATGGGAATAGGAGTCGTACTCTGTCTACTGGTACTGAGTGACGGCCAGGAGAAAGGAAACTCGTCAACTCTGAGGAGCAGACATCGAGGGAAGTGAGATAAGTGGATATGTCGCAGGAGCTGCATGAAGGAACTGTTTCACAAAGTTATATTGCTACTGGCTTTATTGAATAAGATAAACGCCTAATCGGAGCCCCCCTGCATAGAAAATACCCATTATCACCTATTTAGTTCGCATCTGGAGCCATGCGGAGCTTGTCGACTCCTAAAGTTGCTCAGGGATGTGGTCAGAGCTAAATGGGCTTACAATGACCAGATTTATAGAAAAAAGACATACTGATAATTCAAATTAGAAAAATGTATAACTTTTACACACTTTCTCCAGTAGAGAGGGCACGTTATCGGTCATGGCGACTACATGCACTAAACGTTTTCCGATATGGCCTTGGGCCCTAGTACCGTGTCCTACACACCCACTGCAAAGTCTACCAGAGTTGTATTTCACGTCAAAATCACAAAACATTTCGAAACAATAACGCACGAGTGCTGCCAGCCCCCTGTGTTTGATGGCAGGTTGCAGCTCACCTACACCATGTATTAACACAAAACTAGCTGATCCGACACAAAAACAATGCCTAGTCTAGCACCTCTGCCGTATCTTTAACAACGATTGTAGGTCGCAGCGTCACAGGCTTAACCACGGGATTTAGAAAACGCGCAGGATGACATGACAAACTTTTAACTTGCGTAATCACAGTATACTGTCATTATCATTTTCCGAGAGATGAAAACTCCCCTCCGGATGAACACTTCAGAGTGATGTTTCAACACGATAAACTCCGACCTGACACATCACCGCCCATCAGCCTGTTCCAACAGGCTTTATCTTGGGTGTGCATTAGTTGGAACGTAACAGCCTGTCTGTATTACAACGCTGGACAGAGCGGAACACACCAAGTTGATGTTGCGAACTTCACACACTGTCCAAAGTCTGGTTTCCAGGTGTTAACCTCGCCCCACCGGGGGCCATGATGCCCCTAAGGTTTTCGGGATAGCAGAAAAACGACAGGCGCAGCACCGCGGTTGAGGACTCTACCTCCACTGCATCATTTTCCCATCATCCCTGAAATTTTTACCCCGGGTCACCCAAGGTCAGGTCACCAGACGAGGTCAACCAAGGTCACCTCGCTTCACTTTGGAGCTTGTAAGAGCTACATTTCAAAATCGATCGATTTGAAACTTCACACTTATGACCCTCCAGGGTCTACAAGGTGTATATCCGGGATTTTTCGATTTCGTGCCTGAGGTCAGGTCACGAGGCGACCTCTCCCATTGGAAAAGCATGGGAAAAGCTATTTCATGATATAAAAGCCACAAAAATGATTGCAAATACTCAGACTGCTCAGAACAACGTTTTGGACACCCTTTCATGGATCCCAGGGGTCATATTTGCCCTTTGACTTTTCAAGGTCATCCAAGGTCACCGGAGGTCAAAAACAGTATTTTGACAATAACTTTTGACCTAATTGAGCTAGAGCGATGAAACAAACACCATCGTGTTTGTCTTGTCACTGGCTTTCATTTGATATACGGCAAGGTCACTTTTGACCTTTCGTGACCTCAGGTCATATTAGGTCACGAGTGACCTCTGGCGGTCAAACCACTGGCGGAGGTCTTTACGTTCCACATAGCGGAAAAAGTACAGGCAATTTGCTATCAAATGTACTTTACCAGGCCTCAATAGCTCTAATGACATAAGAGTTATGCCCAGTTTGCTTAATCATTGCATATTTGAGTGAAAATAGCCGATCTTGACCTAATTTGACCTCTGAGGTCAAACCATTGACCTGAGCACTAAAACATGCAAAGTAATTTCTTACTAATTCACGCGAGCTTTCTATTGCACTTTGCAGATTTGCGCTAACGCCCATATTTTCGGAGTTAGAGGGGGCCATCGATGGCCCCGGTGGGGCGAAGGTGGCGCCGGACCCCGGTGGGGCGCGGGTTAATACGCAGAAGGCGTGTGGCACATTTGCGAGTCAGCATCGAAATTGCCGCATACAACGATACAAAATGCTGCATCAATTCGCCGCATCCCTTCTAGCACATCCTAGCAGCAAGCACATGGTGGCCAAACATTCCACAGAAGGCAAAACACGCCTCAGCAGTGAGATGATACAAAACACACACAGCATCCTTCATCCTTCGTCGCCATTCTCCGAGTCTTCCGGAGTGCCCCCACCCTCTGGTGACACGGAGAGAGGAGGTGGTGTCCCCGTCCCCCCTGTGGCTCCGACCCCTCCTCTGGGACGGACGCCTTGCCGGGGGTAGCGTTCGCTCCCGCAGCCTCGACGCTCCCTGTCGCGGGCGGTGCCGGCTCGGCTGGGCTGTCCTCAGGAGGCTTCTCCTCACCACCCTCAGCCATGTACTGCTCCCACTTGGCGAGTCGCTCCGCTTTCTCAGCCTCAGTCTCCTCCACACTGCAACACAAACGGAACAGCTGGGAATGAGCGACATCAGGGAAAACTGAACACTAAGACTGGTGACAAACAGCCAGGGTAACAGCCAGTTCCCCTGAGCTACACTGACCCATGCAGCTCCATGGCAAATTGGGAGATGCGTTTGAGGAGTCCGCTATCACTCTTGAGTCTACGCCCTGCTGTTGGCGGATACAAGTCTGTTTTCGTTTGTTGTCCGATTTTTAGAACCATGCATCGGACTATGAATAATTTCCAGCTCGCGTTTGTTGCGGTCACCTCAGGTCCGCTTTAACCAGTGTCTTAAATCCCAGGCTGCTGGGTGCAGAGCGACGCCCAGGAAAGCCGAATTTCCCGCTTGCTTGTGTGTTGTTTCCATAAAAATTTTCCACTTCCTTCTCAGGTGGATCTTTTGGGGCACAATTCACTAACCCTGGTATCAATAAGCTCATAAAAATATCGTAGAAATAATAAGTTGATGAAAAAGTTATTTCGAAACATTATATCAGGTTTTAATAAGGGTTTAGAAAAGGGTTTTAATTGATTCTCACAATATCATAACTTACCAACTTTCTACTCGCCAACTATATTTTCCCATTTGACTATGCGCTCAGCACCCTAGCGTAAAAGCGGCTTTGGGACGCTGGCTTTAACATTAGCGAGATCCTTTGCATTTGGGCATGACATCATCCATGGACAGACCCTGGTCTATGAAGCAGCATGCGGCTTCAGCCTCACATGGCTGCGATTGCTTTGAACCCGGGGTTATTCTATATTGCGGATGTGACCTTAGACAGTCAGATGCATTAACTGTACATCAACTGCAGGCCTGGACGCCGTTACTTTCTACGCGATGATTCGATCGTGCATGAGATAAGCCACGGCGCATTGCAATTTGAGCGGAACGCATCGCATCGAGCTGAAATACCCGCCGGACAATGAGCGGCATGGACCCATTATTCACCTGAGAAGGCGAGCAGCCGTGTCTAGGCCTGGGCATCACGGCATTCTGAGCATACGATGAATCATGGCGCAGAAAATACATCAGACAGCACATATCGGCACTCCAGCTGTGAATCACGTTTCGTTGTTGTTACACTGCTACCATGCCAATTTTACACTGGTTTCAATTTGAGAGTGGTACTATCACCCCTGTTACCCGGACGTAAGCGGTCTTATAGTGCGCACAACAACGCACAACAGGAACCACGGAAAACCCGGAGGTACACGGGATGTGGTCATGTGGACACGAGTGCGCACATAGGCTCGTGATTTCCTCATTGGTCATTGTTTGAAAACAAAGCCCCCACACGTGGTGTCCCAGTGTTGGTTAAATATAGAACACATTCATGCAGCTGGGGACCAATCAAAACCTTTCGAGACCACTAAAAGCCAACGTTTTCACTGGCTTGAGAACCATATATCGTTTTCGACACCACTTAGAGAGCTTTTTGCCAAACCCAAGAGCAAAACGGAAAATCCCATTCTGGAAATTTATGGCAGAAAAAAGGACGGAGACGGAGAGAAAATTTTGCTAAAGTTTACTATTAAGGTTAGGCTGTACACATGGTCAAATATTCAGTGTTTCATCACGAAAAGTCACTGTCCTGAAGCAATACCGGTATTTGGTTTTGCCGTCCCAGGTGGCCGCCTCCAGTTTTCTCCCGGCGAAGAAGCGTCCGTTCATCTTCAGCACGCAGGCGTCGGCGCCCGTGGCCTCCTCGAAAACCACCTCCACCACGCCATCTTTGTGTCGCTGCAACACACACGATACACCCGGTTACCCGCCACCGAGGCAGCACCAGCCAAACAGCAGCTTTTGCTTGATATTCTTGATTAACACGCGCCCCGCTGGGGTCCCTTGCATGACGCGCCCCGCTGGGGGGCGTTTTTCGCCCCCTCCGTATCTCGTTCCCCACGAAAGCTAAAGGAAAAGTACGGGCGGCGTTCGAAAGCTCTTGACAAGATGAAAAGAGTTTATAAGGATAATTTTTATGTCAGGTCAATATTGACGTCAGCATAGGTCAAAGAATGCTCCATAGGCTTACAACAGAGCATTGTACGTTTCCCTCTCTAGATCTGCCCTCAGGGGAGCTAGAGCAAATATTTATGCATCATTAGATTCCTCTCATCGCGGCAAATCGAATGATGTATAATATGACCTGGCTAGGTCAAAAAGTCAAAATGACCTGACCTCGACCTAGGTCAGGGTCACAGAGTGACCTGGTATGGTCATGTTGCATATCAATCGACTCCCCGTGACAATATAAACACAATGCAAGCAAAATGGGAGCTTTATCTCAATTCAGTGAGAATTTATTGGCAAAACAATCACTCTCTGCTCCCTTGACCTGATAGGACCTTAGCGAGGTCAGATGCTCAAAAATTCAGCTTTATGGTCAAGATCGTGGTAGGAATAGACAGTTTGAGGACTTTCAGCCTTATCTATCCAGTATTTCCTGAAAATAAGTCCATTCTATTTTTCACCATAGACTTATAATGGGGTGACCAAAAAATTGACCCCACCTTGTGTCACCAAAATCAAAATTCCGAGATAGCAGATTTGTAGACCCTAATGACCTATCATATTGTGGAAGTTTCACACTGATCGCTTTGCTAATGTTCCCTGGGCGCTGCCTCAAACTCGTAATTTTAGGTTTTGAGGTCGGGTCACTTGACCCTAAATAGCTCCTTGACCTGACATGACCTTAACTCAAAAATTTGGTCAGATGTGTAAAATTGATGAGGGATAAGGTACCGTAAGTTTCGTTGTTCTGCGTCTATTCGTGTTTTAACTATCTGGGAAAACCCAGGAAGGGGGGGCGAATTTCATCCCCAGCGGGGCGCGTGTTAACTCTTAATGCTCTCGAGTCGAGTAGTATATAATAAAAAAACATGAAAATAAGAATATGCCATCAGTTGCAAAAAATAGTCACGGGGGTAAATGACCATATCGGTGCAGAAAACATTACAAACTCGCCCTTACAATGATAATATATGCCTTTCTCATTCACTAAACAAAGACCAAAGAGTCTAGATCAAAGCTGGGTCCGTTCATTGATGGAACACATGACTCGACGAAGTCACTATAATGAATCTATCCTCCGGGATACACCTGATTAAGCAATTCCAAGCCTGGGCTACTGCTAAATCCCACAATAACATAAAACAGACGAAGTCTTTTTAAACAAAATACAATACCAACAGTATAGTCCCACTTCATCACAGAGCAGATCTATTTTCACCAATGACTGTTTTTCCTTCAAATAACCCAACCATGCCATCCGATATTTCACAACGAGCAAAAGGAATGACTTTCAACTGACTCCTTGGGGGATATGTACAACTTCACAAAACCAACCGATTTGAGTCCACAAAAACACAAGACCCTGACCAAGTCCCAACGAATCTGAGCACGCGTCGCCTCACATTCGGGAGAGCACCAGCATTGGCGGGGTCTCACTCACGTCGTGCAGCACCACCTTGCGGACGGCGCCGAACTTGGCGCACTCCTCCCGAATGTCCTCCTTGTACTCGAGGATCAGCTGGGGCCGGCTCTGAAACTCGTCCGGGCAGAAGAGCCGCTTGATGACCACCACGCGCTCGTGACGCTCCCGCTCGCCGCGGATCTTGTCCGGCTGCCACGCGAACAGTCTGGCGCGAAACATTGGCGCCAGTCAGCGTCTGGCTGTCACGCCAACAGTTTGGCGCGAAAAAATGGCACCAGTCAGCCAGGCAGGCAGGTGGGAGTTTGCTTTTTATCTTCAGAAAAATTATGTCAAGGCTATTTCTGCAGTGAGTATGGGATGCAGGAGTGATCAGATATGAAAGTGATATGAAAGTATGAAAGTATGCAGATATGAAAGTGACGGGTGGGACAGCAAGTTTAGAAGATCTGGAGGGTTGGATGAGATGTGAGAAAGTAGTCATGAAATCACGCCTACGAAAAGATCGATGAAAATAAAAAATAACCAGAATACGTATGTATCATACTTCCTATCTACCAGACATAATAGCCTAAATCTTAAGAATAATATAAAAGTAGGTTTCAACGTAACCGGATATATTATTTCCATGGGAGCTTGAATTGAACAAATATAATTTCTTTAACTGGCGATTTACACTGTGAAGAGAAACTGGAAAGAATAAGACCTGAAACATATTGATTGCATGTAGAAAAGCACAATGCTGGAACAAACAACATTTTGCTTATAAAACTAAAAGAAGACCAATAAGCGAAGAAACTGAAACCATTATTTTCAATTTCAATGGATTACGTATTTAAGTAAAAAGATATGCCAAAATAACTAACTTTTCCTGTTTCTTTTGCATTTTCTCCCGATCCTTCTTCTTCAGGTTCTTCTTCTTGGGCTTTTTGGTCGGGTCGAAAGAGCCCTTCAGGTTGAATTGGGCCCGTTCCACCTTGATGGTCTTCCCCTTGAAGTGGCAGCCATCCAAAATTCTCAGCGCCAGGTCCACTGACTCAATCTGCAAGTTAAAAAATGCCACCAGTCAAAACTGAACGCAGAAGCTTGGCCGGCAACCTCACCAGCTGATTTACATACACACGAACAGCTGGTTATTCAGCATCCGAACAGAGATGCTACCAACACTACCCACTACTACCTACTGAAACTCCACTACCAGTGCCCCAAACCTGTCACTTCAAAGACAAACTGTAATATACAATCATTACGTAATAGCACTTCAGTGACGACATATTCGAGGTCTGCCACTGGTATCGATCAGCAATCTTCGCTGTCAGTCAGAAAAACAAAAGTTCCACAGTGGCTGCCGTTAAAAAGCCACTCACCTTGATATATGTGCAGACGGCGTCCCCCTTTGGCACACCGTAGTCGTCCCTGTAGATTTTGACCTTCCAGGCCATCTTGCGCTGCGGATCCTTGGCGACCAGGCCACACTTGGACATGAGCTCCACGAACTCCTCCTCGGTGGTGGAGTCCGGCAGGTCGGAGACGTACACCTTGGTGTTCTTACTGTCCTCCAGCTGGAACCACTCTGAGCACAGGACGACAAGGGATTTAGCAGGCGCACAGACACGACAAAACAGAGGCTTCAGTCGTAGGAAAACAGTGGCGTGATTGCTAACATCAAGCACGAGGTCACAGGAGCTTAGCAAGGACAGGAGAAACAGAGCGCTACCCTGGCGAAAGAACATCGCCTCAGAGTAGGACAGCAGTAACCACTTAAACAAAACCTATGAATCTTAGCTGAAGTCACCATTTGGTAGCCTTTTTTAATGTAGCAGTAGCGAGCATCAACTCTCCTGTTCCCCGCTTTCCCTGCTAAAAGGTAGCAGTCGTACCTGTCCCCTGTTCACCTACTCGGCTTTTTCAGGATTTAGCACAGTTTAACGATTGTGAGACCTTGGTCGGCAGCGCAGCACACATTTCCAATCCACCCTCTCCCTTCAGCCGGCCCACTTTGCGATGTGGATGTGTGTAAACGAACTGTCACTGACTACCACACCCTATTTCAATGGTGCACAAAGTCCATTCAATCATGCGATTGCTGCACCGTTTTATGAGCGAAACGAGTAAAATTGAGCGAAACGAGTAAAATTCCACCTGTATCCGTACTTTCCAGCAAAACTGTATCTTCTACAAGAACAGCGATAGTGCAGCATCTTTATTTCCCGGCGAACGGAATATTCGGCGGCGATTCAATTCAAACCACCGACAAAACATTTATTAGGCAAAGCGATGCTTACAATCAATAAAATTGACTTACCAGGTTTCTTCTTGTTTGGCCGTTTCTTCTGTTTGTTGGCCTCAGCAGCCTTGTTTGGCTCGGCAGAGTTCGCCGCCTCCTCCTCCAAGGGGGAGGAGGCGCGGAGCTGAGAATGGGCGGAGCGTCCACCGGGCGACCCTCGGAGTCGAAGCCGTAGTTGAGACGGTGCAGCGCCAGAAACTCCTCGTCAATCTGCGGGTTGGATGGAACGCAGCGAGAGCGCATCAGACAAGGAATTCGGCTTGCCTACCCGAAAAGCAAGGAAACGGTGCACTGCAAACGGCCAAAAAACTGCTCACCGTGCGTCTTACATTATTATAACGAAATCGAACATTCATAAACCTCTTCATCAAAGGAATGGCATTTAGCATACCAACGCAGCAACATGAATCATATGGTAAAAAGACACGCAAAAAATTGTAAGGCTAATGACTACGTCCCTATCAATTTGTTCACAATGAAATCAAAGTCTTTCTCCAATCGGTAAAAGTTCGTGTCGGAGCCCTTTCGGTTTATTCTGCAAAACAATTTTTGCTGATGAAGGTAAACAGAATAAGCCGAACGCACTCCGACATAAAGCTTTTACCGAGTGGAAAAAGTCCTTCATTTGCATTTAATTCATACTCCAGTGATCATGTCATTCCGATGAATTTGTTCACAATTACATAATCGATTCGACCTAAACTTGATAATGAACCCTTGAACTAATCATCGCGCAAAACTACCAATTAACTAATACCGGCAACCAAACAGAAAACATGGAAGCAGATCTTGGTAAGGTAACGGCTTGGGCACAAAACCTCGGGCAGACCTTCAATGGGAGTCACATCGAAGCAGTTGCTCACCTTGGGGAACCAGGCGCCCTTCTCGGCGTCCCACTCGTACCCGGTCCCGTCGCTGGGCGCCTCCGGCTCCGCCTGCGGGCCAGTCCGGCCACCAGGCGCCTCCTCCTCGTCACTGTCGTGCTCGCTGTCGTCAGAGGAGCCCCGGTCCAGACGTCGCTTCCGCAGACCGGTGGGTTTGATCCACTGCGAGGTCTGGCCGCACCAGCGCAGGGTGGCGCCGCTGGCGTCCTTGCAGCACCAGGCGCCCGAGGCGTCCTGGAAGCGAGTGTCGGGCTGGCCGTCCGACGCTGCGGCGGCGGCGTCCGCCGGGGGCGTCCACTTCTCCCAGCTGTTGGAGGTGGACACCAGCCGGTACACCTGGCCGTGCACGTCCTTGAAGCAGTAGTTCTCGCCGATGTAGTAGCAGTTCTCCAGAGTGGGGAGTACTGGGCGGTACCGTCGCCAGAGCCGTCGCGCCGCACCCAGCCCTCGCTCTCTGGCTTGTACACGTACTCCACGCCGGAGGACGGGTCGGTGTAGATGCACGTCTCTCCCTCGTACCTGTAGCACTCCTCCCCACCTGCAGGGGGCTGTCCGTTCACGGACCCCGTGCTGTCGGTCCCAGTCGGAGGGGAGGGGCCATCTGCCTGAGCACCTGCTGCAGGCTCTGCATCCATCGCCGCCTCACCCTCAGACTTTTTCACGTGATCCGAAGTCACCGCGCCGGCGTCGGGTGGCCCGGATGCCCCTCCGTTTTGTGCGTCAGGTACTGTCGTCCACTGCGCTGTGGCATCGTCGTCGTCTGATGATATTTCTGGGTCAGGTTCAATGTCGGCAAACGATACCTGATCGGATTTTTGCTTGGATGGGTTAATGCTCGCTGGAGAAGGTTTGGTGGATGGGTTGATGTTCGCTGGAGAAGATTTGGCGGATGACTCTGAGTCTGGTTCAACTGCGACTGGAGGTTGTGACGTCTCAGAATGATCCGATACTTTTGACTGTTCGTCTTCCATGGTGGATCTCACGTGATCTGCAAACTGTACCCAAGTGAGATAAACAAACTTGGAAGAACTTTAGGAAATTTCAGAAATCTTAAAAAAGATGGGGGTATTGTCATTCACAAACTTTTTGGGTGAGCAAATATTCTACATGCCACCGCAGTTTCTGCCAGATGCAAGGTCATTTTTCTTTCTTATAAGCCATATAAAATTTATTCACACCAAATTCCAATATTAAATCACCTATCACCCAATATTAGACAGTACCTATAAGAAACAAATATTTGATTCAATGGGATTCCAGTGCCATTCCAGAAGCATTGAAATCAGAGTGGGCTCAATTTTAAGCATTGCATTAAACTACCAATCTACCCATTAAACCTATCAAGCACTGCCACCACCATCAGAATTTGAAATTGGAAGATGCAAGGTACATAACACACTTCAGCAGGCTTCCACAAAAAGTCAAACCTGAAAAACATTGGCAGGGTTAGTACTTGGTAGCCCACAAAACTTCAAAATAGCACAATACTGATTTGCCACTCCTGTGGTGCACCTGGCAAAAGTGCTGTGTTTGGGTGTGAAAGGCCTCTGGATCAAGGCTGTCTTTTCTATGGTCGTCTCCTACCGAGGCAATGACAGTACACTGGAGAGTGCCCACCAAAACAAAGGAATCAACATACTAGCCAGTGTCCATGTTTGTCTGTGCACAAGCAGGGCCGCAGGGAAAACGAGACGTTTAAGGTGATCCACCTGTCTAGTCTCCTGCTAGTGGCCCTCATGTAAGGACTCGACTTCTATCAAGCTCTGTGACTCGTGAAGCCACAGCAGCCTATACACCACAGAATGTGGCATCACTCTCTTGTAGTGGTGTCAGTGGCTTTGGAAAGCATGGACTAACATGGATTTAATCCCCATGTCACGAAACAGCTTTCTTTGTCCCATCAAGCTTGGTAAAGCGCATCCTTATGCATTGGTGCCAATTCTTCCTATGATTAGGGAAGTGTGCCCATTGGAAGCACTCTAATAAAAAAGGTCAATGTCAATAAAAATCAGTGACTTCCACTGTTACCCTAATGTGATGGCAGAGCTTTGCCAGGCAACACAGCACTTTATTTCAGTGGGGGAAACTGTGGTCAGCGTTCCCAAGAATGGCTACCTTCCCAAGAATGGGAACAATGACCCATATTTGGAAACGCTTGTTCCATAATTGGAAACGCTTGTTTCATAATTGGAAACACATTTTTCATAGTATATTCAAACTGGAATTTCAGAGAGCTTGAAACGAATAAAGGCGTATATCTACCGATTTATTTAAACATGCCAGTTTCCCTCACTAAATATGAATGGCAGCCATAGGCGGATCCAGGGGGCAAAGAGGCCACGTGCCCCCCCCATCGAACCTCAGCGCCCCCTGAAATGTCGCTTCCCACCCCCGCCCCAGGATGCGAAAATTGGCGCCCCTCGATAGGATTTTGCGCCCACCTGATAGGTTTCTCCGGTCAAAAATGGCACCCCCGATCCGGATGGTGCCCCCGCGGGAAGGTGCCCCCATCGACAATCCTGGATCCGCCTATGATGGTGGCTCAGGGAAAAAAGGCCTGCCCCTGCAAGAAGCAGGCTCAAAGGAGTGGAAGGGGGCATAGGCGGATCCAAGATTTCCCAAGGGTGGGGAACGTCGAAAGGGGCGGTCATCCGGGCATGGGGTGCCAAATTCTATCGCAGATTCACCAATTCTCACATCAAAGGGCAGTGGTGAATTCAGGACTTAATTGGGGGAGGGGGGCGGCTAGAGTCTAGTCTCTCCCGCCATTGCCTTCGATCAGTCTCCGCGTAAGTTTTTACTACATGCACTCTGATATCTTGAGGGGGAAGCTTGAGATCCAAGGCAAGACCTATCAGGTGGGCGCAAAATTCAATCGGTGGGCGCCGATTTTCGCATCCTGGAGGGGGGGACGGTGGCCAGTCTGCAGAATGTGGCAGGCGACTCGACGGGGCGCTTGGGGCAGCCCAAAGCCAGCCCCAATTGGGGCAGAAAATTTGGTTGCTGGGGCAGACTCCTCCAAGGGGGAGGAAATTTTTTACCGATACAAATGTTATGTACTCCATTTGAAACGAAACATACCAAAATAAAATAAAACCGTGCATCCAATCCGACGACGACGACGTACTCACGACCCTCCACGTACCAAAGCAGTAGAAACTCGCGTATAGCAGCTATCTTGCATTCATGATGCACGATTTCAAAGATATCTCTATTCAAAGGTATATTTACGAGCAAAGTTTTTCCCCTAGTGACGTCATTTGCTCATGCTTTCAAGTCATATCAGTGGATACTTAAAAAAATGTCAATTGACAACTATATTCGAATAAAGTATTTTTTCACAGCTAAAGCATTTTGTTCCTTTTTTCTCAGTTGCATGAAAGCATCACAAAATTTGGAATATTTACACAAGACCCAAATGAAGAAAGATCCCCTTACGCTCGTGTGACGTCGCATCACGGACCGGCATTCGTTCTTGGGAGGGGGCTGGCATGATTTGCCGGTCTTTGGCGATCAAAACAGCGGAGGAAATGTAAAAACTACATACAGGGAAATTCTATTTCGAGTTCTAAGATTGTTTTATGTAACCAAAATTAAGTTTAGATTACACATTTAGAAAATAATTGTAAATTTAGCTTTGGAAAGGCACCCAGTGCCTCATTTTCTTATTCACTTCCAGGAACTTTACGTCAATGAGAAATTTCCTTAATCTGGTATATTTTACACCATATTTCGCTTGATGACAAATATGACGCTTTTGAGACAAATTAACTTTTCCCGCGCATGTTTCACTATTATTGTCGTTTTTTAATTATTTCTTCTTCTTCCCTAGGTGATTACCCGGACTGACTGTTGTCCCAAGTACTAGTTCCTGCCCCAAGAGTCCTCCTCTGCCCCAAGCTCGACCAAAAGCTGCCCCAAAACAACGAGATCTCGTCAAAATCTGCCACGTTCTGCAGACTCGGACAGTGGGATGCGACCTTTCAGGAGGGCGCCGTGACCATTTCAGGGGGCGCCAAGAGTCGATGGGCGGGGCGCCGAGGGTCGATGGGGGGGCGCCGAGGGTCGATGGGGGGGGGCGCCGGGGATCGATGGGGGGCCGAGGGTCGATCGGGGGAACGTGCCCCCTTTGCCCGCCTGGATCTGCCTATAAATGAAGCACCCCAGTAAATATTTGAGTTGCGCACCATAAATCATCAAAACACTACGGAATAATTCGAACAATCTGGGGGGACAAAAACTGCAAGAACTATAAACTTTCTGATACAAATCAATATAAAACAGCTTAAGAAACACAAAAGTACCACTGTTAAGCTCTACTTACATCCTAAACAGACAAAAGGCACAGCTTTACTCTGTTTCCTCACTCGTTAGGCACATGATGGGCAGCAACTGTGCGATGCAGGCATCGTTAGGCACATTATGTGCTAATTAGATCGTTAGGCACATTATGTGCTAATTTTCATTCGCCTCGACCGTCTCTGGTGCAAGCTAGAAGAAGATAAAAATAAGAAGGAAGTCATCATTTTTGGCCCATTATCCTCTTTTCGTCGCTAATCTTTCTCCTTGATTTTTGTTGCGTTTCACGTGTTTTAAGAGCTCATTCAAGAAAAAGCTTCTGCGGCGGAAACATCGAAATATTTCAGGATGGCTAATTTTAGAGAACAAGAAAAAAACAAGTTTTGTGAAAGAGAACATCAGCACCAGAGGTTAAAGAAAAGAAAAATATGCAACAATTGAACATCAGAGAAGCAAGAAGGTCAACGCTGTCACAGACAAGATGGAGCACATACAACGAAATTTATGAGATCGAAGACGAAATGAAAACGAAGCCGAAGAATCAAAAATTTTCATCCTCATATTATTTAAATTTAAATGTTTGAAGTGCCGTAAAACCGAGCAACTTTGTGCCACTTTTGCAGTTTTCGGTTAATAACTTTGGTGTTTACAAATGGATGAGCTTGGATCTTTGCAGGCAAGAAGTTTAGTCCTTCGGTTATCACTTGTACGAAAATTTAGAAATGTTGGCCTCAGTGGAAATTCTTATTTTTGTCAAAGAAGTGGTCAAAGTTATACCAATGTTTTTCAATTTTGTACCACCCCCTTTGTATTCTGATTTATTCATTCTACAGACAAAATTTGAAACTGATATAAACATCTTTAGTCCGCAGAAAGTGTTTTAAAAATGTTTCAGTATTTTAGAGCATGTATTTGACTAAATTGCCCTTCCCAGGAATGGAAAACAACAAAATGTCCCTTCCATGGTATTAACTCGGAAATATCAATTCTCACACAACTTTTCATCACTGATCTCCTATGCCACTTCCACTTCTTTGTCATCGCCTATCCTAGTACCTGCAGCCTATCCTAGTATTGCCGCCCCTTCCCCCCCCCACCACTTTACGTCTGGACTTTGAGCCTCCTCCTATCTCAGCATGGCAGCGTTGCAAATCCCAGGGTGTTGGGTGGAGAGCGACACCGGTGCGAGCTGAATTTTCTACTTTTCAATCAATTTTCCGCTCGCTTTTCCGGTAGATCTTTTCCAAGCACAATCCAATAATTCTGGTGTATATGAACTTACCAAAAGTACTCATGGTTGTATGGGAATTTTGATGAAAAAGTTCTTCCTAGACTTGAAATAAGGGTTTTGATAAACTTTCACTTCAACTATCCACTCACCGACTTTAATTTTCAACATGAATTTTACACTCAACAGCCTAGTGCAAATCAGTTTTGGAAAACTGCAGCATTAAATCAAAACCTCGGAGTCCGAGGGATAGGAGATATGGATCTGAAAAATGAAACAGCATTGTTAGGACGAGACTAGGCATCTGTGTTTTATTAGATGATGAAATAATGAAATTGAAGCCACACAAGAAGTTTGTAAAAAGTTGGAGAGTTAGCCAGAATCCTGCCATCTTAGCATGATAGTAGAACCTGGGAGGCCATAGGATAGGAGTCATAGACCTGGAGAAGGAAAGATAATTGCTATGATTGGACTAGGCACCAGTATATTATTAAATGATAAACTTATGATTTGGAAGCGATACAAGAAGGTTGTAAAAGGCTAAAAAGCCAGACTAGATTTTCTTTTGCCATTTGTTTCCTAATTTTTGTTTGGTATTCGAGTGGACCAAAGTTGTAATTTTCTGAGTAGGAATATGGTTGCAACATTGACCACCCCCACTGGACAAAATGTTGTGCATGGAACTGGATTAATTTTTGATATGTTTTACTTCAATCCCTGTCCTCCATGCTCACATGGTTCATTTGGTTATACCTCTTACCTGAAATGCCCCATACATCATCCTAGCAAGTTTAGATTTTCATCATAAAATAAAGCTATTTATCTATAAAGCACCTGCTACTTCCTGTAGCCACTAAAACTATGGCTCTCCATATCAGTGTGCAGTACACATAGTGGACCATCTCTCCCACCATTACTTTTGGCAAAGCGCCCCATCAAAACATTTCCATAAAACAATTAAACATTTTTTTTGGTGGTGGACCAAAGTTGCGCCCAAGGACCAAAGTTGCTCAGTTTTACGGTGTGTGTGTGTGTGTGCGCACGTGTGCGCGTTTTTTTTACCGGTACCTAATCCTTATCCTTACTCTACCTGGAGCCTGTGAGCGCATGCGCCTGTGGCTGCAGCGACCCCCTCCAGGTAGAATCCCATCCTCTTTATCCTCACCTTTCCTCATCCTTACTACCTCCTTCCATAGTTTTTAATCACTTCACACTCATTGCCACAACATTTAAAAAGCCACCTCATTTGTGTGGAAGTGTGAGTAATACATGATATATGATGCAGATAAAAGTGTTTTGGCAGTCTACAATTTTGAAACTTGGTTTTTACTTTATCATTTTTTCATTAACTTTCCCCGAAAATTATCAAAAAAATAATATATGTTTGGTTGTGCAGTTTCAGAGCAATCTTTTCATCATTCTTTACTGTTGGGACTGGATTGCACAGTTTAGACAAATATTTGAGGGAGCATTCAAAGACAGATTTTCTAATTCAATGTAGAACCCCATCAAATTTTAAGAAGAGTTTAAATTGACCAGGTAGAAATATTCCTCGGTATAACTGAAGGAAGCCAAATTAATGCATTACAGACTAGTAAAGAGTGGTTTCCTAAGTAATCAGACATGCTGAGCTCAAATATAATACTCACATCCCGCTGATTTTATTTTACGATATAATTCGGCATGAAATCCGTCATACATCTCACAACTACCGATGCACCACCTGAACAATCGTGAAATAAACAAAAATTATGTTAATTCATGATGCCAGATGGAATTCCATTATAATAATTCAATACAAGAATAATACTCTAAATCTCTGGTAAAATACTCCAGAAAAAGCGTTTAATGAATCAGCAGATTTCCCGCCAAGAGAAATCAATCTCAACTTTTGACTGTTATCCCCCACCATCGATGAGGCAGGTACAGTAAAGGAAAATCAAGATTTATGAATGCAGTGTGGTCCACAGATTTTGCGAACCAGGACAGTATGAGGGCGAGCGAGCGCAGCCCGCGAGCGGACATGAGTCATCCAAAGGCCCGGCCTTTGCCAGTGTTAGCCGGCAAAGCCGAGGCCGCCAGAGGCAAAATTTGGTGCCGCAGGCTAGGTGCAGCACAGGCAATGTTGCTAAATAAAAAATGGTTAGGTATGGTTAGGTTATGTCATGTTTTCAAAGAAAATATTGCTGTTTAAAAGAATTTTGTTACTATCTGGAGTTATCTAAAATAATTTTCATCAATCTAAAGGCTTTCATTTGCACCAATACGAGGGTTGGAAAACACCATGTTTGGTATCATCTCAACAACATTTCTCGCACTGGTTACGGTCTCCGCTGTGTACAGTGGGGTATACCTAATACTACTTTGATTTTCATTTTTGGGAGAATTGGTGCTTTGGCGCGGATAACTGTGTTGAGCATCAATGAGAGTGAGCTGGAAAGGGTCAAAAACCATATCTCTTAATTGTCTAAGTGATAAATTTGTCTTCCTTCAGAATTACCGATTCCTCTTATCTTTTCTAAGCTCCTGTTGGGTTTTCTGAAAGTATTGTTCCGGGCATTCCCATCCTTGGGAACGTGTGTTTCCATTTATGAAACAAGCGTTTCCAAATATGGGTCCATGTTCCCATTGTTGGGAACATAGCCATGCTTGGGAACGCTGCCCAGTTTCCCCCACTGATTTTTTCAGGATTCACAAAATTAAGATAACCAAACTCAGTCATATGTCAGGAGGCATGCAGCACATGATGACTCAGTAAGGGCATCAACTACAGGAAAACCCTGCAATTTAGATATAGTAAGTCTGTTTGTATACTGCAGGAAAATACAACTGTCCCAGGCTTGCGACATAAAATGTCATAACATTTCCGGTTGGAATAAGCAGCAGCTAACACGAGTTTCAACAAAAATTGAGGCTAATTTTACTCATTGAACAAAAGCATGTATTGATCCAATATCAAAACCATTTACATACCTCCACCATTGCATAGGTACATCAAAATACACCACATAGCTAAGTATCAAATCATGTAGACGCAGTTGTGGATAACACAACAAATAATCGTCATTCTGTTCTGAGAATGCTTACAAGACTGTAGCTTAAATAATAGAACGGTGACACTGCTATTTCAGTCACTCTGAATCGCCGATACAATATACAATACAATATTCAAGTACCTTGAGCATAAATGAATAAATAAATAATGCTCCATTAACCGGGAAATAATATTCTCCAAAATTTCAACAGTATATAAACAAACAAACGTTTCAGATTTTCATCAAATTTGCGCCACTTTAGTGCTATTTGTCGACAAGCTGCCAGATTCAAGCTCTGAATAACTCTAGTTAGCTGATTTAGTTATACTTTTAATTAATGATAACTCTTTAACTTGCCACATGTTTCCCTCCATGCGGGGGCGGTGCTTGAAACTGATATCCGGACTAATGTTCGGTGCGAGCAGGGCTGGGTATTTTCTCTTCTTGATACAGGAAGGAGAGGACATTGACGTAGGAATAAGGGGACTAGGGGCCCATGCTCCTCCACGTTCAAGATCTTAACTATCAACCTTATGTGGAAAAACGACTTCAAAATATTTTATGCCGCCAGAGATGTGCCACAATGCGCTCGTGGTGAAATCTAGGTGTGTAGCGATTTCAAATGATTTTATTGTCTCCAAATAATCAACGGGTCAAATTTCCCTTTACATCAGTTGGATGAAATGTAACTATGAATGTAATGTGCCTACCATTGACGAGTCAATGACCTTCAGATTGATTGCTTTCTGTACTGATGGAGAGCTGACCTGCTTTTTGATCGAAAAAGACATAAAATATATTGGTGTATCGGTCACAAAAAATATTTTAACCTTCACCCCACCGGGGGCCATCGATGGCCCCCTAAGGTTTTTCCGGGATAGCAGAAAAACGAAGAGACGCAGCGCCGCGGTTGAGGGCTCTACCTCTCACTGCATCATTTTCCCATCATTCCTGAAATTTTTTACCCCGGGTCACCCAAGGTCAGGTCACCAGACGAGGTCAACCAAGGTCACCTCACTTCACCTTTAGAGCTCTGTAAGAGCTACATTTCAAAGTCGATCGATTTGAAACTTCCTACACTTCATGACCCCTCCAGGGTCTACAAGGTGTATATCCGGGATTTTTCGATTTCGTGCCCCGAGGTCAGGTCAAGAGGTGACCTCTCCCATTGAAAAGCATGGGAAAAGCTGTCTTATGGTCTAAAAGTCACAAAGGCGATTGAAAATGCTCAGCCTGATCAGAAAAGTGTTCTTAGACACCCTTTCACGGATTACAGGGGCCATATTTGCCCTTTGACCTATCCAAGGTCATCCAAGGTCACCAGGGGTCAAAACAGTATTTTGACAATAACTTTTGACCTAATTAAGCTAGAGCGGTGAAACAAACACCATCGTGTTTGTCTCGTCACTGGATTTTATTTGATACACGGAAAGGTCACTTTTTGACCTTTCGTGACCTCAGGTCATCTTAGGTCACGAGGTGACCACTGGAGGTCAAACCACTGGCGGGATGTCTTTACGTTTCACATACCGGAAAAAGGACTGACAATTTCCTATCAAATGTACTTTACCAGATCTGAATAGCTCTAATGGCATAAGAGTTATACCCAGTTTGCTTAAGCATTGCATATTTGGGTGAAAATAACCGATCTTGACCTAATTTGACCACTGGAGGTCAAACCATTGACCTGAGCACTAAAATATGTGAAACAATTTCTTTACTGAATTTACGCGAGCTTTCTATTGCACTTTGCAGATTTGCGCTAACGCCCATATTTTCGGAGTTAGAGGGGGCCATCGATGCCCCCCCGGTGGGGCGAAGGTGGCGCTGGACCCCCGGTGGGGCGCGGGTTAATGCCAAATGTTCTGGACGTTCCTTTACTACTTCTTCCTACTTCTTCGGAACTTTTTTTCTAGTCTATGTAACCTGTCACATGTTCTTGTCTTGTCTTCCTTTAGATATTGCCTCAAGACTGTGCACTCTGCAATTAATTATGCTCTCAACCTTGATATCGTGTCCATGGGTGTAATCTATGTAGCTAGGAGCGGATACAAGCCAACTGTCCTTACCAATTCCTGGAAACCTGTAAATTTTGTTCAAAACTGATCATTCACCCTTTTCCATAAGCGCAGATTCTTGATTTCTATCTCTTTTTTTCTTTTTATCGACTGTCTGCCGTTCGCCCATCAGTTGGAAGTATGATGTATTAAAAACTATGCAGGGGGGGGGGTTCTGAATTTGTTAACCCCTTGCCCCGGTGGCGGGTACGAGCCACCTTCGCCCTGGTGGGGGGGGCTAAAAAGAACCTCCCCACGACCTCAAAAACTAAGAGAGCTAGAAAAAAGCGCAAAACGGCAATCGAAAGCTCTTCAAAAATGATGATGTGGCCGTACTAGATCAAATCAGGTCAAATATGGCATTTGACCTGAGCTGAGGTCAGTTCAAAGTGAAATTGGGTAGAAAATGCATATTATCAGAACCTCAGAGACCAGAAAATTCAATGAAGTTAAAAGTACGCTTTATCACTAACTATTGCTAAGTTATTCATGTTAAAACTATTTTTCTCATGAAGGTATTTCCATTGGAGAAGTCATGGCTCGTAACTCACCTTAGGTCATCAATAACAAAAATACTGGAACACATTTTAGAGAAATTGGGGTGCTCCTTATGTGGTATGAGTCTCAATCGGATAAATTCACCCATTTCTGATTTATGCTATCTCAAACTTGTTGAGGTCAGGTCACTTAACCCGTACTGGTGACCTGACCTGAGATGACCTGACATTAAAATTAAAAAAAGTGTTAAAATGATCAGAGTAAATGTATTCAAAGTATGGCGGCGCTATCCGCGGCCGTTTTATGTTTTCTTAAAAAAACCGAAGGGGACAGGTACCCGCCCCCCCTCGTCAATGTGCGTGTTAATATCATCTACTCACTCATCTAGTCATTTGATGTGATACAGCCGTTGTTAGAATCTCACGTTTCCATGTATTTTTCATAACTTTGTTTTTATGCTTTTTCTTGAGGACGTAATCGACTGGTCACTTGATCTGTTGAAATATGTACGACTAAGTTTCAATATATTGGTTTGGGCACCGAATGATCCATGTTGTCGGTGCGCCCTCAAACCTCAAATATGATGATGATGTTGCGCCTATGCTATCCAGGGAGGCGCCTTTGCTCTGTGGGATGATGGGGCTCCTTTTCCTGTCCAAGAGGCGCCTCTGCTCTCCAGGGGTACCTTTGCTATCCAGGGGCACCTATGCTATCCAGAGGGCCTTTGCTCTGTAGGGGGCGCAATTGCTATCAGAGGGGTAGCCTTTGGTCTTTGGGGAGGAGGGGGTGCTTTTTGCTGTCCAGGGGCGACTTTGCTCTGGGGGTGAGTGCCTTTCCATCACGGGCGCCTATGCTGTCCGGGGCGCCTTTGCTCTGGGGAGAGGGTGCCTTTTTCTGGCCAGGGAGCGCCTGCTCTAGCCAGTGGGCACCTATGCTATCCAGGAGTGCTGTTGCTCTTCTGGGGGTATCTCTTTCTGTCCAGGGTGCGCCTCTGTTATCCAAGGGCGCCTATGCTATCAAGAGGGGTGCCTTTCCTCTGTGGGGGCTCCTTTTTCTGTCCAGGGGGCGCCTATGCTATGCAGAGAGGTCATCTATACTCAGGGGGGGGGGGGGGGCGCCTTTTGCTGTACAGGAGCACCTGTGCTACCCAGAGGGCGCCTTATGCTATCTAGGAGGGGGGGCGTTACTCTTCTACTGGGAGCTCATTTTTTTCTGTTCAGCGGTGTCTCTGCTGTCCAGAGGGCACCTTTGCTATCCAAGGGCACCCATGCTATCTAGGGGAGCCGCCTTTTATCTCCTGGCGGGCACCTATTTGCACTCCATGGGGCGGTTTTGATGTTTTAACCCTCGCCCCACCGGGGGGCCATCGATGGCCCCCCCTAAGGTTTTTCCGGGATAGCAGAAAAACGACGAGGCGCAGCACCGCGGTTGAGGGCTCTACCTCTCACTGCATCATTTTCCCATCATCCCTGAAATTTTTTACCCCGGGTCACCCAAGGTCAGGTCACCAGACGAGGTCAACCAAGGTCACCTCACTTCACCTTTAGAGCTCTGTAAGAGCTACATTTCAAAGTCGATCGATTTGAAACTTCCTACACTTCATGACCCCTCCAGGGTCTACAAGGTGTATATCCGGGATTTTTCGATTTCGTGCCCTGAGGTCAGGTCACGAGGCGACCTCTCCCATTGGAAAAGCATGGGGAAAAGCTATTTCATGATATAAAAGCCACAAAAATGATTGCAAATACTCAGACTGCTCAGAACAACGTTTTTGGACACCCTTTCACGGATCCCAGCGGTCATATTTGTCCTTTGACTTTTCCAAGGTCATCAAAAGGTCACCAGAGGTCAAAAACAGTATTTTGACAATAACTTTTGACCTAATTGAGCTAGAGCGGTGAAACAAACACCATCGTGTTTGTCTTGTCACTGGCTTTCATTTGATATACGGCAAGGTCACTTTTTGACCTTTCGTGACCTCAGGTCATATTAGGTCACGAGGTGACCTCTGGTGGTCAAACCACCGGCGGGAGGTCTTTACGTTCCACATAGCGGAAAAAGTACTGGCAATTTGCTATCAAATGTACTTTACCAGGCCTCAATAGCTCTAATGACATAAGAGTTATGCCCAGTTGGCTTAATCATTGCATATTTGAGTGAAAATAGCCGATCTTGACCTAATTTGACCTCTGGAGATCAAACCATTGACCTGAGCACTAAAACATGCGAAGTAATTTCTTACTGAATTCACGCGAGCTTTCTATTGCACTTTGCAGATTTGCGCTAACGCCCATATTTTCGGAGTTAGAGGGGGGCCATCGATGGCCCCCCCGGTGGGGCGAAGGTGGCGCCGGACCCCCGGTGGGGCGCGGGTTAAGGCGTCATTTATACTTGAAGTGTATTTTATTTTACACAGAGGGTACTACCTCATCAGGTAAGCGGTTTTTAAGTCTGAGTTTCATTTGACCGGCCGGGGGTGCCGGCCAAATCCGGGGAGTGAAGCCCAAATCCGTGGGGGAGGGGCACCGCCCCTGAGCAAGTCAAAACCAGGTGTGCAAAGATACTTTTGCACACCATCATTTTTTCAAGGTGTGCAACTGCACACTCTGTCCCGCGGAATCCACAGAGGTGCAGAAAGTATGCTGGCTGTCACAAACTCAATGCGACGTATGCCTCCTCTGTCACACAGAGCTGGAAATAATAATTGTATACTTGAATACTATTTCCAATATGCTGGATGTCCTCTACCTGTCCCTTACTTTATGCAGCAGACAAGGTTCTAGCACCAAACCATTACACCATGAAAGTAGTAAGTTTTCATTTATAGATCATGTTTTTGTTTTTGGAAGGAAAATTTCCAATTATGGGTCATTTTTCCCAGTATTGGGGTCATAACTATTATTGGCAACTCTGACTGCAGTTTCCCCAATGAAATGCATTTCCTTTTTGAAGAAGTTTCCATTTTTGAAAGGAGTGTTTCCAATTATGGTACTTTTCCACATGATTACATGTAGCAATTATCATGAAAATAGTCATTATTGGGAACATACCTATTAATGGGAGCATACATGTACACACAATTGGGAACCCTAACCGCAGCTTCCCCCCCCACTAAATTTCTATCTCGCATATCAACAAAAGGGAAAAAATGTCAATGTCAACATAGTATTCGAATCTACCTAAAATGTGTTGGTAAAGTGGACCTTAGGTAGCATTTTTATAAACACATCAAATGCTTAAAATTTGCATCCCACTCACGATCATTACCTGCCTGGTCATTCCTTTTTGCAGTAAAAACTCTGAGGCAACTAGCCTGCATAGATGTAAAATTATGTCTATTGCCCTAGTAGGTACAGAGGTATTGGAATTAACATACCAAAGAAAGATCCAGTGTAGTCAAAATCCTACTTTAACTCCATGCAGTTCAGGTCCCGTGCGTTGCTTACCACCACTGGTAGTAAGCAACACACCCCCAACCAGCGTTTTTCGAAGTCTATTTGTTTCTGAGATTTGCTGTGATTTTCTGAGATAAGAAGGGGTCTACTCGGCCCCTCCAGTGCACGTTAGTTCCAGGCCCCTCTCCAGTGTGGGTGTTAACACTTTGTGGAGGACTGCATTAGCACACATTTGCTATCTGTACAATATTGATATGATAATTTGATAATGAAAACTCACTTGAATCACTGTTGTTGCCAGCCTGTTGCTGGCGCCAACTCTCCCTACTTCCTCCAACTCTCCCTACTTCCTCCAACTCCAAATCTATCTAACCAATTTAGGGCACAAATAAACTAAGGCACAAGCAGGCTAAGGAATGAAAAACCAAGCTTGATATGGGAAAGTGCATCAGTCTTACAATAGCCTACATTCATCTTAGATTAGCCATGGGCAGCAATATTTGTTCTAGCTAGTTTTAGCCTGCACTTATCTTAAATATACCTAATGAATATGCCCTCAAAATAAGTGGCTTCCCGCCTGTTTAAATTTTTGGCAGGCTCTACATCACATAAACATTTCTAACTTGTCTTGTCGCTGTTGCGCAGTTTAGGTAGAATTGTTGCCCAGCTATGTTTATTTTCTCACTCACTTAGTACTTTTATTAGTAGCTTTTAGGCGTACTTAATACTAAATTGGAAGAAATAGGGGCCAATAAATCGAAGACACTCAAACTGTAAATATGATTTAACCTGAAAAAATGGACAGAGAAGTACTTAATAAAGTATATGCGTTATCGTTAATGCCTTAAAGGGACATTGTCGCAAAAATTTTTATTGGCTAGATCAAAAGGTTGCAAAAAGTTGTTTCAGAAGTCATATTCTCATTTTTGCAAATTCAGGCTCAAAATGCCTCAAAATCGGTCTCAAAGTCAACATTTATAGACGACTTTACCGAGTCCTTATGGTATCGATAAAATGACGTAGTCTGGGCTGTGGCTTTCCATTTCTATACCAAAGAATGTAAAAAATTTCAATCGAAGCATTTTGGTAGCTAAACCTGAGATATAAAAAAATTATTTTATAAAAATAACTTTCCAAAACGCTTTTCAATAGGAAATATAGGACTTTAAAGAAATACCATCAACCAATCAGAAGCCCAGTCCTTATAGGATCTGGTCACGTGGGCTTATCTTACATCAATGTGATGTCATCACGGCTTTCAACGAGTTATCGATATTTACCATTTTAAGAGCCGCGGCAAACACGGAGATATGAATACAAATTCTATAAGACTTATTAGCGCTGCGGCCAGGCCCGATCACTCTAAAGATTATAATTAATAATTGTTCGTTATTGCATGATTGCATTGCAGCGACAATGATACAAGAAAAAGATACGGGTAGCGCGATCCAGAAGAGCCTCTTTTGAGGCATGACAAAAGGTTTTGGTGGTTTTAAGGACGAGGAGATTGTCGCCGGTCCGGTCTCGTGATCAACAAAACAATATCGTCGGTTATCTGTACGTAAAATATTTAGAGCATTTGATGTGGTCAATTGAGATTTTCTCAGAGGAAAAAATGTATGAGTGAAAAGTTAATGAAACAATTTTAATTTTTGCCATCCATCGTTGCTGGGCACCATTGCTTATTGAGGTTTTGTGTAGTGAGTGTAGTGAGTTAGTCAGGCACTAATCCCATCAAATATGGGCAATGCATTTAATGTTTCTGTTCTGCATTAATTAGGTTCACGAAGTTGGCAGAAAGCAAATTGTATGCTTAATTGATAACTATTCATTTTGGCCCGCTATTATAGCTGTGGTCTCATTCAGTCTGTCGACACCAATCAGCGAGCAGCATTGAGTCGATGTCACATGACTATAGCCTCTCCCTGAGAACAAATCATAGAACCAATTGTAGATTTACAGGCTGACAACCTGCTGTGGTGCTGCTGGATGAAACAGTAAAAGCAGAACAGTGGCAGCGCACTATTTTGTGATTGGTAGATAAGTATTCTGGTTGATTTTTGCTTGATAAGCAGTAGCACATACTAGAGGCAGTCGCGGCACTGATATTTCTTTTCTAGAGGAGAGGCTCGAGGGCCTGCAGACAGGACTGTGCTGACAGATGGAACAAGGCTTATGAGTAGTTTCAATGCCAAAAAATCCTCATTTTATTGTTGCACAGGTCAACTTGTGTACCAAAATGGGTGAAAATGATTGGCGATGACAATTTTCCAATGATTGTTTAGGCATATTATTTTTGAATGTCCCAGATTTGCTCTCTTTTTGGTCTAACTTTCTATTTACAATATCTGTGCACTCTAGTAAAATTCTATATCAAGCCTGCAATTTGAATTACAAATTTCTACCTGTTGCAAATACTAGTTCTGCACAATGTGTGCATGCTAGTGCATTTTCTGCTTAGTTTACCTTCTTTAAAGTATGAAAATGTTTTTGATAATTTCACAGATTGAAACAGATTTTACCATTTATTTTGGTACCATGCAGTACATAATAGTTTGTGTACTCTTATCCACTTCTCGGATGAAGTTACTCATATTTCAAGTGCTACTGTTTGTTTCCAGACATGAAAGTGGCTGTAGCATGAATTCATCCATCTGCCCTCTGCAAATGCCCATCTGCATGTTTTTTTATAATTGCTATTTAAAATAAACTGAAGAAAAACTAGGATAAGATGTATTATGATTTGAAACACTAGGAATGTACCCAGCCAATACAAAAATATAATTGTGAACAAAGAGTATGGATAGACATATAGGAATGACAGGAGGGCAATCTTGGGTGATGCAATTTTTTGTGTTTTCCTAGAGGAATATGTGAAAGATTAGGCTGGTCACTTCAGAGAGGAAATTTTTTTACTAGAAAACCTGTCTTTTGTAGCTGCTGTGTATCATCAAACTATCATCCCCATCAATGGACCAGCTTGTGTATGATCATTTTGTTTGTTACTTTGAATGGGATGAACCCAATCAGACCGATTCTTCCATAGACCTGAAATTTGAAATATTTGTTTTCTATTGTGGGCCAGTTTGGAAATCATGTATTATAATTTATAAAAAAATCATGATTTTGCATGGTTCCACCCAACCCCTCCAAAAACCCATGATCTAGAGTATAGATCGTCTTTGGGGACGTCTTTCTTCTTGAATATATATATATATATATATATAAATATATATATATATATATATATATATATATATATATATATATATATATATATATATATAATATTTTTATATGTTTAAAACAAGATGCAATGATATCTTGTTTGCTTTCATTGTGAGCTTGTGATATTTTATTTGTACCCTTTATTGGTCCCATCTGTTCCTGCTGTGAAAATGTCTTCTAATTTAAGAAGGGGCTACCCCAGAAAGCTGAATGCAAAACAGAAATAATCAGGTGCTGCCCCTCGACAGTGAGTGACTATCGCCATTTACGCCTGCTGCTGGAACACAAGCTTCAGAGGACGAGCAATGGAATCCTAGAGTTGGCAGAGTACCACAGCCAGCAGTTTTCTGCATTGAACACGAACCAGCCTGAGTGCGCCTCGGTCGTCTGCCCGTGTGCCCGCAGTATACGTTCATGTGTGTGCGTAAGTGGTATTTATCGCCGTATATCAAGGCACATCCTCTGAGGACCTCAGTAAAACATACCATTAAAAGTACTTTTTAGCTTCAAGGTAAAAAAAAACACCGTAATGCAACAGGTCTTTATAGTAAAAAATCAAGTGGTCAGATTTTGTTGGTGGTCGTAAGTGTGAAAGTCGGCGAATATGATAAGTGACTACTTTGGGCTCACACTATTGCGGTGAAAATTTTATCAAATCGTGTAGCACTTATTGTGGACAGATGCAAAATCTGTTATGCTTTTGATGTACGCTCAGTATTTGGTTCGCTCCCACCCTTCTTAGAGTGCACTTCAAGGACTGGAAGCTAGAAGCCGCATACCCACTGGTGGGTTCAGGGAAAAATTTACTTTCCTCCCAAACTCTGCGATTTTTGCCGATCTTTAAAACATTTTTATTCACGATTTTGAACCCTGTCTTCCCCCCCCACAAAAAACATTGGCCTGGATCCATCACTGACGTACTGAGTTATATCCTCTAGTTCACGTTGCACTCGGAAGATTGCTCTTTGGGGACTCGCAGACCTGATTGTTGCACGCGTTTCTCACCTGCCGAGGGTTATCACTCGCTTTTAATTTCCTGGTAGGTTATATTTTCTCATGTTTTTGTGAGTCTGAATATAAGCCTCATTGATCAACTGATATCTGTTGGTTTTTAAAAGTAGATGAATCTTGCATTGCGTAGCCGAGGAGCATGATTATAAATTGGTAAGATGTTTCATGGCTTTGCCTCTCGAATTCCTGATTAATGGAGCCTGTGATCACACTGTGATCACATATTCGGGCACAGCCCCTCGTCAGAATCCTCATAATACAATAAGCGAAAATTTGTGGGCAGTGTGACCAAGGCTTGAAATTTAGATCTGATATGGAACTCGGTTGCTGAAATAATGTAGTTCAGTACTGGAATATTCGAATATTGGAACTCGATTCGAGGATATCCTAACACTCTGACTAAACATTTATGTGTTCACCTATTATATTATGAGAATTGTGGTGAAGGGATGTACCTGAATATTTATCAGTGTATTAGCCCCATTTTGCAACCATGATTCGAGGAGGCTGGTCATGAAACATCTTATCAACGTAGATAATCTAATAAACAATCTAATAAAAATAACGGTTAATATACTATTTTATATAATAATATGATGTTATATGAAGTGCTTCTGCGACTATTATGAGAAAGGACCGTTTCCAAACTCCGAAGTATTAAAAATAAAAGCTTATCATTTTCATAAACAAATGTCATTCAAGATGCCAGCAGCTTGCTTGTCTTAAAGCCGCAATGCGTGTTCTTAGGTTTAGGCTCCGTCACTACCAATGTTTAGATTAATTGTAGAATCCTTTTTATTTAATACGAACTGTTCCAGGTTAGAATTTTGAGGTATATTTTCTTGATGCACTCGGATCAGAAACTAACTCAACTTGAAGTCAAAAAGGATGTATTCTTAAATCTTGTATATCTATATACAAAAAATTGAACTAGCTACCACCACGGACAGAGAAGTGAGTTGGTCAGTCCATCTCCAACCTGCAGCACACAACAAACGTTCCCCCTGAAACAAAAAGTGATCAGGTTTGGGTTCGTGGTGCGTTCCACACTTGGTGGCTGCACATATTTTTTGTTAGTTCATCCAAGGATCGTGGTGACTGCTCTTTGGTTCCCCAGTTCTGACGCATATCAAGAGTTATTCTTCCTTATCACATTCAGCTATTCTCCGGTTCTCTAGACTACGTGTTTTATATTCTCCGGGGACCAAAGGATTAAAATTATGTCAAATATTTAGATGTCGACGGACACATTAATCTGATTGATTGATTGAGTGTTCCGGCCATACGGGGAGGGCGCCCTTGTAGGCGCCCCAACCGCTGCAGGAACATCGCCAGCCGTTGCGGGTCCGCCAGCGCCTCCCGGATGGGCGGGTCGTCCCGTCGAAATATGTCCCAGCTCAGGTCAGTGCACGCAGGGCACTGGGTCAGAAGCTGGTGGAGGGCCTCGTCTTCTCCGTCGTCGCATTCCCGGCACGTGGCTTCCGGGTCCAGGCCGATCCTCTTTCGGTAGCTGCACAGGAGAAAGGAGTGGCCAGTGCGCAGGCCCCCGCCTCCACACTCTCCTGCCGTGAAAGGCCCAGACGGTCTTTTAGGGTGGTCCGTCCTGGGACACCGCCACATTTAATCTCGAACACGTTTTATCTCGTACGGATTAAGGTTTTATCTCCTTGTTTTACCAGATAAACACGCGCATTGACGGGGCTCTGAGCCACCTTCGCTTTGACGGTGGGGGGGCGGGTACCCTCCCTCCTAAAATCTCGAGAACCACACATTATGTAGTGAAAA
Organism: Lepas anatifera; assembly: GCA_034440635.1. Classification (NCBI taxonomy): domain Eukaryota; kingdom Metazoa; phylum Arthropoda; class Thecostraca; family Lepadidae; genus Lepas; species Lepas anatifera. The sequence goes on along the minus strand of JAOTON010000595.1, from coordinate 26,958 downwards.
AGTGGTAAACGGCGTTTGGTAGCCCATACGCTTCTCCATCGAAATATTTTAACCATTTTGTCAGATCACTTCAATCGGATGAGTTCACTTTGTTCCGACTTATGCTATCTTAAACTTTTTTTAAGGTCAGGTCACTTGACCTGTACTGGTTACCTGACCTGAGATGACCTAACCTTAAAATTTGACAAAAGTTGTAAAAATGATGAGAGAAGGTATGCCAAGTAAGGCGACGCTACGCGCCGCCGTTTTTATATTCTATCCGAAAAACCAGACGGGGGGCGGGTACCCTCCTCCCGTCAATGCGCGTGTTAAAACGATTAATTAATCTCGAGACACATTAATTTAGGGACTAACACATTTAATCTCAAAGAGCCACCCTTGCGTTTTTATTGGGTCGGTTTCTGGTTCCTGGTTTGCACCAAAACCGGTAAGGCTTCAAGAATGACCTTCAGCAAAGGACACAAAAGACATTTTGGAATGGCAAACAGCGTGTCCCGGTGGTCAGAAAACAGGGGAACTGGTCTCCAACAGAGGTAAATCCGACGGACTGAGAACCATTGGAGGGAGCTGGAGACAAGCCGGTCCCAGTTTGGTACGCCGGTCAGATTAGAAAAAATATTTGGGGCTAATATTCCCCTTCCCTCAACTACCCGGACGGAGGGATAACCAGAAGAAATTGTCCTTAGAATAGCTACTTCATCCCATAGGAGGATCCAGGAGGGCAAAAGAGGGCACGTGTCCCCCTCTCTGATCGACTCTCGGTGAAACCTAAAATGTCGCGTTCCATCCCCTCCCCCAGAATGCACAAATCGTCGCACACCGATAGGATTTAGCGTCCATCTGATAGGTTTTTCCGGTCAAATTTGGTGTCCCCCCCGGTCTGGATGGTGCCCTCCCTGGAGGTTACCCCCCCCCGATCGGAAATTATGGATCTGACTATGCTTCATCCATTAGTACGCATGAACAATCAAGAAGAAAACCAGAAAAATTGTTTTTTACAGTAAAAACTTCGACTACCTAGATTCGAACCTGTATTACCCGTGTGAGAGTCGGGAATGGAGGCCACTATACCAGCCCCGCTGCACGACATCTGGCCGAGTTTAAAACTTCCCTGATTAGTTTTCTCAAGCTGAATGTTTTGGACAAACTAATGTAATTCTTGTATTTTTGGGACTTAATAAAAATAAATTGAATAATAATACATCATAAAAACATTTTCTACGGCAAAAAAATCATTTCTAGAACTTAAAACTTTGATTGATAGAATAGAGGTGAAGAGCAGGTTACAATCTATTATTGATATTGTTAACAAATTTGAATAATTGTTGAGTGGCCTCCAAAAATTTAGCTGAAGATAAAGAAACGATTGACGGTACCAGAATCAGGATTTTTCAAATATTAAGAAACCACAATAAAAATTTTTGCGACAATGTCCCTTTAAATATGCCCACAATTGTGTATTTCTCGAAAAAATTGACTGTCACATTTCCGGTATCTAGGCGACAACTTTCTGCAAACTACTAACAATCAGCCCCATTGGGCTGCATGTTAAAATCTGGCAACTGTGACAGCGGTTTGCGGGTTTTCTGCAGCGGGGGTCCCTCGTTTTAGTAGAAACTGAACACAGTACCAATATTGTATTACTAATGGTACGCTGTGCAATTGAAGAACAGAGCTGCTAAGTTAAAATATTTCCTACACGCTTCATTCTCTATTTCGAAAATATGGGGTTTGATCTTGAGCCATACAGTCAGGATCGCTATTTTGTCACAATTATGCACCTCAATTTTTGTAAATGTGTCACAAACTCCAGTAGCCGAGTTGGCAAGTTTCTGCACCTCTGGGAATCCACCGTCCCCGCTGCCGTTGCTCTGCGGCAGGGGTCAAAGTGTTCAGATTGTCACCATTAAAAATGCCAAACCATAAATGTGTCACCAGCCCAGGCTGCAAAATGTGGCACGTTTTGAGTTATTGGGATACCAAGGGATACTCCTGGACCATCTTAGTTGTTGAAAAACATTGCGAGTTTAAATTGCATGTGCAAATTTTGGCTATTTGTTCCGTTATTCGTCTGGAGCAAACATATCAGCTAATTTTTGTCACCTTGTCCACCTTGGGCTGTCACCATTTAGAATGCCAAAATGGTCAGTTTTTCGACCCCTGCTCTGCGGGGGAACATCTTTGCTCTCCAAGTGGCACCTCTGCTCTCCAGGGGGCGCCTATGCTATCCAGAGGGAGCGTCTTTTCTCTGCGGGGGGCGCCTTTGGCTGTCCAGGGGTGCCTTTGATGTCAAGGGGCACCATTCATTTTTGAAAATTATTTAATTCTAACAGAGGATCCTACCTCTTCAGGTAGGCGGTGATTGGGCTTGAATTTCTCTGACCGGCCAGGGGTGCTGGTCGAATCCGGGGAGGGGGGGCGTCTCCCTGAACCAAGCCAAAACAAGGGGTGCAAAAGATACTTTTGCACCCCTTGAACAAACTCAAGGGGTGCAACTGCACCTCTTGTCCCCTGGAATCCGCCGTCCCTGTGACTGATTTGGAATACACACTCATAATGACGATGTCCTTCACTAACATATTTACATACCTTCACTTGGGTAATAGAGGAAAATTCAAAATTCCCTGACCGAGTCGCAATATTTTTTGTGGTGGGAAAATCCCTCCTGATTTGCAAGTTGGGGGACACGTCTTCCCGTCCCCTCCAACCCCTCCCACCGCTTTTGATGCCCATGAGCAATAGGTCACATAAAAGGGCCACCCAATGAATTGATTTGTGATATCGATGATCTAGGACTAAGTGCGATCATGACCTCCCCTATTGTAAACCTACGGAAACAAACTTTTTGAATTGGCTGTTGTTAGCACGCGCATTGACGGGGGGGGGTGGCGGGTACCTGCCCCTCGGGTTTTTGGAGATAGTGAAAATATAAAATGGCGGTGCGTAGCGCTGCCGTACTTGGCCTACCTTTTCTCTGGTCCTTTTTACAACTTTTGCTAAAATTTTAATTTTAACTCATTTCAGCTCACATCACCAGTATAGGACAAGTGACCTAACCTAAAAAAGTTTAAGATAGCGCAAATCAGAACAGAGTGATCTTATCCGATTGAAACTCATATCACATAATGGTCCCACAGAGTTCTCTAAAAATGTTCCGGTATTTTTTATATCGGTAACCTAAGGTCAGGTACGAGCCACGACCTCCTCATTGTAAATACATGGGAAAATGATTCTAACTGAATAACTTGGTAATGGATGGTGATAGAGCGTTTATTTTAACTATATTAGATTATCTTGTTTTTGCAGCTCTACTGATATGCATTTTGACCTAAATTTACTTTCAATTGACCTCAGTTCAGGTCAAATCACATATTTGACCTGATTTGACCTAGCAAGGTCATATAATTTATCATTCGATTCGGCTCGCTGCGAGGATTCCAATGGTCTAAATCGAATAAATCAGGTAAATGGTCTAAATCTGAAATGATATAAATCCAATGGTATAAATACTATACAATGCAGTGTAACATACTATAAAGTCAAAGCCACGACAGTGCTCTTTAGGGAGGCCAAGGCGGATACCGCGCGAGCTGCGGCGCGGCAGGTAAGCGGCTTAAACGCCGCCTTTCTAGTCTGGGGATCAGCTGATGCGTGAATGAGCAGCGCGATGCGCCGGACCCAGACTAATCGGTCGATTGACACCTGTCGACATCGGTTGGAACCGCCGGCGAATCCGTAATTGCTGAGACATTCACTGCGCTCCTCAGGCAATTTCATACGCGAGGTGGACAGTAAGCGGTAAAGTTCGGTAAAGTCTCACACAACCACAGCAACCGTGACTGGCCCGCGAAAACTGGTACAGACCGATAATGGCTGGGCGTGGCAGCAACTGCAGTGGACTGTAGCACTGCCCTAACACACACTGTAATCACCTCTGTGACACTGTCACACACAAATTATCTGATCGGTGAGTGAATGCTTTACTGATAATTTCTTGTTTTAACGGCGCACCATCAGTCTGTGTCATATACTGCTTTGCCGCCATTTTCCCTTTTGTAGGGGATTTTGGGGAATCAAACTACATACATTTCACTTGCAGGAAACGCGCCAGGACTTAACACGCGCATTTACGGGGGTCTGAGCCACCTTCGCTTTGACGGGGGGGACGGGCGGGTACCCGACCCCCTAAGATCTCGAGAACTAAGTTAGATAGGGCAAAACGGCAAACGGCGTTGGGTAGCCCATCCCATTTTCTATCGAAAATTTGTAAACCATTTTTTGTCAGGTAACATTCAATGTCACTAGAAGTCAAAACATGTTATCATAGGGATAACATGTAAATTCTTCGGTCAAAACATCTGAACAAGTAAAGATAGAGCAAAACAATTTGAACTTTATGAATCCTCGCAGCAAGCCGAATCGAATGATATATGATATAACCCTTCTGGGTCAGATCAAGGATTTGACCAGACCTGAGGTCAGGTCAAGGTCAATTTAGGTAAAATGCATATCATTAGAACTGCACTGACAAGGCGAATCTAATGCAATTAACATAAATGCTCTATCGCTATCTATTACTAAGTTATTCAGTTAAAGCCATTTTTTCCTTGTATTTCCCATGGAGAGGTCATCACTCGTACCTGGCCTTAGGTCATCGATATAAAAAATAACGCATAATATTTTAGAGAACTCGGTGGGCTCATTATGTCTTATAATTTTCAATCGGATAAGCTCACCCTGTTCTGACTTATGCTATCTTAAACTTTTTAGGTCAGGTCACTTGACCTGTACTGGTGACCTGACCTGACCTTAACATGTTGTAAAAAAAGTTGTAAAAAAGGTCAATGAAAAGGTGTGCCAAGTACAGCGTCGCTACGCGCCGCCGTTTTTTAAGATACTCCAAAAAACCGACGGGGTGTGTACCCCGTCAATGAGCGTGTTAAACTGGAAAATTCAGCGGAAAACGCCGCGTGCTGACGACATACAATCATATTCCTAACACTTTTCATGGCGCTTGCGCCCCGTATCCGTCTTGTTTCACACTTGTGTCATCTACGTTTGGTATCTCTGGCTTTATTTTGTATCTTGGGCGTTCCAGGACAAATCGACCAGGCACCACCTGGATTGTACATAGCGTAGTCTCAGATTTCGTTTCTAACTTCGTACACAGGGTTATCAGAGGCATAAAATTCAGATTTGAGAATATTTCATTCTTCAAAATAAAGGTTGTGGAGTTACGGCTCGCTGAAAGTAGTAAACATCCGTGTTTTTAGCAAAACATGGTGACATACAATCATTATTTTCTGTGTAATCCCTCGTTATGGATCCTCATTTAAAACGTGATTGTATCTAAAATTTTATTAGCCTGCTTTGAGAATTTAGTTTTTAATAAAAATTATTATTTTTAAGCTTTTGGAAATTTATTTTCAGTTTTTGAAACTATTTTTTCTAGATGTGGCCAGTGATTCATCTTAACCCTATTTCCAACAGGGGGGCAGATTCTGCCCACCCCTCAGGTTTTTCCATAATACCTATCTCCGAAACGGTTTGAGATAGGCTCTTGAAATTGGGTGAATTTTCTTCAAACTAAAAAGCGCGTGTTCCCTCAAAGTTTTAGAAATATGTATCTGCCAGAGACAGAGTTATGGCTCGCTAATTTGGGGGCTTTATCCAGAAGCCGAGCATTGTCGCCTGCGTTGCAATTTGTCCCACAATAAACCTGTCTGTTGCGAATGGGCGGCAGTTGTAATGTTTGAATGTTATTACTGAGATTTAGGATGACAGTTGATGTATATTTTGATATAATTTTGGTCATGGGTGGTTCCAGAATCTCAAAAATGGGCGGTTTACAATGTTACCATCCGAACTCATTCAAGGTAAATAGATTGCGTATATAATCTTCAGGAGGGGTAAACATAACCATGCATTGATCCCATATGTCTATCATATGATGATAAGCAAGCCATAGGCGTGCTCAGTTACCGTGATTAGGGGTTCACTCGCGCCCAAATTCATTTTAGTGTTGTGTGTGCATCGAATGGAACAAAACATTGTAATTATACATTTAGTTCTAACACCAAATGATATTTTAAATGACAGTTGATGTGCATTTTGAAATATTTTTGGCCATAGGCGGTTCCAGGAGCTCAAAATGGGGGTCTACAATGTTATCTATTCGAACTCTTCCAAAGTGAATAAACTGTACAGAGAGAGAGAGAGAGTCTCTCTCTCTCTCTCTCTCTCTATCTCTCTCTCTCTCCCTTTCTCTAACACACTCTGCTCCTCCCTCCCTCTGCTCCTCTCGCAAGCTTTCGCTGCTTAGAGAATGCCCTCATCTGGCGCTCAGTTTTGTCTTCATTTGTTCATCCTCCACGCACGCGGCAGCGTATTGACGGCCGGTTGGACACGCCGCGCTCAGCCGTTTGACCCACAAAGCCGGTGGAGCAGGCGATTGTGGCTGTGCCGCAGGTGCTGCCTGGCCGTGCGGCCCCCGATTACCGGCTATCTCCCACGCCTGACTGCCCTCCACACCAGCTGGTTTCCAGAGCACCAGCCGCCCTTAGGCGGACCGTGGTGGTGGCAGCGACGGACCCAACGGAGGGGCGAAGGGGCGAAGTCGCCCTCGCTTAGACCCATGTTTCTGCCCTCTTGTGAACGTTGGGTGCCTCGAACGCCCTTAAAGTGTGATAACTGTGTGACACAAACGTCCAAAAACTGACTTTAGACTTTGTACCTGGCAGGTACGCCTTTCGAACTCTTCCAAGGATTCTGCCCTCCCACTACCATCTGCAGATCTCTGCTCGACTAATTGGGCAGTTGGGCACCCTTCTCTAGACAGTGATACCCATAAGACTAGATTCATTTCAGCATTTTCCGGTATCAATTTCGAAACACCCACTCTTTCAAACAAAAAATATGTTGAAATGGCGCCCCTCAGAATGCACAGCAGGCATCCTCTGGTAGCATATCCCCCATCCCTGAAGCTTTGCTCCATCCCTTACCAAATCCCAGGTCCATCACTGGGTGGTAAGGTGTCCGAGGTAGGAGGTCAACAGCGGCGACGGTGGTGTATGGCAGGTGAATTGGACACGCCGTCGGTCCCTCCAGGGGAGATATTGTCCGCAGCTTTGTGCCTCCTGCTCTGTCACGGTAGAGCCGAGCCGAACGCATCAGGAAGAACAGCAGATGTGTACATGTCGAAATCGACCTTGACGTCACCTTCAGTGGAAGTGGTCTTCGTGAGTCTGGTGATGCAGAGTCAATCGGATGTCACAACTAATATGGAATGCTGCGCAGACGCCGGTGTTGAACTGGGGACTACATCAAGCAAAATTCGACAGAGAAAAATGTCTGGAATTCATTATTTTAAGCCCAGGCGTTATCTAAGTACAAGGATCATAACGGAATAGATGCACACTTTTTGATGTAGCAAAACAAAATCCATGATCAAATCGCATTAAGACATCAACAAATCATGTAAACACGGAAAAATATTGTCGATTATAATTTATATCGAAGCAATACATGCATCTACCAGGGAGCAGAAAATAACATTACATACCTAACCAGTGGTGAATACAAGGGGTGCTTGGGGGCTCAAGCCCCCACCCCCTGAGACGTGTGAGTGCCTTTAATATGTAATCGCATAGTCGGAGGCCGTTTCGAGGTAATAGTGGGGAGTATCAAGCCTCCAGCCCCCTCTTGAAGTAAAGTCCTGGATCTGCCACAGCACCTACCTGCTTAGGTAAACTGCCATTGAACATCAAAACCTTTAACCCTATTACGCCATCCCTGTGAAAAGTCGGAATCGGTAGGGGGTCATAGTGTCCCCCTCCTGTTGTCTCCTTAAGTTCTTGGCCTATTTCAACGAAACAAGGATCAATGGATTTGTCTTAAGGTGAGCTTCCATTTGATAGAACTGAAGTTTCAAAGGCTTGAAAATGGGGATCACATGGGAAATATATATATATATATATATATATATATATATATATATATATATATATATATATATATATATTTTATTTATATATATATTTATTTATATATATATATATATCTATCTATATATATATATATATATATATATATATATATATATTTATATATATATATATATATATATATATATATATATATCTTAGAACATTTCCTTCTGCTTTCTGTGGCTGCATTTATTAGCCAATTCTTTTCAAACCTTCTGTATGGATTAAGAATGGTAGGTATGCCAAATCATATATATTCCAGCCTGTATCAATTAAAAATTCAAGGGCAGATCCAGGAAGGGAAAATATAGGTAATTATGGATTTATATTTTGACGTTGCATTCACACCTGATATAACTTGCTGCTTATAATCAGCAGTACAGAAGGGGAACAACCTTTTAGCAATAAAAACGTCGCAAGGGCAGATGCAGGAAGTCTGAAAATGGAGCAGGCTAAGAATGACAGGGCTTGCGCCACAACCTCTCACAATCACAACCAGAACCTGCCCCGCCTCCCCACTATGTGTCCTACCATAAGTGTCGCCACCGGCAAAAAGTGGGGGGGCCAGCCAAACTTCAACCTGATGCTGACAAAAACTTTCAACATCAGGACCAAAAACTGTTCGAATTTGGGCTCCTCGCTGCATTCCGCAGCGGCTGGATATAAGAATGTCCGGTTGTCTGTCATTTTGACTGAGATCAGGAAATTTTTGGCCAAAAAGTGGGGGGCCAGGCCCCCTGGCCCCCCTTTTCCGACGCGAATGTGTCCTACCCTCGGTCAGAGATCCTGGATCCGCCTATGAATGCAAGTAAAATCTCACATGAATAAGCCTTGAATATTTCATATGTCCCGATGAACTCAAAACAATGAGTTTCAGCAGACTGTTTGGCTTACAAGTTATTATCGTTGCGACTGCCCTACCCAAATTCCGGTGTGCCTCCGTCACAGACCTAAAAAGCAAAACTGAAAAGCGTAAATCAGTCCGCGTCCATAGACTTGGCATTCTAATTATCCTGTACCAAATCACTGATGTGTATGTTTTATTCAATGGAGAAATTATGCCCCAAATAATGGCCTCTTGTACACGTTCTTGCGAGAAAAAAACACGAATTTGGTGTGAAAATATTCATTGCAATAAAACAATACAAAAATAAGTCTATAGCGGTCAAATACATGTATAAAGTCAGAAATAGTGAAAGGTCTGTCTGAGATATTGCTGGTGTAAGCTGGCCAACATGCCCTTCAAACAATGTCGCTGGAGCCGCCCATGAGCAAGATAAAATGTTCATTCATCGGCCATTTTATGCGAAATACATTATGAGAAAAGTAAAAAAAGTCAGAATTCTAAGTCATTATAAGCCTATGGTGAAAAATAGGAAGGGTTCGTTTTAAGTAAATACCGACCGGATCAGCTTGAAAATCCTCAAACCATGTGTTCTTCTCACGATCTTGACCTTAAAGTTAAGCTTTTGACCATCTGACCTCTCAAAGGTCATGTGAGGTCACATGAGCATGCCGTGATTATTTTTCCCATAAGAGACGGCTCTGTGACAGCACCGTCTTTGTGTCTATACGACAGCGTCGTTTCTGTGCCTCTGGCTCTGTGACAGCCTTGTCATTGTGTCTCTGGCTATGTGACAGTGCCGTCTCTGTGTCTGTATGACAGTGCTGTCTCGGCCTCGTTATGGCGGTCGGGTGCGGGCTGTCCAAACGCAGCGGGCGCACGCAGCAGCTCCATATCAGGCAGTTTTTCCTGCTCCGGACGTCGCTCCGGCCGCCCTCTCACTTTCGTTCGGACGGCGTGACCGCGCGCTCCGGCGAAAAATGGACACGCGCGCCCGGCGTGAACGCTCGGGACGCCCGCGCGGTATTAGTGACCGCGCACTCAGCGGAATTGAAGCACTTATCTTCCATACTCAGGCCATGGGGGAGACCTATTCAAAGGATCAGTTCACTGTTGAACTGCTATTGCTCAATTGCTAGTATCCTCTGAGAGCCAAGGAACTACTTTGAGTGAATATTGTTTTTGACGCCACCTCCTCACATAGATAAAGACAAACTAATAAAGTGAATGATTGATTATATTTTGAAATAGCTTTGTCATCCGTGGTACAATTTGAAAAATCAAATCCTACTTTCTCATTCGATGACATAATGAGTTCCAGACAAAGCATCTGCAGCTAACGTGCCCTAAAACTCCGAACGAGTTCTAAATATTATTAATGACTCAAACCAAAAGTTGATTTACCTGAACAAGACGCCATAGGTGGATTGAAAGAGGTGCTTTCCCCACATAAAGCACTAGGTGACCCTACACTCACCCATGCCCCCCAAACGCTGTTACTCACATCCAGGATACAAGTACTGGCACCCCCACCATGAGATTTGGCGCACGCCTGATGGGTGGATGATTAAGAAGTGGGGTTCTTCTGGCCGAAATGGTGTCCGCTAAGGCCAAAATGGTGCCCTTTGACCTTTGGCCAAAGTGCTGCTCCCCATCACAAGTCTTGGACCCACCTATATGAATCTTTCAATCATTGTTTTCTTATTGGTGAACTTATTTTTACTTATAGTAGCGGTTCTTGTGAATGTGCATCGTTGTGATTTAGACGTGGCTTTCGTTTTGGCGCGCATCATCTCTATGAACAATCATGTACTGAATTATCTTTTTATTGCTTATTATACGCGAACAGCCACTGGTCTGAGTCCGCTTACAACTGAGATCATTAATTAAGATAATCAAATATGTTTTTAGGACTCAAATTCCTAATTGTTCACCTTCTAAAGCATTTCAATTTTAGTCTCGAAAACCGATAGGTGATTTTTAACGCGGGCCTGGCACTACCAACAGTTAAGCTAACAGTTTCATACCTTTTTGCCCTCGACTTTTTAATGATATGGACTGTTTTGTCTGCGTGCCTCTGTGTGTGGACTGAGGCTCTCCTGGCTGAGGGATCTGCTGACAGAGCGGCAGCGCCGGCAGCTCTGGCCGCGTGACCGATGGAGCACCGGTAACGCCCTGCTGTTTCCCATTAACGCCACATTGCGAAACCAGATTAGCTGGATCGGCCACGTTCTGCTCTAAAACAGATACTCCGGCTCGCCTATTACCGCCGCTCCAAATTGGTCCGGGCTCTTAAACTGCAGTCAGGAAAAGCAACGATTGGTAGTCGAGAAGAGCGTGCTTGGCTTTTTGTGCTTTATTTTGCTGTTGAAGGATATTTGGATCTTTGATGAAATTCCAGACTGTGGTGGTCTTGGGGAAAGTATTATTCAAAATAGAAATCAGGTCATATTTATTTCTGAAATGATCTTAAACTTCATAATCTTTAACATTTCAGTTTCTTTTCTGAAAAGTTAAACCATTCCCTATCCTCGTTACGTCATTACTTATTAGCACTTCTTGTAGCCATACAAAAATTGTTGGTTTGCGTCGTGCTTGAATACACCTTGCAGCAGTATCTTATTTCGTTGTGCTTATGCTTTAGACGATTATTAGATGGGCAAAGTGAGTCCGACAAAGAGTATGCATCCCATCATGCTATCACTCTCAGTATTTCTCCGCAATTTTTTTAAGATGAAGCAACACCAAGACGCGGGGGAAGCCGTGCAGCTCTTCAAGCTTCTGTACTTTCGCCTCAGTCCGTCCACCTCGTGTCTGCCGTCTCACAGGTTTCGAGACGGCTGAGGCCACAAACAAGTGTCCACTCATCATCGTGTCCTCAACATTAAGAAACGTTGCCATGGTTAACAAGAGTCACGTGATTATTTGAGGAGGACAGTGCTGGAAGAGGAAACTTTTGATTTTCTCTCCATGAAAGGTGAGCTCTGGGACAAATAGATATGAAACAAGGTGTATTTTCTTTTATGTTCTATCACAGGCTACCTAAGTTAAAATCCAACTATAAAGATGCCAAATTTCCCTTAAGGTAGAAATAAAGCATTAATAGTTGATAGCCTGATGCATGATTCACATATCCACACATTTGCAGTATGTTTTATGCACAAAACTGATGACATTAAGCCCGCAAAATCTCTAAAACCCATTTGTTTGTATTTATTCACCAGCTCGGGCGCACAGCTTCTGCTTGCCATCATTCAACACTTTATAACGATTGATAGAATGGTTTTATTTGTATAAAAATTGATTGGATTCGTCATTACTTCCAGTATTTTATGGCAAATGCCAAAATGATTATAACTAACTCCACGCAGCTCCATTTCCGCAATTTGTGTATAGTCATCACATGCAAGGTGTGCTTTACATAGCCTATCATATCCTTCTATCATAGCCTTTAGTCTTTTTTGCCTCCTTTAATTATTTTTAAAATTTGATGATATGAACATACATAAGGTCAGATACAGGGAGGAAGGCATTTCACACACAAAAAATTTCCCCATTCTATTCAAAGCCATTTTGTCCTGTACGATTATGAGCCATCTTATCACCCCTCTTCGCCCTCCTAAAAAAAACCATCGACCCAGATCCCACCCTGACGTGCGTACGTTCAAAGTAGTCTCCGACTATTTGACATCCCCTAAGCTTTGACGGTCAACAGTGTTATTGCCGCAAACAGTGCTGCGGCCAGCGATATGTACGTGATGAAATCGGGACCGCATTGTTATCTGAGTGGCAATTCGACCACTCCAGCAGCAGGAGACCTCCTCATCCCGGTGCTAACAGCACGTGCGGCCTTGTGGCGTTCAGCGGCGCCGCCGGTGACAAATACGTCGGTACCGTCGCACGGTAAATGGACCGCCGTCGACGCCGTGAAAGCGTGGGAGATAGCGTCACACCTGTCCGCCCCGCCAGTGCGTGCCAAGGTCCGTCGACTGACCGCACTTCCGGTCAGCCAGGCTCTGACACGCGCAGCCAGCGACGGTCAACTGCCCGTCTGCTGCTGACCGCGCGCCGCCAATGTCGCAACCGACGCAGAAGTGCGGCCCATTACTGGCTGGAAAATACACCTATTGGTACACTTGCGCTTCGAAACTGTTGAACAAACTCTATGGTAAAGTCTTTTGAAAAAAAAGTGAAAAAGTATGTGCCAATGGGCTTTTGTGAATTTTGTTCAAGTTACTGCAGGCTCGTGTTTTGGGAGCCAAGCCTCACGAAAGCCATCAAGGGATTTGTCACGAAAACTCCGACCGCACAATCCAAGCGAGTGACTCCCGCAAAGATGATTGGGTGGAGCGGGGCGGCTTACGTATAGTTTTAATGGCTGATATGCATGACAAACCAGACAGGAGTCGGTGCAGAATCAGGTCGCTTCGAAAACCGTTCATTTAACCGTTCTGTCACTATAAGTAAAGTTTTGACAGTTTTCCTCCATTGCAGCTTTTTAACACGCGCATTGACGGGGGGTGGGTACCCGCCCCCCTCCGGTTTTTCGGAGACAGTAGAAAAACGGCGGCGCGTAGCGCCACCGTACTTGGTATACCTTTTCCTCATCATTTTTACAACTTCTGTGAAAATTTTAAGGTTAGGTCATCTCAGGTCAGGTCACCAGTACAGGTCAAGTGACCCGACCTCAAAAAAAAGTTTAAGATAGCATAAGTCGGAGCAGGGTGAACTTATCCGATTGAAACTCATATCACATAATGGCCCCACTGAGTTCTCTAAAATATGTTCCGGTATTTTTGATATCGATGACCTAAGGTCAGGTACGAGGCATGACCTCTCCATAGGAAATACATGGGAAAAATGGTATTTACGGAATAACTCAGTATCGGATGGTGATAGAGCATTTATTTTAGCTGCATTAGACTCGCCTGGGCTTTGCGGTTCTAATGATATGCATTTTATATAATTTGACCCTGACCTGACCTCAGGTCAGGTCAAATCCTTGATTTGACCTAGCAAGGTCAAATTATACATCATTCGATTCGGCTTGCTAAGATGATTCATATAGTTCAAGTCCTTTTGCTCTATCTTTATTTGTTCAGATGTAATGGCCGAAAAACTGAATTTACATGTTATCCCTATGACGGGCATGTTTTGACCTCTCGTGACCTTAAATGTGACCTGACAAAAAAATGGTTCAAATGTTTTCGATGGAGAAGTGGATGGGCAGTCCAACACCGTTTACCGTTTTTCGCTACCTACCGTGGTTCTCGAGATCTTAGGGGGCGGGTACCCGCCCCCCGTCAATGCGAAGGTGGCTCAGACCCCCGTCAATGCGAGTGTTAAGGATTGCTGCTACCAGTATCAGAACCCTCGCAAGAAAGCAAAGTCATAAATACTGATATCAAAAAGGATTAAAAACTAACGGCACACTATGAGACCCTTGTTTTTTTATCATCCTGGTCAAATCTTGATAGGTAATCGCGAGGTGACAGTGAAGCATCATTAGTTGCTAAGGTCATATGACGTTGCAAACTCTACCCTGTTAGTTGTGGTTTAGGAGGCAGATAATGTGTATTGGACGCGTGGTCTGTGGGTTAGAGATTTGACCTAGTTTCTACTCTCATCATACGCGCTTAGATAAATTCTTCCTGCAAGCCTTTCATTCGTGTTCGTGTTGATGAGGTGGTTCCCTCTGTGCAGAAGTGAACCCTAGGAGTCTGTTCCTGCGCCTTCTCCAACCTCTTCCAAAGAGGTAGAAAACCTCAAGACTGCTGTCTAACAAAAAGGTAGGTCAGAGCATTTTACTATTGTGTGAGGAAGTTGGAACAGGTAGAAGAAGACATCGGAACAGACGCTGCCAGCACGGCTCGGAAACTGCAACGCAGCACAGGCCTCTATCGGGAGACTGCATCGATAACAAGGAACTATCCCGCCGAGCCGCTAGTTCAATCAAACTCGAGCTGCAATGTCCTCATACTTCGTGAAGCTCGAGCTCCACCAGTAATCCAATGAGCCTAGATCACCAAAGGAGTTGAAGACTAGGGGTACCGAGTAATGATGTTTCTCCCGTGGGGTACCAAGGGGGCTCTATGTGGTAATCATTGGTTCCATACGCCTTCTGCTCGGACCTCCCCAGGAAATCGCGGCCCTTGTTGTTGGCCGGGATTCTTATGGCCAGTCGAGTCCCACGGAAAGACTCTGTTTCCCGTGGGCCTCCATTGCTATTGAGAGGCCCACAGGACGAGCCAAGGCACTCTGTCAACAGCTGGGCTTCCTGGTCGACCCACTGGGGCTCGGCATTGGTCCCTCGCCCTGTCGGCGCAGGGGGTCAATAGGATCAGATATTTCCGCTAGCGCCAGCAGGCATTTCCTATGGTTATCCGTCACCCAGTACGTTTGTGGCTAGACGGGATTCCCTATGACAATGCCGGGTCCAAGGTTTGTACCCAAACGCACCTTTCTGAAGCCAACGAAGGGCTGACTAGGACAAATACAATATTGGAGGAATATTATTGTATCTAATTTATTGATCCATTGCTACAGCACATTGGATTTTTCAAACAACAGATTCAACTCTGGCACATGGTTTTATAATTTTTAAGATTACTTTGAACTAGAGATTAATAGTTTTCAAGTACATTTGTTTTAATCCTATTCCTGTCACGTGCGGGAGGATATTTCCCCCTGCTCATGCTTTTACAAGATATCTCAAAAACAGTTTGCGATAGCCATTTGAAACTTTCTGATTTGTTTCTACACTAAATTGGGCAGATTCTCTGAATCTTTTAAATGATGTATTTACCAAGGCTGAAGCTATGGTTCTGCATTTAGGGAGAATCTAAATTTTTGTATGCATTTTGACAGATGCAGTTCCAGCAATTCAGAATTGAGGGTTTAAAATCTATTCGGATTGCACTCTTGCAGAGTGAATAGACTGCTTACAGAACAGTTGGGAGGAACAAAAGTAGCCATGCCATACTCCCAACCCCATATTATACGATAATGAGATGCTATAGGCGTGCCCAATTAAAACAGTTTAGGAGGTTTCAAGCATGTGCAAGTGTATTTTAGTATCCAAGTGCAATGAATGGGGCAAGAATCCAAGACTGAATCTAGGAAGAGTCATCCATAGGTAGATCAAGGTGTTAAGATCATTCGCATTCCTTCGGTTTGGCATGGTAGGTAAAGGTTGGGCAATATGACAAATATCAATAGCCGAGGAGCATAAGGGTATGCCTTTTAGACATTGACAACATGCATCATGCCCCACTATTTTGCTTTCCTGCATCCTTCTCTGATGTTTTTGACAAACCACTTCTTTCTATATGAAATGTGTCACGTATCTGACGTTTGCTAATCTGCGCAACAAAAACTGGTAGGATATATAAAATTCATCATATAGTTCTGGCTCTGGATTCACCATTGAGTTTTGAGTTTTCATATAACTGAAATATATGAAACTTTTGCATCAATTATCTGCCAATAGGTACTAGTTTTGTAAGAATCAAGCAACAGGTCTAAGAGTTATAGATAATAAAAATACAACGATTAAGAACCCCACATCTTGCACGCCTCTGCCCATAATCTGCAAAATTCTGGAATTGTATTTGAAGATAAAATTTGGCTGGGGAAAAGTAATTCCACTATAATATCTTAGGGGGTGCCGAATCCTCCCCTGACAAGAATAGGGGTAGCCAGGGGCATGGCAGGAGTGAGGCTACATTTAATTCTTAAATTCTTACAAGGTGACACATGACATGCAATTTTTGGGAACATGCATCTCAAAAGTTATCATCATCTGCTTTTGGTTACCTGAAAAGCTCGTTATCATTCTTTCAGGCTCTGGCGAACAAGGGGAGGGGAATAAAAAGCGTTTGGCCCCCTAAACCCATCGGCTGCTCTCGATAAAAAGACATGCCATGATTTTGGGCCCCGTTCCTCCCCTCTTCCCAACATTAGCTGCAGATTCATCACTGCTCTCAGCTGCACAAAATGAGTTTCACGGGGTGACAATAAAGTCAAAGTTTGATAACGGGATTGCTTCGTGGGCATTTTCTTTATTCGTAATTCAAGGGCAATGTCGCATGTAACATGCTGGTATCAGGCCTTGGTTCTTCAAAATGACTGGTAAGCCTCATTTCTTTTCTTTTTTGAATATTGAACCTCTTGGGAAAGTCAGCGACTAAAATAATGAAGCTTTTGAGCTGATGCTGGGTTTGGTCACATTTTTTGCTCCTTTCTCGTGCCAAATTGATAGGAGATGAGGTGTTTGTGGTGAGTTGAGAACACCTGTTTCACAGGCAACGGTGGTATTAACCCTGCAGCTGTCGCGTACCATTTCTCTGAATCCGTGGCATGGAGCTCTGCGGTATGATTACCCTGTCAATTATGAAAGTTTATATTCCCGCTGTGGTGATATTTAATAAAACGGTGGCATTAGCATTGAATCAAACAGCTGTCTAGAGCTTATTCGGAGATATTTCTGATTTTATTAGACTAAGCCCGTAATTTCACGGCTTTTGGTCCAGGCTGCAAGCTAGGACCATTAATCTTTACATGTTTCTTTGGATTGGTAAAGGTGATATACGTGGGTTCATCTTAAAATGGAACAATCCTATATTTCATATATTTCCTATATATCCTAAATTTCCTAATAATTTGTAATATAATCCGGCTGTGAACATAAAAAGGCACAATAATGACAGAAACTTTAAAAGTATGATTGACCATAAGTCCAAACTCATGTCTAGCTATCATTTCCAAAACGTATACAGTTTATGCTACATTTCGGCTACGACACACTTCTTTTCACACTACTTCACCTACCTCATCTCAGGCATTTTTCACCTCTCACACTTCTTACATCCTGTAAGTTCTTCAGTATCAGTGAATTCTTCTGTCTTCTGAGATAAATCTCGCGGAAAAGGGGTTTTTGACTGTCTGAATGCTTCAAAATATTTTTTCGCCGGTTTTTCGTGTCCTCTTGGTTCCACTGAATAGGTGTAGTGCCGTCACACGGTCCTTTACTACAGCGGAATCACTAACGTTTTGAACAGCCAACTACACTAATAGTTGC
This sequence comes from Lepas anatifera, assembly GCA_034440635.1. Lineage (NCBI taxonomy): Eukaryota > Metazoa > Arthropoda > Thecostraca > Lepadidae > Lepas > Lepas anatifera. Next base: position 9,050 of record JAOTON010000595.1, on the reverse strand, counting down.
ATTTCTGCCGGTATTGCTTTCGTGGGTCCACTCCGGTTCCAAAGGGGAAGAGACCGCTTAATGACCAGGGTAGCTGGTCTGTGCGCCTGGGACTCAGGAGCGGCTTTCGGGCCCCGAGGCTACAGTCCTTAGTACGAGGCATGGTGGACAATCAACTATACTCTAGCATCTGACACTTTTTTCTTTAAGGCCTGAGCCGAGCACACAAACAGTGACTGCAAAATGCAGTTGCCAGAGCAGTTGGTTGTTCGAAAGGGTGGTGACTTCATTGTAACAAAGCTGTGCTGGCACCACATCCATTCGGTGGAACCAAAAGCACGGGGAAACCCACCAACAATATAGTGCATACAGACAGTCAATCACCACTTCAGCACGCGCTTGGTCTGGCGCAGCGCACTGAACCACCAGTCGGTCGACGAATCCGGCATCAATTAACACCCGCACTGGAGGGGGTCTGGCACTAACGCGCACTGAAGGGGGCCTGGTAGGCCCCCCTAAGATCTCGGAAACTAAGAGGGTTAGAAAAACGCCACTTGGTAGGTGGGTGGGAGCTATGGTGATCTACATGATTCCCAATTTTCATTGACCTAGGTCAATATCTTCAAGGTCAAACAAGGTCGTAAAGGTCAAATATTGGCCATGCTGGGATCGATTGGTAAATGCTGTGATTATGCAGGAAAATGGCGAGAACAAGCTAAAGGCGGACAAGGTTCATAGAGAAGAGGTCTCAAAGGGCTTCCCCACAACTTTTGGGTCAGGGTCATTCAAGGTCATTGACCTTTAAGGTCACCATATGGTATACTACTTATTATTTACACTTTGACTAACACTATAGCCACTGCTTGGCGGGAAATGAGGACTGACCTTTCCCAATGACCTTTGACCTTGACCTTTGACCTTGACCTTTGTATTGGGGTACCCTACTGATGACGTCATAGCATAATATATGTCAGACGGGGTAACGTCATTTGGCCGGACGCACAGTGGTCAGTGACCTAGAAAGTGCAGATATGACCTTGACCTGTGACCTTTGACCTTGACCTTGACTTTCATGTGAAGTGACCTTGACATATAGTCCCGCTTATATGACGTTATAACGTCACCACTCGGTCTTCAATGCAAGCTAACTGGTCCGACCGCGCGTTTACGGCGATCTCAAAATGCAGGTCTGACTTTGAAAGCCTATAAGTCAAAAAATTTTCGGCCGATTTTTAAAAAGTCTTCACCAATCGACGAGATGTTAAATTCTGTTAAGTGTGGCCACGTTTAGTTTTTCGGCTACAAGCAGTTCTCCGGCCACCTTGGAAAAACAGGTGGGGGCCTCCGAGGCCCCCTCCAGTGCGCGTGTTAACTGACTGCTTCATCTCGGGACAACTAAGGGAAAGCTTATCGAATAACTCACTGGCAGAGGTGAATTCGCTGGAAAAGAGGAGACATGCGACCTACAGTGCGATATTTTTTTCTCGACAGTGTTGTTTTTTATCGAGTGTTTTTTATTTGTTTTTGCTTTTTTATCGAGCAGTGGAAGGCCTCTTCCAAAGGGAATGACTGTGTGATGGCTGAAATGGAGCGCGATCGGTATAAATTCTCTACAACCAGAAGAAACTCAGACAAAAGTATGCATTTGCATTAACACGCGCATTGACGGGGGTCTGTGCCACCTTCGCTTTGACGGGGGCGGGTACCCGCACCCCCTAAGATCTCGAGAACCACGGTAGGTAGCGAAAAACGGTAAAGGGCGTTGGGTAACCCATTCACTTCTCCATCGAAAATATTTGTACCATTTTTGTCATGCAACATTTAAGGTCACGAGAGGTCAAAACATGCCGTCATAGGGTTATCATGTAAATTAAGTTTTTCGGCCATTTCATCTGTACAAGTAAAGATAAAGCAAAACGACTTAAGCCATATGAATTCTCGCAGCAAGCCGCATCGAATGATATATAATTTGACCTTACTAGGTCAAATCAAGGATTTGACTTGACCTGAGGTCAGGCCAGGGTCAAATTATAGAAAATGTATCTCATTAGAACCGCAAAGCCAAGGCGAGTCTAATGCAGCTAAAATAAACGCTCTATCACCATCCGTTACTGAGTTATTCAGTAAAGACCATTTTCCCATGTATTTCCAATGGAGAGGTCATGCCTCGTACCTGACCTTAGGTCATTGATTTCAAAAATACCAGAATAATTTTAGAGAACTCGGTGGGACCATTATGTGATATGAGTTTCAATCGGATAAGTTCACCCTGCTCCGACTTATGCTATCTTAAACTTTTTTTGAGGTTAGGTCACTTGACCTGTACTGGTGACCTGACCTGAGATGACCTAACCTTAAAGTTTTCACAAAAGTTGTAAAAATGATTAGGGAAAAGGTATGCCAAGTATGGCGGCGCTAAGCGCCGCCGTTTTTCTGCTGTCTCCGAAAAACCCGAGGGGGGTGGGTGCCCCCCGGTCAATGCGCGTGTTAACATTAAAACAAATTCCCTTAAACTGCTGCTTTGTTAGGAACTTATTTGAGTTTCAGAATTGATTTTAAAATTATTCAGAAATCAAAGCTATCCGTTTGTTGTGAACCTCCCCTGCATGTAAACGTGAATGTGCAGACATGCGTTTTTCTGCAGAGTATTAAAAGCCAGGCTACTTAACATTTTATATGCCTGAAAGCTTAGAAATATTCACTGAAGCTCAGTTTGTTAAACTTAAAAATAGCGCATGCTAGGTATGTTACCTGTTGAATATATCCATATAAAAACGTGCTTAATCTGACCCGAATATTGCTGCATTAGCTGCATAATTATCATAATATGTATACATTCCTATAAGCCATGCACAACATTATTTTTGGTATGCCTCTGAAATGCGCCGCTCTGGCAGGTGCAGTACCCGTGCCATAGCCGGCCCCGGTGTCGGGGGCTGGGCAGTCGCCACACTGCGCCGTCGCCGTCTCCGTCGCCGGCAGTCGCTGCCTCGGCTACACCGCCGCCCACCGTCGCGTCGAAGGTTCCCCAGTGACGCGAGAGCCGCGACCGACGCCGGCGACCAGCTCCGCGCGTGCACCGTGGTGGTCGGTGTGAAGGTTTCTGTGGCAAGGTGGGATGGGGGTGGGTTGAATCATGCGCAAGGGAAGTGTGTAAGCAGTGAAAAATCGTTCATGAAGTCGTCTCTTTGTGAATAGCTGTGAAGATATAAGAAAAAGGCTGCTGACAGCGAGCGAGGGACAAAGCTACATTACGGCGATTGGATACTTTACAAGTAACCATCATGAGTCGTCTGGGATGGAGTATGTCGCTTCAGCGTCCTGCCAAAAAGAACGGAAACAAAGTGCAAAGGTAGGTCCAGGTTAAGAGACGACCTGCCTTAGAATCTGGAAAAGCCATGTTGATGTTTTTATATTTGTCTTGGCATTACGATGCCACAAAAAAATCTGAGATTTGACTGGAAATGACATCATGATGATTGCATTAAGAGCTTTCCCATGAGGATGTGAAAGAAGCTTGATGAGATACTTTTCATTTAAGATATCGATCCACAAGGCATACTGTAAACATGTCTGAAAATGATATGTTTTATTCTAATAACATAAATGTCAAGTGTAAAAACTTGCTCCTTTCTTGTTAAGCACTTGCGGATTATGTCCCTCATGAATACATTTGAGGGTTCAAATGTGATGTGTCTTAATACCAAGTTGAATCAGAGCAGGGAAGGGTTTTATGAGAGAAGTTCAGAGTCCATGCTACTTCTAAGTCTTTTATAGAGCTTAGATTACCTGATCGGTGCCAACGCATTCTGTAATTGATGATGAGATGGTACATGTTTTGCTGTGTCCTCGAGCTCAAGGTGAAAGGTGAGTAAATCCAGTTATTATATATTCGGGCACCGTCTCACTTCAAAACCTTGATGACAGTTGTCATCGTGAGAATTATTATCAAGATTCTGAAGGAGGGCTCTGACTGAAAACACAATCACTGAATCCAATCCATTTTCATGTCGAATTCGAGGAGATAAGCAAATGCTATCCCATCATTTGGGATCCGAGGAGATAGGTTGAGTGATATGTTATAACGGGATGTTACAACTAAGCTCCTCACTGCGGCACGGCGGAATCTATAAGCAATTTAGCATTCGTTGTATCAAGAAAAGACGTCCGGCATCTCCAAGGTAGACTTATGTTGACACTGGTCTATCACCCATGTGATATCCAGTTTAATTTGTCCCGACTGTTCCAGGTATAGATAGACTGTGGCAGCATGACGTAAACGTGAGCCTGAGGGATGGCGTAACCTTTCCCGTAACCCCATGTTGATAAGTGCCGAGTTTGTCCCCTATCAGATACCGGTCCCACCGTCTTTTTGATACTTATAGAATGATCACCAAAGAACAACTCCCTTTCACCTATCAAAATAGAAAGGAAGTCATGATTCTCCAGACCGCTGGATTAGACGCGAACGCACGGTCATGTAGAAATCTACGAAGAATTAAACTGTCGCATTCATCAATCGGGATCTTCTGGAAAATGGCGTCAGTAGCGTGACATGGCATCAGCAGAACCTGAAAAAATAACGTTGAATTCATTCTCTTAAAGTAGCTCTAAAATGGCAGAGCCGGTAAAATATAATTATGTTACTAGAAGCTGACTCGATTCGGGGCTGCTTTTTAGAGAAGTGTCAGGTCAACCTGCAGCTTCAGATAGCCTGCCGACTAAGACTTAGCATCTTAGGTGTGCATTTTGGGGCACCTTTCTTTAAGATTTGATGCCGGCATACCGAATAATATTTCCCTGGTCATTCCCACCACGCAAACCTTGCATTGCATTATCAAAGTTAAGGCTGGGATATGTTATTATCTGGACTGAGGACGGCTGTAAAAAAGGAAATTGCATGCAGTAAAACCTTAGATGCACGAACATCAAAAGCTGGCAAGGGGGAGGTTGGGAGGGAAGGTACATATCCATCCAGCTGGTAAATCCGGAGGAAGACCCTCATTATTTTAGGACTCGGCCAGCATTTCCCACTCTTTCTTTGATCTACCGGCATCCACCTCAGTCAATCTACCTAAATTAGCTAGCCAGCTACGAGTCAGCCTTCGCTAGCTATCAGGTTGGCCTACGTTAATTACGAGATTAGCTTCCGCTAGCTACCAGGTTAGCCTACGTGAACTACCAAGCTAACCTAGGTTAGCAACCAGATTAGCTTACGCTGGCTACCCGCTCAGCCTACCTTAGCTACTAGAATAGCCCACACTAGCTACCGGGGAAATCTTCGTAAATTTTACCAGCTATAGTTTCTGCTAAGCTATTTCGGAAGTGTTTGTCATGACAGGTATCAAACTTATGCTTCACCTTCCTCCCACCCGTTAACTTCCAGTCCTCACCAGATGGGAATCCGTCCTCCCAGGGTTCAGTTCCTGGCGACGCCCTTGGCAATGGGTGGACCAATTCAACGTACCCACGCACCGGAAACCACCAATCAAAAACGACATAAATAGAGAGCCTTGTCTTTTTCACTTGGCATCTAGGCCACTCATCTAAGCTGCTTACGAAATGGTCCTGTTTCCGTTATCTCAGCACGCATTCCAAACTCCTAATTTCTTTCTGGCACTTTCAACACAGCTTTGACATCCCTTAGCTCGAGTGTGAGGCTTTCGCCTGTGGCATTACAGCCGTTGGCATTCATTATGATGGCGTGTCAGTCTGAAAAGGACAGGGTTCACGCCAAATTACAGGTCCCAAAAACCGCCGCTAATGTGGCGCAGACAAAACGATTGCACGTTACGAAAGACTAGCCGCAAGCCACCAAATCGTTGGTAATATTTGTATTCGAATAATTGATCCTCAATAATCTTGTCTGGGATGCCGTTCGTTTATCTCCCAGAGCCTGGCGGAGGAGAAACTTCCCCGCGGGGGCTCATTAAGCCGGTGCCCACATGCACACTCTGGTTATTAAACGTCAGAGACAAGACTGGTAATACAGAGGTGCCAAAAAACACCCGAGGCATAATTCTAGGCAAATAGCAGCTCATTGCTAGCCTGCGGCTGACACCAATGCCGCGGAATGGTAGGGTTGGGTGCATCAGGTGAATAAGCTGGTGTTGGTTCTGAGGGTCAATGCTTGGCGGCCTGGTGAAGAGACGATGCGACAGCAGCAGCGGCCGGGCACCGTTGGGTAACCACCCCTCCGCCAGTAACTAATGGTAGGGAAGTCCGAACGCACCGGAGAGGAGGCCCCCGCTGTGGCTCAAAGAACACCGAGTAAAGTGGAATCCCGCTGCTGCATCTCATTCTGGATTGATTGTCGGAGCTTTTAATGTGCTCTGACGTCTTATAGCTTTATGGTCATGCTTCTCATTAAGTATATGAGTTGATCATGATATTTGAAGGGGTTTTGACAAAGTTGGAGGTTTGTTGTGTTGATGGAATTTACATGTATAAGTCACTTCAGAAAGTAACTTATTATTCCTGAGCCTGAGATATTGCAGACAAGCTAATGAGGATGTAACACTACCTGTAGAGCTTAAAAGATATCTAGTCTCGATGCTACAGGCTCTTATTAATGAAACTTGCACAGGGGTTCACTGCATACCGTCAGTTTCAGTCTCTTCTCTTTTGAGAGCTTTTTACACAGCATTGAAATGACTTGTGCTTTGGGCTTTTGTCCACTTTTTGTCAGAATCCTGCATAAAACCCTCACCGTCGACCAGTCGCGTGCGACGGTGTACGCACCTACCCTGTGCTACATCACTGACCGGCGCCACATTTTCGGAAATGACGGGAAAGTGATCACTTCGATAAGAATTGATGGCCACACAATAGATAAGTTCTAACCTTGCAAGTGGGTAACGGTTGACGCCTTCTACTTTCACTGCATGCTTGGTGGGATTGGTCGAGCTAAGCTGCCCTCTGCTACCATTCTGTAGCGCAATTGTTGGACAGCACTTGGGATTTGTTCAACTATGTCTCTTAAGCACCTGAGACAGTTTATTTGGACACTGATAGAGCCTGCAGCGTGAACAGTTTTTGTGTACTGAACCAAAATATTCCTCATAAAGACAGAACGAGTATGTATGGGGATGAGTCACTCAGCGGGATAGTGATCCCACTCACAATACAAAGCACAGCAGCAGCAGAGTAGGCAACACATTTGTCACTCCATCCCGTTTAGTGAAAATCCACCACCCCTGTGAAACAATTATACCTAGGTGTGAAATCTGGCATAGATGTGGCAGATTAGACATTTCTCATGACTCAGCATCTGAGCGGTTCCCAGAGCGGCTCTCTAATGGCTATTTCCTCCCTATTAGGATGGCCATCAGAGCGCAGACTACACACGGTCGAGCGTTCCGTCAGATAGCACGCCCCGGGAGTGCGATATTAACTGGGCCACTGGATTTATCGCGTCGGCGGTGCAATATCACGGCGTCTTGACAGATCGTGAATGGTCACGATTCGTCGTGAGTCACCGTGAGTTGGTTCGGACCGGTGCCGGCTGAGTGACATTGTGTCTCCTGCTGTGATTACCATAGAAGTAGTTTGTTTGGGCGTGAGACGATAATCGGTGATGTTTCGCAGTACTGTGCTTGGCTGGACGTGTTTCGATGGTGGAGGGCTACAGGGAGTGCTGGAACGTTTGAAAAAATAAAAATACGTTTGCAGCCCTGAAATGTTGATGCAAAAAAAACATGAGTGTAATTGGGGAGGGACTTTTTCAAAATGGATATTCCGGATACATTTATGCAATCTTAATCCACTGGGTTCACTGATAATGCGTAGCAGGCTGCTTCTTCCAATACCGGCACATTGACCCTAAATTATAGTATTTTTATACGCTATACATTGAACCGATATTACGTCCTCGACCTATTCTGTGGTCCGCTCTCATGATAGCAGGAAGGAAGATAACACGGAAATAATGAAACACTTTCCCTCACAGAGTACTGGACGCATTTCTGAGCATCTGAGTCCCTTTTGCCGGAAAACACTTGTTTGATTTTATACAAATTAATTCATATCACGCCACTTCCACTCCATGTCTATGCTAAGATGACATGGAGTAAAAGTGGAGAGGCTTATCCGCAGTCTGAGAGCGGACAGTATTCGCAAAACTTCCCTGCAATCACAACACTTTCAGCATAAGAGAGAGTGTGAAAATGAATTTTTGTATGGTTTAGGAACTCACTAAAGAACACCAGCGGAGGGACCTGGGACTGACCAGTATTTGAATTTTAGTGATATTCACTGCCAGGGACGTCGCCACAAACTTTTGAGTGGGGAAGGGTAAAGACCCATCAACAGACCCTATATCAATTATCTCAGTACAGTTGGAAATATAAGGAAATTCAATGTCTTAGTCGTATTAAGCAACGCTTGAACCTCAGAAAAATAGTAGGTTGAGACATTTTGCATTTAACACGCGCATTGACGGGGGTCTGAGCCACCTTCGGCTTGACGGGGGCGGGTACCCGCTCTCCCCCTAAAATCTCAAAAACCACGCTAGGTAGCGAAGAACGGTAAACGGTGTTGGATAGCCCATCCACTTCTCCATCGAAAACATTCGAACTATTTTTTGGTCAGGGTCACATTTGAGGTCACTAGAGGTCAAAACATGCCGTAATAGGGATAACATGTAAATTAAGTTTTTCGGCCATTACATCTCAACAAGTAAAGATAGAGGAAAACGATTTGAACTATATGAATCATCGCAGTAAGCCGAATCGAATGATATATAATATGACCTTGCTAGGTCAAATCAAGGATTTGACCTGACCTGAGGTCAGGTCAAGGTCAAATTGGTCAAAATGCATATCATTAGAACCGTAAAGACAAGGAAAATCTAATGCAGCTAAAATAAACGCTCTATCTCTTTTCATCACAAAGTTATTCAGCTAAAACTATGTTTCCCATGTATTTCCAATGGAGAGGTCATAGCTCATACCTGACCTTAGGTCATCGATATAAAAAAATACCAGAACATATTTTAGAGAACTTTGTGGGGCCATTATGTGAAATGAGTTTTAATCGGATAAGTTCACCCTGTTCCGAATTATGCTATCTTA